>CAJNDS010000333.1:92500-163200 GCA_905221605.1 Symbiodinium natans
GGAGTTTGAGGACTTCCGGGGCGGAAGGTAGCGTGTTCTCCTGCTTGCAACTGCAACAGAGAACTGAGAGAATCATTCTTCAGTCTGACTTACTGGTACATGCCTCAAGCGCTTGTTGCGCAAGCATTGCGGAAACATGCAAGGAAATGATTGATGGTCTTCTAAAATGCCGTGGTCCAGCATCGAAGACTGACATCATTGCCATCAGGCCACAGTGTTGATGCATCGTGGAACCTGAGCAGTGTTGAATGTATGTTGAATGTTGTGGGCATGTTGCATGAGGCTGAAGACTTCTCTGGGCGTGAAGATGCTGACCAAGATATGTGAAAAGCTTGGAATTAATGAGTTCTGACCCGATCATTGTCAGTTTGGTCACTTGTCCATCTAGGTGAGTTTCGATGTAGCCGTGCATGTACCCTGTCAAGCAAGGGGACACTGTTAACACTGTTAGGGTGGTAGCCCTTAGGTTTTGCCTGCTAAGCAGGCAAGGCAAGAGCCTGCGAAGCAGGTCTTATTGCTTAGCATAGTGCGTAGAACTCTCTGTCACTCTCTGAATTGTCAACAGGGAGTGAGGCATGTGACGGCATGTGCACAGCACACAGACATAAAGCTTCCTGAACTGTAGTCGTAGCATGGAAAGCATCTTCAGCGAGTTCAACATTAAGAGGCAGTGGAAATATGTTGAGTTGCAACAAAGTCAACAAAGTTGGCCCAGTGCATGGCACCGACCTGTTCTTCCATGTGCACAGCCCCAACGGGCTTTCCAGTCATGGACAGGCAGAACTTCCTAGCCAGCATACTCTGAATGCGAACGCGCTGGAAGGTTTGCCAACACACTTAAACTGCGAATGCCAGAGCTTCAGTTTCTCGGACTCCGGGATGTGCGGAAGAGCTGAGCAGAGACATTATCGACATTTAATCATTTGTCGATGACAAGGCACATGCCGGATGCCATTCTTTCGCCCTGACGTGGAGCCCCGCTGCTGCGCTGCCATTTGCAGTTTTAAGAATTCGGCAGTTACCGTTACGCGCATGGCGGCTGCAGCTGCCCTCAGGAACATCAAGCAACTCAATTTGTATGTTTGTGAGCACTTCAAAATACCAACATACCGGGCTTGCAGCATCCGGCTGTGTTGTGCTGCCAATTGCCAGCCAGTAGTTGTTGGCTATGCAAGATTAGGAACCGCAGGAACCACTTCTGACTCGTTCAGGCGAGGGAACATGGGGACGCTGGAGGTTGTGGCATGGCAAACCCGAAGCCCCAAAGCGGAGATGCGGCGTTAGGCCCCAGAAGGAGAGAATGGCGTGGTACGCATTGGTCCTCCGGCCACCACTTGACTGCCGCACTCGCGACTGCTGCTCACGAGCAGCTCCTTGGCTCTGCCTGCTGGGTCCAACTCACCCGTTTGGAGCCGCAAGAAAAGAGTCCTCGTAAATCTTGTGATGACCTCCTGTTTTTGGCACTGTGTGTCCACGTGCGTCCATGTGTGTTAAATGTGTGTCCAAGCCTGGCCTCCAAAGCCTCGGCCGGAAGCTCAGAGTCCAGCATTCAGGGAACGCCGAAAGAACTTCAGGCAACTGTCCGAACGGCATTGTTATATGGGCCAAGATTCAACTTGAACCCACGCCCGCACGCCCCCACAATCTAAAGTGCATGCTTCGCAGAAGTACGATAAGCTTGTGCATGCTTCGCCGAAGTACGATGCGCTTGCGATGCTGGCGGTCTGGGATGGTCCAATCAAGGTCATGAGCAAAGAGCTTCACAGGAGACATGTGTGTATATGTGATCAGATTGTGATCAGTGCGTTTTCAGATAGTATGCTACTGTCGTATTTTGTATTCTTGTTGCAAGCATGTCAGCTGTGAATGCCCAGGTCTGCAGCATGTCAATGCCTGCTGGGGTGTTTGAAAAGGATCGGTCCATAGAAGAGTGAGTGCAGCAGTACCGCGTATCCCTTCCACAGCCATTGCTGTTCAAGAATCGGTGCCAACTTCTCTTCAACAGGAGTTTGGTACAACTGCACCAGAAAGCCCCTCGAAGCCCATCGACGCACCTCCGGACAAGAGAGACAGCTGTTTGTTGCATTGATGAACTCTAGGCGTACACAGATGCAGATCTTGAGAGTTCTCGCCCCACCGTTGCTGTTTCTTGGGTAGATACAAACGCCCTTCATTTGGGCGTCGTTAGATAATTGCCCTTTACAACCAGTGGTCCATCTGTCAGAGCCGTTACTGCAAGGGACCACATGAAGACACCATGCAAGTACCCTTAGAGTTCCCGTCGAGTCTAGTGCTGGACTTGGCCGTGCTTTGTGCGGGACACATGTATGAACGGCTGTCCGATGGGTTCCGTGCTTACACACAGCTTACACAGCCTTCCACACGGGAGTGAGCTGCATGATGCTGCATGTATTGCGGAATGGCAGCTGTTTGTGAATCAAAGGTCGCACGAACCTGCATTTGACCGTGTGGGCCATACATCGTGTGCATTCGTGTGCCGTGACATTACACGGGCCTCTTCGGTTGTGGTGCGCCCCTAGATGAAAAGATGCGTGGCTGGAGTCGCCCGCTGTAGTGTGGGTAAGGTTGGGATGCCAAGCCAGACTTGGAACGGTTCCTGACCTGCTTTTACCGATATTTCGAAGTCGCTTGGCAGAAGCTGGGGTCAAGATCTTCGGCATGTTTGCAAAATGCTTGCTTCCCAATTGAACCAAGCATAGGTCAAAGGCTTTCGCGGCATTGTTGCTATCCACTTGTCGTTTGGAGCCCAGTTGGAGGAATGGGTTTGCAGAGAGTTGGTTTCTGTTGCGAGCTCGTGAGTTGTGCATCGACTGATGATGTGCAGGCATGTCGTGGCATTGGCATTCACGATCGGATTTTCGTTCGTTCTGTCGGGCACATAGAGCATGTCAGTCTAGGAGCAGTATCACTCATGATGGTCGTAGGTGAGCTTCCGACCTATAGCTATATTGGACAGCAAATTGAGGTTATTTCTCATCGATTGGGGGGCTTTGTTGGCATGCAATTCCGAGGAGTCCAAGCCCCGGAGAAAGAGAGAGAGAGAGAGTATGTATGAATCAGTATGAACAAATACATATATATATATATGTATGATCCTGCATAGAGGTTTTTGACAATGTATCCAACCTTTGCATGTGGAGGTCATGTCGCACCATCTCAATTTATTATGCAAAGCCCTTTCGGGACCTGGGTTTTCGACGAGCCGGGGCAGCGACCTCGATTTGCAAACTTTGTGGCAGTTACAAGAGTGTTGCAAGGCGAGTTTCATGAGGTCTTGGTTTGCACGGTGCTCTTTGTCCTCTATGGGGCCATGAATGTGACTTGTGTGCACCATGAGTGTGGACTTGTCTAGAAATCAACGGCAAAGTGCAGCCAAGTTAAAACGGTGTTTTGGTTCCCATCATGTTGAATCGGAGACTCTGCCAAGATATGTCAAGGTCGCCACTGTTTACCAAGACATTCGTGACGCGCAATCCATCAGATCATACTACAAGGCAGCACCTTTTTGTCTCGCTTGTAAAGATTTGTAGCGAACAGCAGTCTTGTGTTGTTCGCACCAGGACCGCCTGGGCATTGCGTCTGATGAAAGTCTAGAGACGATGCTATGGTCTGAAGTCGTGTCCCGCCTTATCCAGCAGCAGAAGGAGCGGAGCGCGTCCTTTCGTTGCAGCGCTGAGCAATGCTGAGCATCATGTGGTTCTGCAGACTCGAGCATGACATGAGGAGTCTCGCTTTTGCATTGTCCAAGATGAGCTCACTGCCCTCGAGATTGCGAACATCATCATGCGAGAGGTCGTACTACATCTTTTAAACAGCAGGTGGCTTCCGCAACCAGACTCTGCCTTCAGGACAACTTCATGATTGGCTTGACGAATCACAAGGCTCGGAAGGTTCCACAGTTCTGTCGCTGTCAGGGAATGGCTAGGGCCTGCCAGGCGTTCACTGCAGCATTGCCATCCTGGATACCCCGTCGCCTTGCCCAAGCCTCTGGGCTTCGTTGATTGCACAGACCTGGCACGTGCAATCAGTTCGCAGGTGTTCACAAAGGCCGTGTTCTGGAATCTTCGGCTAGTGATCTTTCGATGGCAGGGAGTGGCGCACTCAAGCATGGTGAGCTTGGAAACGGCTTGCAGACCTGGCAGAGCTGTTACCGAAGGCGCTTGATGACCGCGGACGCATTAGACGTGACTTTTTGAACAGACCAGAGGCAGAGAGACTTGGGCTTCACCTGCACCAGTTCAGTCGCTGACATGTCCTTAAGCATGCATCAACCGTTCATCTACCTGTTTGATGGATGCTTCGGCTTGCAGACTACGGTAGGTGGGTGGGCAGACCGATAGACCTCTCAAAGGACCCAAGACGGCCAAGACGCAGCTTGCTGGATGGCAGTTGGCAAGAACAAGAGACTAACCAAAGGAGGAAAGAAGGGCGGCAAAAAGAAAGCAGGAGATCCCTTTCTGCGCAAGGAGTGGTATGACATCAAGGCACGGCTCATTCCGTTTCACTGGAGTTGGGACCAGTTTCTGCCTAACATGCCTAGCACTTGACATTGAACCCACGTGCATTATTGCCAATGTTGTTACAATTCCCTGGATTAATGTTCAGGCCCCCAGCATGTTCTCCGTTCGCAACTGTGGCAAGACCCTGGTCTCCCGAACTCAAGGGACCAAAATCGCGACTGAAGAGCTCAAGGGCCGTGTCCTGGAGGTCGCTGATCGGCACCAAAGTGGGGCTTGGGTTGAGCGACGTTGGGAGGTTAAGTGCAAGATGCTAGAAGTGCCAAAATGTCAAAAAGACTCTGAGTCTTTAACTCAGGTGAACCTCGCCGATTTGAACAACGATGAGGATCAGGCCTCCAAAAAGATCAGGCTCTGCATTGAAGAAGTCCAGGGCAGGAGTTGCTTGACGGATTTTCATGGCATGAACTTGACCCGCGACAAGATCTGCTCCCTGATCAAGAAGTGGCAGACGCTCATTGAGGCACATGTTGATGTAAAGACCACCGACAACTACGTTGTGCGCATGTTTTGCATAGCGTTCACGAAGCGACGGCCAGATCAAGTGAAAGCCAATTGCTATGCGCAGTCAGCTCAGATCAGAAAGATCCGGAGGAAGATGGTTGAAATCATGACCCAAGAAGCTAGCAAAGTACAACTCCGTGAGCTGGTAAAGAAGCTGATTCCGGAGTCCATTGGCAAAGAGATTGAGAAGCAGGCGCAGGGCATCTTCCCGCTGAAGGACTGCCTCATTCGAAAGGTGAAGATTCTCAAGAAGCCAAAGTTCGACATCACGAAGCTGATGGAGCTTCATGGTGACGGTGGCGATGATGTTGGTGTCGAGATGGTACGTCCAGAGGCTGAAGATGCGATGAACACGCTAACGGCTGATGTCGCAGCTGCGGATGATGATTGAGATGCTGCAGCCAGATCAACGCTCATGTACAGGCATTGGCGACGTCTTGGGACAGAACGGCCCGCAGAACACCTGAAAAGAGCTGTGCATTGACAGCCCGTTATGTTTTGCCACTGACTTTCCTACACGAAGAATGGCTCGACTTGGTTCGCGGCACAGGCACTAGCGCGTAATCTGCGTCTGCTGGGAGTGCTTGCAACCCAGCTTCTTCTTAATCCGTGATATGGTGAATACGGTGGAGTCGGTGAGAATGTCCGGCTTGTCCAGGGCGAATCTGGTGCTCGTCCCCCCCGTTCTGATCTTCGTTGCGCTGTACTTCTTCATGAGTGTAGTTCCAAGTTTGGTGCCATCGAAAACCAATGCGTTGACCGAATCGCGTAAGACATCAAGCTAGAAAAGTTGTTGCAAGGACATGCGGAGGAGTTTCGCTCACAGCGGGCGTCGCCATTTCAAAGGCAATGGACAGACTATGCCTGCTGCCAAGTTCTTTCCCACGCTTATTCATGCTTGCGTCTGCTTGCGGAAAGTTGAAGGCCCACTGGACATTCAGGGAGTACAACGAGCTGCCCCATGACTTCAATGCGCATGGCTCAGGACCCTCAGAACCCCAGGTTGTACAATGTTGTACAGTAGGCGCTGGACCGCGATGACCTGCAATGTTAGCCTTTGATGAGCCATGTTTTGATGTTTTGCTTGAGGCAAGAATGTGCGCCGCGCAGGCTGCAGCTGAGGACGGCACACAATGGGAGCCGATGGTTCTGCTTCGACTTACAATGAGCTCCAAGCTTCAATGGTTCAAGTTTGCCTCAGCCTTGGGATCAGGCGTACGTCCATTGCACGACGCCTTCTTCACCAGTTCTCAAGTCTGTGCAGCGCTGCGCCAAGTTCATTGCAGGCCCTGGCAGGGCTGCCATGGCACATCTAGCACAGTATACAGTATACCGTGTATATCCGTGTATACCGTGTATCCAGAACGCTGGGTTGAACATCAAATAAGTCCAAGTAACTTCAAGTCTGTCAAACCCTTCTGTTGGCAGGGGCCGACCGAATCAAAGCAGGTTTAGAGGAAGTAGCAAGACGAGCGCGCAGACTCGCGGCCCACCCTGGGTGTTGACGGCCCAATTCACTTTCTGCACCTGTCAAGGCACCGCAGTTGAGACAGAACCAGCCAACAGCCGCCACCAGCCGAGCAATGCAAACATATGCAAAAGACAATGAAGGTATGCAAACCGCGAATGCCTCCTTTGCTTCGTCATCTTCCTCCTGCAAGTAAGTCACTGCAAGTAAGCCATGACAGAGCTGTCCGCAGCAGCCTCTCCGGTCCAACCAAAAGCACGGAGCTGGTTGATGTTTCGCTGTGCTACGGCGCAGCCCTCTAGCACAGATGTGATAGCATTGCAGGCTCGGTGCTGGCAGCCTTGCTTTTGGTCGCTTTATGGGATGCCGCCTGCTCAGAGTCTGCAGGATCGTGTTTGAGTCTTGTCAAACAGGAAACCAATGAAATTCACAGCGGATCCTTAAGTCAAGTTTTGGCGCGGAACAGATGCACCTACGGGCGCACGGGCAAATACGGGCAAGTCACGGGCAAGTCTGTTCAGGACAGCCCGCTGCTGTTCGTTAAGGTCCAGGCGCAGCTTCTGCAACAGCTTGTAACGAAGGGGTTACGCGGATGGCCGAATCGCGAACTGTTCAGGACAAGAACTTGCTCTGGTATTTGGCTCTCTTCGGTGGCTTGGATGCCTTAGACTCGTTGCAGTTGTTTCTGCTCAGGCCTGTTGAGTGTAGGATGCTCCATGCACGCACGGCACACGCTCTACTGCGCTTGTGGCCTACCTGTGGCGGGCGGGAGTCTGTTTTGACCGGAGGCTTTATCTTTGCAGTTGCCGATGGTGCCGGTGATGATGATTCAGGATTTCGACAGGGCATGTTGTGTGCACTCTGTTTTGTCCTTGACGTCAGTGATTCGAACAGGATCCAGGAGAGGTGCCGGAGCATCAGCTCATGCGCCAAGCGTACCGTGGAAGGCCCAGCTGCCCCAGATTAACTTTCTGCCATGGCCATTACAGTATATTACAGCGCTCAACGGCAACACTCTTCTCGGAAAGCCGAGGCTACGAATGCATGTTGCTCTGATGAGATTGGTGTCGTGTCTCGTCCTCAGGAGCTGTGGGGTACTTAGGAACGCATGCTCAATGTTAAGCTGTGTGCAACAAAAGCGCTCGGAGGCACACACTTCTTGCCAGAGCAGTGGCGATCTCCTGCACGGTTAACATCCCTTGCAGGCATCTCAGGGAGGGTGGTCTCACTGTCAGTTGAGAAACATGATGGCGAAATCAAGTCTCGAAACCGCTCTTAGCCTGCTCACGGTCGTGATTCCAAGCCTGCCAGGGGCTTGCAGTGGTTTGCAGCGCCCATGTCTTAATGCTCTCTCTTGTGTCTGCAAGCAGGTGGCTTCCTTTGTTTTTGGCATGGTTTGTGCTTTAGCTGCTAGGTGCGGGGCTGTGTGACCACTTCCGCCGAGTCCGTCAGGACGTGTGGATTGTAGAATGGTTAATCTGTTGCTCATGACATGGTATGACGCGACATGACGCATCTTTGTCTGCCTGTCAATCATGAAAGGAGTTGCTTCGAGACTTCTTGCTTCAGCGCATTCAAGCTTTGGCAGAAGAACTTTTGGGAGTCTTGCTCAGCCCTGTACTGCTAATGCTCTTCCTTCCGGATGCTGCGCACAACATTGTTGGAGTGTTGGCATCGCTTCAACACACCTCGCCGAATTTGGGTGACTGGTGCTCGTACGGTTGTTTGGATCTGTCAATGACTGCGGAGAACAGTGGCGGCGCGGCTTCGTCGGCGGAGGGATGCCAGGCCACGCAGCTCAATCGCCACATGGGCGCGAATGAGAAGGTCGAAAAGTCTGTGCTTTCCTTTTGCCTGAACCATCAGCTGATCTGGCCAAGTTCAGATCAAACTAGTGACGCATCTTGGGTGCCGCCCGTGCCACCGCTTCAAGCACGTGCCGAAGCTCGAAGACCAATGTCGCTAGCTTTGCAATCTTTGAGGCCACAGAGACCTGAGTTTTCACAAGACATCCCTCTTGAAGAAATCTCGCAACTCTCGCACGTGGCAGAAGATGGAACTGGCATGGCAGCCCCGACACATCCGCTGGCGTCCATACATACGGAGTCAGAGCCGCTGCTTGACATCAATGACACCCACAGGGATGAACATCAGCATCCACATCAGGATTCTGCAGACTTAGATATTCTTCCCCGTACGGATCACGGCAGCACGACTTCACCTGTAACTGCGCAAGAGGAACACGTTCTAACTCACATCATTGGAGTTCCTTTGGCCGCAATCAACTTGCTACATGACGTGCAGGACTTTCATGAGAAGGAGACATCAGAACACCCTCCCAGTGGGGAAAACATTGCATTGCTACCTGCCGACTTGGTGAGCCTCCCTCCACTGGCACCTGGCCGGGTTGGCTGCCCTGGCATGCCGGCCCTCGGCACCACTGTTTGCCGAACTGGTGATGAGCCAGATGCTTGCCTGCTGGTGGTCTTAAGTTGTAGTTTGTAGTGCGAGGCAGTCCGCACTCCACGTCTAGCACTGAACACTCATCATCAAGCTTAGAGGTTCGCAGCCACGGCGGTTTAGGACTTGACTGGTGTTCGCGGTGTTTGGTTCGGATTTCGGGTTCGGTCGGGGAAATTCCCGAAAGACGAGCAGCGGCAGGTGGCTTGCGTCAGAAATCTGTCAGAGAAGCCGACTTTTGCTGGCATCTGCACCTGCAAGGAGTGGTCAGACACCTGTGGTCCGTGGTTTTTCTGGCTGGAGGCACGAGCGTTTGATGACTGATGAGTGCTCCATGTACTCGCGTCCATCACCTCCAGCAAGTCAGCCGCAGGCCTTGCGCAGCTTCAGGGCGAGACGCTTTGCTCCTTCACTGCAGTAGTACAGACAATTTGCAGACTTCGAGTGCCAGAAAGGTGTTAAAGTTTTTGAAGTGCAGAGGGTTGGAAGGCCTTCGGTCCAGAGCACCAGACAAGGTGACGCGTAATCGCAGTACAGGCAGGGTCTGGGCATTCGCAGGGTTGAGGCGGAATGCCGCTCAGGATGAGTCGAGCTCTGCCGCCTGTTGGGACCTCATTGCAAGGATGGATGCGTTCATGTTTGAGTGTGCCAGCCCTTGAATGTTGAACCCAGGCGGTATGTTCACCCGCCAGCTGGAGACCTAGCCTAGCTGCTGTACATTGCTGTACTTCATAATCAAGTTACACAGTTACACTTACACCAAGACGTGCGAAGACTGTTTTCAATGCCAGGCCTCATGGAGTGCAGAGGCGAACGCCGCGAACGCTGGGCTTAGCCGGCCACGGCGTGCCCTGAGACTTTCCCTTTCAGAGGGCGGTTGAGCGCTGCGGTTTCGGTGCAGAAATTTCAAGATTGGAAGTGGCCCGATGGAGCTGCTCAGATGCTGCTGTGGCTTTTGTCGGTTCTTGCCAGTTTTCGGCATGACCTTCCGAAGTTCCTGCAGAGGTTTGAATTCTTCACCGCCCGTAAAAGTTGATGTTAAGCCACTAGAGCCAGAAATGGGCGATGCAGAAAGACTTCCGCATCAGTCCCGCAGTTCCACCGAGCATGGCTTCAACGATGTGAAGTTTTCTGCTTGTGGGACTGACGTTGAGCCCCGTTTAGGCGCTCTGGAGAGATGTCCTTCGAAAGGAGCTGTGGACAGCGAATATGCTCACATGTGGTGCGCGAACCCTGTGTACAGACTCGGCACCTGCCCGCTTTCATCCATTGTACAAAGTCTGACAAGCCGTGGATGGTGCCTCTAACACAGATCATGCACCGAGATCCAGGGCCGGATGTTAATGGGAGGCGCTTTGCGCAGAAAAAAAATTCTGTTGCGGCTGTAGACTTCAAGAGTATTCACGGGAGCGCATGAATCATCGTCATCACTCTTCTCCAAGAATAGGGGGGTTTTTCAGAAGGGTACTTGTCAGGCTGCTGAAACCTGCTGACCAATGTGCAATTTTCTGCCTAAATATCCGAAATTCTGCTCATATGTGCTGAAATCTGCTGTAATCTTCCTGTTTTCTTCTGAAATCTTCACCAAACTTCTTCATTCTGCCTCATTCTTCAGATTTTTCCGACAACTTCTTCATTCTGCCTCATTCTTCAGATTCTTCCGACATCTTCTACAATTTTCAGAAAACTTCTGGATACTTCAGTTCTCTTGAACCTTATGAATAACTTGGTGGAGGGGAAGAATGAGGTCTAAAGAGGGGCACTGAATAAGCAGCCTTGAACATAAAGAGCGTGATTGCTAAATGTCGCGGGTCGAGGGGGGTATGTGGGGAGAAAATCATAAGTTTTGGTCGGGGGGGCTAGGGGGTGTGGTGGTACTTGGTGGCTTGCTGGTATTTGTAACTTTCGGCTCATAGCCTGTCTCTCCGCTTTATGCTAGGCTTGGGACTGCCCTCGCTGCGAATTAAACATCAAAAAGCTTCTTTGTCTTCAGGCCCGTGCAAAACCAAGATTTCCTAATTTCCCTCATGAAAAATCTACACTGTGGTTGGGAGTCTAGGGGTTGCACTCGGTTGGAATGCCGTGCTTGGTGACTTGGTGGCGCTTGGCGGGCTGCTGGTTTGCTTTGTCTCCAGGCCCTTGCCAAACCAAGATTTCAATCCCACATGATAAGAGACAGACTCATTCCGAATGATTCCAACCCGCCCTACCCAGCTAAAAACGGGCCACAAAAACGCAAACCAAAGCGAAGAATTCCGAAGAATTTCGAAGAATTCCGAAGAATTCCGAAGAATTCCGAAGAATTCCGAAGAATTCCGAAGAATTCCGAAGAATTTCGAAGAATTTCGAAGAATTCCGAAGAATTTAGAAAAGTTTCGAAGAATTTCGACATCGAAGAACCTCGAAGAAGTCCGAAGAATTCCGAGGAAAGTCGAAGACTTGAGGAAGATAGTATGTATGCGCAGCTTCCATACACAAGAATATTCCCCAAGGATGCCGAAGAATTTCGAAGAAACCACGCAGTGTTTGGAAGAATGTTGGAAGAACTCCCACATGATTCCGAAGCCTTCCGAGGGATGTGCAAGAAATTCTTTGAGTCCTATGAATACATTGGGGGGGGGGGGTGGTGGGCAGGAATGGAGGTATAAGGAGATGCGCCGAGCACGTAGCCTGAGCAGGAATGCTAACTTTCGGTGGCCGGCTGGTATGCGTATATTTTCTTGGGGCTGTATGGGATTTTTTAAACACCCCTAAACCTTGTACTGGGCCTGCTTGCTCCAGGAGCCCTAAGAGCTTGCGGGGTACCTTGAACCCCTGAACCCTAAACCCTCAACATCGCCCAGCAGGGAGGTCTGGGTTTGGGACGGGGCTTCTAGCAAGGACTACACAACCCCCACGCCTTGCCTGAAAGTGAAACCCTCTCAGTTTACCAACCTGCAAATAACAGCGGTCCATTTAAACTCTCTCGCGGATCTGTGCTCGAAACTATCGTCTACATCGTGACAGCGGTCCATTGAAACCTCTCGCGGATATGTTGCTCAAAACTATCGTCTACATCGTACACATTTCTTCGGACATCTTCCGCATAATTTGCTGTTCTTCCGAAATCTGCTTCATTTTTCTTTTATATTCTTTTTTCTTCGAAAAATTGCTGAAGCATGTACATGTCTGCCAAACTCTGCTGGGCTTTTTGGGACCTCCTGAGAAGTACCCCTGCTGAGAAGTACCCCCCAACCGCATGAATCACCCCACCTGAAGCTGGCTCGGCTACGGCCACATCGTGCCATGTAGGGCAGTAGTAGGGCAGTCTTATGCCCTCGTTCTTTCGATGGGATGGGTTGTGCGTGGATCTCGGACGGATTTAGACGGCGTGTCCTGTGAACTCCTTCGATCTCGTCACGATAAGTCATTGAGGCTTGTGGGTCGTCTTGACATCGCCCCGATGGAGAGGTCTTCCCTGCACTTCTTAGCAGCTGTTTCCCTGCTCTCTCATGTTGGGTCAGGGTCGCACACGTGTCGCATTCGTGGCTGCTCAGTGGATTGAGACATTGAGACCTCTGATTGCTTTGCGGCCAACACGACAGCCAGCGCATGTTTAGTAGGGGCATGTAGGGGCTCAGCTTGCTGGCTAGGCGCTGCCTCGCCACCAGTCAGCCTGCTCAGAATCGCATTTTTTGAGTGGGTGTTTGACTGACCGCGTGAGGACGCATCGGTTTGCTTCATATGTCTTCATGCATTGAGGAAGTACCGGTGATGATGCAAACGCCATCAGTGTCTGACTGGAGGACCGCTACGGTTCTGTAACCTCTTCTCCGATGTGAAGGGGACGGTAAAACAATGCCAATTGAATGCCTGCCTGCGATTGGGCCAGGAAGCCATCGGCAACGAAGAGAGAAAATTGCCCACCAGGCTGTTGCGCATCCTTCCTCCCTCACTGATTGCATGTCCTGTAGCAATTGCGACGGTTCCAGGCTCAGACTTTGTTCCTTTGGGGTTTCAAAGTGGCCTTCGCGGTTTGTCGTCCTCCGCCGAGCATCGGGGCGGCGTGATATCGGATGACCTCAGCATGTTCTTCCTTGCTGGATGGTGCTGCTTTGCTGGCAGTTTTCCTTTGCACAGGTTCGTCAATGTCCACACAAGCCGGAGGCTGACAGCAACATGGATTGCCAAGTCTTAACCCCTTCGAGTGAAGGCTTGTGCCTTGTCAGGAAGTCATGTGCCAGGCTGTTCATGCAACTTCGGCTTCTCTGGCCGATTGGACTGGGATGCTTCTCAAGGCTGGGATGGTCGGCATCTGTCATTCAAATGATTAGGGCTGAAGGCTTCAGTGTCCAAGCAACATGTCCTAGTTTTGTTTGACTTCGATAGGCAAGTATTCTGGTGCTTGCACGCGAACTCCCTGTCCAAACGGCACAATGACGGGAAAGTATGCAGGTGCCCCTCGGCAGCACATGCTCGTTGCACCCAAACGACGACAAGTCGCCATAAATGGATCAAGGAATGCAGTTGTCAGCCTCCACATGTTGGGCACATCGTTTGGAGGCAGCTTCTTCCTGCTTGTGCCAACCCTGTGCATGAGTGGTCAATGCTTGCAGGCGAGCGGAGAGCACAGGCTCGCTGTCCTTCAAATGAATCGCTGTCCTTTCAACCATGCAGTTATGATCCGTGCTGTACTGGGTGTTGCCTGATGTTCACCTGATGTTCACCTGATGTTCACCTGATGTTCACCGTGTTGGGCGCAGATGGAAAGACTGCCATCGGAGCTGCGACCTCGGCCGTTGAGACGATCAACCGACATTCACAAGACTCAGACATACTCACACATACTCACACCAGACAGTGCAATGATGACGCATTGCTGCTTTGAGGATGCAGCCTTCGTTGGAGACTGTAAGCTTGTCCCGTGTCCTGACGGATCATCACGTGCAGCGGTGGGAAGCTCGGTACAGGCTTCAGGCCTCATCAGGCCTCAAGGTGCACTCAGAACCTCAGAGCTTCAACTAAGACTTTCCAAGACTGCGAGCAATAGCCCTGTCATGCTCATCTTGCTCATCGTTGATGAGGACTGGGTAGATCACCAGTTGCGACGTCCGCAATGCCACTGCCATGCTGGCAAGGACTCTGGCTGCTTCAGATGGAAAGCACGTCCGCGCAATCATCTTACCGCTCAAAGCACGAAGTAGTAGAACAAGCTTTGCACTCGTGAAAAGACTGCATTAAACCGATCCATATCCGATCCATGCCACGCGGAGAAGCAATGGGGTCTCTGAATTCCTGCAGAACGCCAGTCGCCGATACAAGCTACCCATAGCAAACTATTCAACAGATCTTGCACAGGCAGCAAGATTGTTGTTTCTCCACACTCGGTTTGCATCCACATATCATTGGCTTCCAAAAAAGTTTTGGGTGAGAAGGTCAGATCACGGCTGCATTTATACAGTGGGCGCGAAATTTGGGGCATGAAGCCTCGGAGTGAGTTTTGAGATGTTTTGAGCCTGAAGTGACGGTTCAATGTGCGAAGAAAGCATCGGTGAAGCACCATGCTATACATGCACAAGGGCCTGGCCGACACTGTCCAGGCGCGTAAACTTGCAAAACCGCGAAAATGTTGCCATGGTCACCTGTGTGTCTCAAGGGCGGTATGTTTTGTTTTGCACAAGCAACACGGCAGTAGACAACAGCGCAGCTCAAGGTCAACATGTCAGAGAAACATATCTGAGAAGGGGAGGGGAGGGAGGGGGAGGGGGGAGGGGGGAGGGCAGGGGCCTAACTCCGGAACAATCGACGGATTTCTGCCCACTTGTCATGGTACCGCTTGGCTGGTGGATTGTGGTGCAAGAGGAACATGGAGATACAGCAATCGTTCGAGTAGGATGGGTGTCGGGTCGGTCCGAAACGAACCTGGGTCGGCCAGTCATCTGCGATGATTGCAATGTAGGTCGGAGGATTTCTCTGGCACCCAAACATCAATCGATATTCTGGCAGCGTTCTGAGTTGACAGAACAACAGGGACACCCATGCTTCCTATTCCTGTGGCCCCGATACAAGGTCAATGCATTGACGAGAATCCTTGTGCTCCTGGTCATGCCGGAGCTCGGATGGTCGGCTTTGCCAGCCCTGATGCAGAGAAGGCAGCCACTCTCTTCACAACGCACAATAGATTATGCCATTCTGCAGTAGTATGCAATAGGACCAATAGGACCATGTAGGACCCAAGCCCAGGGCCCAAGCCCAAGATGAGCTATTCAGTGGTTCAAAGTAGATACTATAGATAGGTTCATCTTCTTTACCCAAACGGTAGCCATCTTGGTTTTTCAGTGATTTCGTGAGTTGCGTGTGGCAAAAAGTAGTGCCGGCTATGCTCCGCCTGCATTGCAGAGGTCCGCATGCTTGGCAAGTGCGAGCGTGTGGCATGTCCGCAGCATGCTGATATTGATGAGCCACGGGCTTGGTCTCGCGTTGTTGCGAGCTGTGATTCTACGCGAATCCTATGAGTACACGCTCAAATGTCATGCGACAAGCACTTTGCCATCGCTAACCCTTTAGACTTAGGACTGGCCTGTGTCACTGTCAGCTTGAAGCTCGGACGCAGAGCCTTCAGACCACTTCAGACATCGCTTCTCCGCGTCTCCGCGTGTCACTCAGAGGCCGCCGTACAATGGTACGCGGATCACGTGGAACGCCACGCTGCTGACATATTCTGGCGAGCACTTTGCTTGCACTTCTCGATGACTCGTCTGGTATAAGTTTGGAGCTAGCTTGTCCGCCTCGGCAAGCGAAGCTTCCCAGCTCTGCTGAAGTCTTCTGATGGTCGGGAACAAGGGGCTCCAAATCGAGCTCATTGGGTATGTTTGACTTGTAGGGCCTTCTGAAAGGGCCAAAAAACGGCTCTATTTAGTGTTGGACCGGACTTGTTTGGTGTGTCCCCCCCACCCCCCCGCCCTGCCCCACGAACAGTCGCAGTTCTTTACGCGGTTCTTGAACTTGGATTATTTATTGTATGATATGAAAAGGCATGAACTTATATCAATTTATCAGGGAGGCCCGGCAATTGAATTTAAAGGCGCGCCACACGAAATATTCTTTCGACACCTGGAAGACTTGACTTTTTTGCGGACTCCACCGGGCACCCCCAAACAGACACATGGGCCTGGATAGCCCAGCAAACGTGGCTTTTTTTGTGTTTTTTTGAGGGCCCCCCCGCCCCCCCCCCCCCCTTCTAAACAGGGAACATTAAGAGGCCAAGGTCACCTTACTGCTTGCAGACATTCCATTTCTCAAGTGCCCCTTCTGGGGGGCAACAGCCCACAATCAGGTGTTCACCCGATTTCCATTGTCCGCCTCACGCCGCCGGGGGCTTTCTCATGCTTTCTCCTGCCATGCCAAACCGCAGCAAAAACCATAGCAACCCAGTCGGCTTGCGATTCCACGCCCGGGATATTCCTGCGCTTCATGGCTTCATGCGCTTGAGGTTTACCAAACCGTGGACCTGACCATCATCAAGACACGCCTGGCCTGCGCTTGTCGCGATGGCTACGCAAGACACTAAGAAACAAGTTGGCACACGATCACATGGTGCCGTTCGCTATCTCAAGCCATGGTCTCGGGCCACGCCAGTGTCTGACGAGGCTGGCGGCCACATGTCCTGGGATGCTTGGGGAAATCGTGTTTGGCATGGTTCCATCCTCAGGCTACCGCTTGCCCATGTTCGTTGTGGCTCACAGTGACTCGCAGTTGCTGCCCCCTTTTGAAAACTGAGAGGTGAGTGCCGGTTGGTCGCTTGTCCACCGGGTGCGCAGAGACACATGGACGGTCTTTGCCATTGCCGGCAACCTGAGCGGCTCTTTTGTACGGTGAGTGTGCCGTCTTTGTTCGATTTGTTCGAGAGATCCAGGCCACAATTCTGACCATTCTTCAGTGACGTGGGATGGATTGCGTGGCATATATGCAGGCACGCGGCTGAGCTTGGCTGCATTGCTGCATAGTTGGGCCCTACGGCCAGTGTGCCCATGTCTTCCAGCTAAGGCCATTGCACGCAGGGGCATACGACGAGCAAGCCGAAGCAAACAATGGAAGGCAAGGATGCCAAGCGACCCAGTCTTCGGGAGGGAAGCATTGGCAGAGACACTGGAGCCCATGATCGCCCGAAGCGGCACCAGTCAGCAATTTCGGGCGGGGCCCACGGCTCGGCTTCCGAGAACGAAAGCCTTGAAAGCCTCTCATCTGCTGCGCACCTTGCATCTGCAAAGCATTCGGTGCGAAGCTCCAAGAAGGCCAATGTGGAGAAAACCTTGACCAACATTGCGAAGTTAACAATTTCAACATCGTGCGTGAAGCTTTTGCTGTGTTTTTCTGATTTTCACCCTGAGGATGGTGGCCAGGAGCATGAGGGTAACCGTGGGCAACATGGGCAACAGACTCCGGGCCGGCACAACAAGTATGCCCAGAAGGCCGAAGCCTTCGCAATGCAGCATGCCAGCAATGCAAGACTAATGCAAGCAATCGACCCTTGGATGAGCCCGGAGGTTCCCACAAAGGGAGCAGCGCTCTTTTTTCATGCCTTCTGGCATCCCATCAGAACCTTTGCTGAGCCTCTTCTGAGGTTCGTCTAAAGTGGCTTGCTCTCTTTAATACATGCTGTGCAATTTGCCCACAGACTATGCCCTCTCGAGGCATTCCAGCACATGTCGGATCTAAGGTTGCCGCGGGCCTGTACAATTAACTTCTGCCTCGTCTCATCCGCGGCAGCATGAAAGCGGGAGCGACGCCACGTGCGGCGAGAGCCTCAGAGCCACAAATGGACCCCAAGGGCCTCGGAGAGGACTTCCAGAACATTCCAAGCCTGCCAGGTCCTGGCCGCTGCCGGGACACGCGACTGCGCCCCAAGAGCTCAGCGTGAGTCAAAGGATACTCGCGCGCGTGGAAAAGACAGACAAAAGCAGAAGACGGCGGAGAGCTCTAGTGCTGTGCAGGAAGCAGCTGGGTCTCAGAGCTGAGCTTCGGCGGTTTGTGTCCAGAGGGGCGAGTACTAGTATTCGGTCTACCATGGAGATTGTAAAGCCTTAACGGTGACTTGCAGTACGATGAGTGTGCATGCTTCTTCCGTCACAAGAATGTCAATATTCTAGTGCCGGCGCCATGGGTGTTGACAAAACGGCAGCTCCAGAACGTTGACCTTTGATAAGTGTACCCCCTCCCCCCCCCCCCCCCCCCAAAACAGAAAAGGGCCAAAATGACCTCAGCACTCGTAGTTTGAAGCCCAGAGCATGTTTGGCGCAGCTCAGCTTGGAGCTTCAGGTAGACATTCTTGACGGGGTCCCAAAAACAGCAATCGATGGGGTGGGAGGAAAGGGGCTCAGCATTGTGTTTTTGTTTTGTCCTCGCGCCGCCCTGAGAAGTAGGGAGGCAGAACGACCGACCACATCTTTGACGTTATTGTGTTTTTAACGACTTTACTGATTGACATGAATCCGACGCTCCGCTCCGTGCTGCGTTCCGCTGTGGTTTAATGAGGGGTCAGAAGGGTTTTGCAAGTTTAGGGTCAGGGGTTTCGATGGGTTTCGGGATTGAAAGTGTAGGTTTTGAAGGGTTTGGTTTCAAGGTATGCTGTTCCCAGATTTCGAACGGATTCTGAATTCGTGTTGCCTGTGACTGTGCGGTGATGTGCGGTGTTTGTCTTGAGAGGCATAGGTCAACATCAAAGAGTGGGACAGATGCACTCCTGCTGGACATGTCTTGATATTCTGCTTGGCTCAGTCGACAGACTTGCTGCAACTGGAAGCCTGTTGTGGGTACTTCGGTGCTTCCGGCATGGGGTGACAACGGCAGAGCCAACAAGGCGGAATCGGCCGAAGCTTTCCAGCGTAGCAAGTTGTTTCTGGACAGTTGTTGCGGCACTTTCGCTGAACCTCTGATTGTTGCCTTTTTGTTTGCAAAAACACGATAGCGCATAGCATTTTCCGAAGCATTGGCATAGCATGGCATAGCATGGCATAACCTGGCATAGCATGGCTCAGGCTCAGAATGGGCTCTGTGCGAGCACTGCATGGCCTGCATGGCCTGCATGGCCTGGGCAGCAGTTTCTATGTCGACTGTGATGCCTTCAACAATGCGGTTACCGCATCAAGACGCGGCAGTGAAACTTTTCTTGAAGAAGAAGGGCTAGGGACTCAGACTTGGGCGACAGAAAGGCTGCTCTGCACGCGATTCTTTCATCATGCACAGGCAGAAGCTTCGGTTAAACTTGCTGTCGGGGGCTAAGATGGTTCAGTTCAGGGGAACAGGTACGACCGCCGCTCGTCTCTGCATGTCTTATGTGGCATCTGTGTTATGAGTATAATGAGGCATGATGCGGGGCACTGTTGTGCAGCTCTTTTGCGGCGCCGAGGCGTCAACTTGACAACTCTCCCGACAAGGCTGGAAGAGTTGCTGTGACTCTGCGTAGCATCCACCTATTCTACTTATTCTACTTGTGTGAATCTTTCCCCGTCGGAATCGCAAGCGAAGCATTCTGGATCCATTGGCCATTGTCTGCTGTGAATGCAAGTCTGTGAAAGGTCGGTGCTGGAGAACCATACCAGTCTGGGCCACAGATGCCACCAGGCAATACTGTACGTCGTACGTGTCATCAACATTCGGAATTCAAGTCGTACATAGGACGCTGGGGCACAGACGCACGGGCCAAAAAGCAGAGGCAGGCAGGACAGTGGATGAGGAGAAAGCACCGTATATAAATACCAAGATCTCGGCGGCAGACCCCAAGGAAACACATCCACTGGCAATTTTTTGCAATGTGGCCGAATCATGGTAGTTGCTGGTGTCGAAAGCGCACGAAGAAGGGTGTTTTGTTCGTTTCGTCTATACCTACATCACGATGTCTTCGGCACTCGGGCCTCGCACGTTTTGACTGCGGAGAAGCAAAGAACGGAACCCGGGCTTCCGTGCTTCCGTGCTCGTTTCCTCACAAGATCTCACAAGTGGAATCTGCGCTGATCTGTTGGCAATGATTGGCATGGCCAACGTTGTCAATTTACCCGGCGTCCGAACTCAAAGTGCCAGCTTCGATAGGCTCTGGATTTGCCAGACACTGTGTGCTCCAAGCTCCTTCGTCGCTGAGGTCCCTGAGGATGGTGGATCTCAATCATGCAGCCAAATGGTGCCACAAAGCGTGGAGAAGTGGAATGTTGATCTGTCAGAGAGTAATAAGCTTGTGAGTTCCCAGGTGCGCAGATGATCCCAAGTGTACGGGCTTGTGTTTCAGCTCGGAAAACGGCTGGGCGCGTCCCATCCTGAGACTCTGAATGTCGATGTCGCAGATCAGTGGTTGGGCAGGTTTGGCACGGCCGTGTCACAGACGCTGCTTTTCAACAGCATGCAAGTTCCAATCAGGTTACTACCATCACCCGATTCAGGAGTACACGTTCCGTTCACAGCGCAGGGCAGAAGTTATGTGTTAAGTTTGCGTGCATGATGCGAGTTCATGGCACTCGTGGACGCTGCGCTCTGAGGGCAGACGCTGGCGGAGCCAAAGGCTGGGCCAGAGCCTCGGGGTCCAGGAGAATGAGCCGCACGCGAATACAGCTTCAGTACAGCTTCTGACCTTAAGGCATAAGTGAATGTCGCAGTTGAAGGTACCCCTGAGTATCAGGGACCTAATGACCTATAGCCTATAACTGATGGCCGTGTCCCATTGTTGAGTCTCAATCGTCTTTCCGGTTCATGCACGAAAATGATCGAAAATGTATTTGCCGAGCCAACGCATCTGCTCTTAAAGATGTTTGGTTGCGTCTCAGGTCTGCCTCTCTCTGAAGGGAGTGGGCCCAACGGGAACTGGCATGCGCGCAGAGATGAGGCGGGCAATGGTGGTGCGCATTGCTCTCCTTGAGGGGGCAGTGACAGTGCTGGTGGTGATGGTAGCGGTGGTGGCGGTCGTGGCGGTCGTGGTGGTCGTGGTGGCAGGGGTTTGGGCCAGGCCAAAACGGCGTGATTTCACTTTCCTTGTGGTGCTGGGCACCAAATGCCGGAGCTGGACCGTGCTGGGGTTTTTATTTTGAGAATATTCATTTTTGCTGCTAGTCTGCCATGCACCCAGGAGTATCTGATAAAGAGGCGAGGCTGTGACTGCGTCTTCGCAGAATGTAAGAGATAAACACAAAAATGAATTCAACCAGTCGCAGGGGAAGGCTCAGAGCCGGAGAGTGTGCTCCAATCAGGGCGGCGGCAGCTGCGCGCAGCCCGATGTTCCCTACTTTTTGAGAGTTGAAGTCAAAAGGACCATGCAACGTTAGTATGCCTCCAAGGCCGCTGACTGTGCCATCCGAAGAGCAACGAAGGTGAGTCGTTCGGAAGTACCTACTTCCCTCAACGCCGTGCAGGATTTGTTGCTAGAGGTACGAGATTTTGAACGCCACACCCTCATCGCCTCCTTGAATGATCGCTCCGGCATGGTGGTCACTGGTAGGAGGAGGGACCGGCGCAGCACCCACGCAGACATAGATGGGAGCCGGTAGTGTCAAGCGCAGTTTGGGCGGAAGTTCGGCTGCACGCGTGGAGTGGCGGCTTGGGCTCTCGGACATCACCCGAATAGGCATCCCGAGTCTAGGGCAAAACGAGCTTGGTGTGAGTTAGTTTCCTGTTCATCTTTCTCAGCCTGTAATGCAATGCCTAGCCCCTATATTATCAGTGGGGCCTAGGGGCCGGGGCTGTTGCTTTCACGGTGCCTAAGAGGGAGCTCGAGCAAGCGGTTGTCGCGCACACAGTTGGCAGGCCATGCTTTCGCAGCCTGGAGGCTGGCAGTGCCACCAGAGATCTTTCGGATATACATGCTCTGACTCCAGGAAGTCAGCGGTGGAGCCTGGCTACCATCAAAGGCCGTGCATCATTTTGCCACGCCGCAAAGCAGGAGTCCGATCAAAGCATCAAAGGTCTTGCCATGTCTTCGCGTGCAGGTGCCGAAAGATGAGCTTTGGCTTCCCGATGGAAGCATTCTGCCCTTGCGCGTGCATCCAACTTCCAGCAACATGGGACATCAAGCCAAAGCCCTGGCTTCTCAGCTGGCTCAGCTGCCGTGTCTTGACATATGCGGTACATGCGGTACCTTCCAAAGGTTTTTCGACAGAAGCTCCTTGTCTCATCTCCGGTAGGGCAAAACCGTTCCATGAAGCACCGACCGGCAAATCCCATCTGCAGCTACTCCGGAGTCGACGAAATGTCCAAGTCTTGTCATTCACTTCTCCACGCCTTGCCATGATTCAAAAGCTTCACGTCTCGCACCGTTTTTGGGGCAAGTTCTGTCCTTCGTACCAACGCGCTGCATCCGAAGCACGGTGTCGGCACCTGTGACAGTACAAGCAGCGCCAAAGAATTCGCCAATGGAGTCAACAAGTTGCGTAATGAGAAGCAGCACAAGAAGATCAAGAAGGCTTTGGCGAGAGAATGGTCAGGTGAGCGGCTCGTGAGGTGTAGCCACAGACAGAAGGCTCATGTAGTGAAGACGCCCGAGTGCCTCAGGTAGCTCCAAAGGTCTCGGAGAAGGGGCCAGTCCTGCAACTGTCAAAGCGTGGCCTGCAGCCCCGACCCTCTAAGCCTTCACGAGTCGGGATCAACACACCCGAGGACACCCCTCGTTTCACTTTGCTCGACGAGACATGTTTGAACGACTGTGCAAATAGCACACTAAGCCCACAGTACGAACATGGCGCACGAGGCTGCAGATGGCCCATAAGATGCTGAATAAATCGCTGGAACCGACCGAAAGAAACATCCGATAAAAACGATTGTTGAGGGGAGCACGCGACAATCGCGACCGTGCAACTGAAAAACTGCGTGTTTGCATGCCGCCTGGGGTTGTTGATGGTCCTACAGTATGAACATCAGGACCCTGGTACCTGTATTTGCTTTAAATAAGTGTGAGCTGAACAGCATTGTACAAATTGTCCCGAAAGTGCGGCGTGAGGGGAGGGGAAGCAGTTCTCAGAAAGCAATTTCAGGACTCGAAAAGTCTATTTGATTAGGTGATTAGGGGAAAGTCCGACACACAAGTAGATCTGATGTTGATTGCAGTTCATGCAGGCAGACGATACGCAACAAAGCGTGCAAAAAGGACAGTGCAATCAGTTGTTCCAAACATGGCTTATGATCTCCCATACAGGTGATGTCACTCTTCGCATGGACAAGTACCCAGTGGTTGGTCCACGTTTTTAAGAAGTTGTGGTGAGGCCCAGATGAACGCCGAGGTTCCTCTTGGTGAGCAGTTGCTGACTTTGCAAGATGGTCAATTGTTTTTCGAATGTGCTGTTCCGAGCTGATCGTCCTCGACTTCAGGCGCTGGTCTTCTTTGCCGCCGCATGTTCAGTCGAACGAGCTTCGTCTTCGAGGTGCGCACATGCATGACCATGAGTGAAGGAGTTGCGATCCTTTGGCAGGAAGCCGCGTGAGCTGGGCGCTTTTCTGTGAGCCACCGCTCCAACAGCAGAAAGCAGATTGCAGTAGCAGTAGCCCATACACCTCCATGCAGAGCTCGTAGCTTACGTGGCGGAGCCGGAGTCCCACGGCGCAGAAGCTGAAAGAGTCGCACTGAGACCTCTGCAGCTCCACCGATCCTCCTGTCCTCTCCCTCCTTTCTTCCCTTTCGCTGTGTTTGGCCCCTGTCATTCGCTTTCAGACATGCTTTCACAGAGGGCACAAGAGTGCTGCGAGTTCTGCCCAAGTTAGCTATGTGCAGCTGAAGCCTGTGGTATCCTGTGGTGCTGGAGTGCCTCGTTCGGCCTCAACACTCGTGCGCAGTCAAGTAGTTGTTGACTGCAGAACATTGCGGAGCGTGATCGAACCTCCTTGACCAATGGATGAGGCAGTAGAGGGTTTAGTCGAACCCAGCTTGGCATGTGAGGTGCTTGATTCCAGCATGGGTCTCCTTCGCTGCAAGAAGAATGCAAGAACACTTCGCTCGGCTAGTCCAGGTGTAGCCAATGTGTAAAACGATTCGAGGTGTTCCCAGCCAGGGCCAGATTCGAGCGGCGAAGGCGGCGCAGCAGTCGCAAAGTTCAAGTGCCGAAGTTGAAAAGTTGAAAGCTGAAAGCTGTAGGGTGCTTTCTGGTGTTGTCTATTGAATGTCTAATCCAGCTGGCAGAGGTCGAAGCTCGGGCTGCGGCCAATAAGACTGGGAGGCTGTTCTCGCAAATACGATCGGCTTCGCAGTCGGGTTCATCTCTCTGCAAAGACGACAGAGTTCTCTAATTTTGAATGGAGGCATCGTCAGATACTAACGAAGAAGAAGCCCAGAGCCCAGAGGAACTGCGCAATTTGGCAACTTTTCAACGTCTTTAGATCCCAGGTTGAAGCGTGAGAGGACCCTGCTCCGGCATGAGATGCAACCGTGCGCCTGCAAAATATCCAACCTAGTTAATCCAATCTTCAACTTGCGCAGTGGATGGTTTATTTGGGTTTCTTCAAATGGCTCTTCCGTGGTGTCACCCTGCTCCTGCAGGAACCAAGCCAGGAATGCCAAGAAGAGCCAAGTGTCACTGCCAACGGCTCATGCAAAATTGTGGACAGATGCAATTGATTGGAATGACACTCATTGCATACGAGGCCTGAACGAGGCCGAGCAGAGGCCGCACAGAGTTTGCCGCACAGAGTTTGCCTCGCCGACCAGGTTTGCATCAAACGGCTACTTACCAAGACGAAGGAAAAGGGTTAAAGTGTTACGGCAGGGCTTTTGCGTTGCCTGTCAAAGTCCCATGTCAACGTGCCCGCAAATCCACAGAGTCACCAAAAACCTAATGACAGGCTTTTGATGCGCCGAATACTCTTGCATCAAACAACAAGCAGGCTCACCAACACCGTTGCGAGTGGTGTGCGAGTGCTTCGCGCATCTCCGCCCCTGTCATCTGGCTTCAACATGCGCCCGAGTGTCAACCAAAGGCGAGATGCCGAAACTGAAGGTGCAGAGCTCGTTGGGTTGGAACAGCGAGATCTTTTGATGCTGGCAAACAAATCCTGGCACGACCAGCATGGAGGCAGAACACGTCTTGCTGTCTGGGCCCTCGTTTGACCGCCTCTTTTGTGCAAGATTTACTCTCACGTATGCGGAGAGAGGGGGGAAGGACGTTTAGAGGGACCTGGAAGGCTTCGGCTGCCACTGCAGTGGACGTGAAGATGGCTAGGCGAGCGGCGATGAACATCGTGCCATCTCATGGTTGTGTTGAATTATGTTGAATTTGCGTTTGGATCAGGAGCCCCTCGAGCAAGAGCATAAAACCAGGACAGCTAGTCTGCACAATCTGTGAGGAGTTCTGCGGTTCCTGTTCTGTTTGTTTTGGTTGTTGCTGCGCTCCGTTTCTGGTCAGAGCAGGGGAAGTCGATGCTTGGCACTGGCTCACTGGCTGATACTGGGGGGCTGGGGGGGGGGGGGGGTGGGTGGGGGGGGGGGGGGGGTGGGGGGGGGGGGTGGGGGGGGGGGTGGGGGGGGGGGGGGGTGGGGGTGGGGGGGGGGGGGGGGGTGGGGGGGGGGGGGGGGGGGGGGGGGGGGGGGATGGGGGGCTCGGTGGCCCGGCCCGGTGGTTCCTGTGAAGGAGAAGGGTGCATGTGAGGAATGGCCACACGGTCCTGAGGACACGGAAGTGGGACTCCGGGTGCGAGGGCTGCTGCAGCCAAGGCGCGGATGCCTTCAAAACTCAGGATATGCACTTAGAGTCTATATAACATAAATAGATAAATAAATATAGACATAAATCTAATGAATAAATAAACAAATATATGTGTACATCTATATCTATATCCATATGTACATCTATATGTATATAGATTTTGTATGTTATACTCCGACCATCTCAGACCTATGGAGCCTTCGCCGTTGAGTGAGGTTCCGAAGGCTGTGCAAGTGTCGAAGAAGGGTGGGAGAAGGAGAAAAGCAACATGGCCAACGACTCAGTCTCTCGAAGAAGCACACTCGTTATTGGATTGTATTGGAAAGCATCAGAAGCAGGCGAAGCCATGGGGTTGGCTAGCGTGCGCTCTGTGAACATGCGGCTGCTGCTGATCGTGCCAAATTTTGTGGCGGATGGTGGCCGACCGTTCAAGCCATGTTGTTGAGTACATGTCTCACTCATTTCGGACAGCGCGTATTTGGATGAATCATCAAAAAGGTTGGACAAAGAGGGCTTGTGCACGAAAGTCGCTCCTGCCGTGGCAGAGGGGCATTGCTATAACTGGCATTCCTTTGTGTGTGTTTTAAGGAGACCGTGTTCACTGCGGCAACATGCTCGAAAGCACGCAGGCCAACAAAGCATATGGCCTGAGAAACACCTAGATGTGGCGCCAGAAATCAGATTTGGTTGGGCAGTTCAGTAGACCCAGTCGCGACCACTGCCAGAGGTCGGCAACGTTACACGTTGCTTCAGTTTTTAAAGAATAGGGACAGTTGCTCATCGATTACGTAGCTCATTGCTCGGCATTCCAAAGCGATGGCCAATGCTGCAGACCCGCTCCCTTATTTCGCAGCATCGGCTGTGCTCACCTTAACACACAATCCAGCTGGCCGTGCCGAGCTGTTGGCGCTCAGTATCCATGGTGGATCCTGGCATTTGTAGATTGGCTATTGGCTCAGCAAGTCCGCTGAGGTGTCGTCCCTCGTCACATTTCCAGTGTGGAAGGCAGCTACCATTGGCCAGTCAGATTCTTGATGAGTTGAGGCATCACCAACAAACCTGTTGCAGCGATGCATATCCCAAGGTCTGGATATGCATTGACGGCAGAGTCCCCTCTGGGACGATTCTTGGAGGCGAGGCATCCATGTGAATGTGGCGAGGTACGTTTTGCGGGGATGTCTCAGCACGAGCTCTATCGCAGGCAGCGCGGCCTCCATACAGGGGCAGCTTCGTGGTGGTCACTCGACATCCAGATACACGTTCAGAACATCCAACAGTTAATGCGACGTGAGTGGCTTTGTACGGCAGTCGCATTCACATTCCAGGCCTAGTGACCTAGTGAACCTATCGGTACTGCTGATGCCGATGTTTTCGTAAGGTTTCTGGAAGAACATGGGCGCAGGCAATGATTTTCTTTGGCGCAAACCTCACTGGCAGACTTATGTAGAGCGGACACATAATGCTCACATGCGCGCTACCAAGAGATACCAAGGTTCGGATGAGGGATCAAGATGGCTCCGCAGATGTGGTTGGAGCAGCGTGTGGGCATCGTGCCTGCCTCCGTGGCTCAGCATACTGTTCAGATCTGTTCAGGACAGTCTCAGGCACTCGTCGACACTCTCCAAAGTTATAGCGGCATGCCACCTTCAAGCTTTCCAGGCCTTTGTCCTTAGGCCCGCGCATGCCATTTGTATGTCCTTCGTTCTGAGCTAAGGCTATTGATCTCCGTGCCTCCCTCAGTTGCAACACGCAACGAAGTGGCAACACAGGGGAGTGCACTTGAGTAGTTGGGGATGGAGAGGGCCATTCTGCCCAATAGGGCCGCGATTGTAAGCTGTGTTTGTTTGGCCTGATGCAAGAGGAGTGGTAGTTCACACCGGCATCTACAAAAACTTGGTTGCAGCAGTTGGCTGCCGTGCACGGAGATCGGGTGGGCCCAAATGAGCTGACGAGGCCCACGTGCAGGTGGCCAACCAGCCCTTCGTGCGATCTTCGGTCATGCTCCAAGGAGATCCGCAGGCCGCCATTACAAACAGCAGACTAAGACTTTTCGGACCATCGCCTATTTGTTTTTGTGCCTTGGGATGAGTGCAGGGCTTTCTCCGGATGCGTAAGGCTAGTCTAGCGTTGTCCTCCCATTGCCTGAAGGTAAAGTTCGCGCACAGCAGCCACTCGCCAAATCTGGCTGTGCTCCAGTATCTGTGGAGGCAGGTCAGCCAATGGAAAAAAAGAAGTTGACGGGACTGATCATGCCCTGAAGGACAAAAGGCTTGAGAGCTTTGTGGCTGGGAACAGGTGTCCGCACCTCGGTCGGGTTGTGATTCAGGAACAGCGCGACAATGAACAAGGACGGACGTCATACTCTTCAGGTGAGCGTGTTGCGAACGGCTCCGAAGTATGTCGCAGCAGTTGGTGCCAAGGCATTCCCGTCTTTTTGTTACACTTGTAGACAGGCAAACGCCGACTCATGAATGTAGGATGCCATGGAAGAGCTGCTGGCTCAAGATGATCAGACCATGGCAAGCTCTGTGGCAGCCTTATGTCAAGCCTTTGCTTCTTAACAAATCCCTTCGTTGCCGTTGCATTCTGCTGCTTCTGCAGTTTGTTGCTAGACGGTATGACATTGTAACGGTATGGGGTTCTTTTGGTTTGGGAAATTAGATGCAGTTGGTTAGGTATATAAACACGTGGTACTTGTTCGCTCCTTGCCCGCTGGCTTGGCTCGACATGTACCTCTGAGATGGCCTTGTCTCGTCTCGGGATGCTTCGGGGCTGAACACAAAGCTCACCAAGACGCATCGACAATTTCGATGGGCTTTGCTTGAGTGTTCGTCCTGTAGAGCCGCTGTCGAACTCATGCATTGCAGTATGCCAGTAAGAGCAGCAGCTTCTGGGACCGACGAAAGCGCCAATATTATATGAGGAATTTTCTGTCGTTGCGTGAGTTTCCGGGGCCTCTCATCTCCCTGGTCCCAAACTATCACCAACCAGATCACTGTAGTAAGCAATGGCTCTGGCCAGAGTTGGACCTCTTGCAAACTCTTGTTCTCCTGGCAGCTCCCACTGGGGGAGGGGTGTGCCCTGCATCGCCTTATGTAATACTCGATCAGCGCCCACGTCGGGCCTTGGGAACAGAGGAACAGAGCCCGGCGACCTTACGATGGAGCGTCCATCAGAGGGTCGAGCCAATGCCTAGGTCATCCGAGGCGACGCTGAGGAGTGGGGCATCCGCATGAAGTTTTGGCCTTCTTGAAAGTTGGTCTCCATCACCAGGTTGGGCCCGTCGTACACACCCTCTACACCCTCGAACAGATGTTGGTTGGTCAGCCGGGGCTTTGAGCAACGCACGAACAAAATCGAGCATCTGCTGGCCACAATGTATGCAAGGTGTATGTATGTAGTCATAGCCTGAAACGTCAGTGTCCGCCAGGTTTGGTGGATTCTAACCTCTCAACAAATAGTGGCGCCCACCTTGGGGGGGTTTCATAACTTGTGATATCTTGTGATGCGCATTCTCTCTGCTGATTTGTAAATTAGCGTAAATGGCCGCTTGATCGTCCACATTGGGGTGATCAGTATTTCCACGGCCCAATGTGTGTTAATTTCCGTTGTTATAGCCAATCCTAGCAAAGCAAAGCTGTTGGACATGTGTCTTGCAGGTTTTCAAGGCAGCCTCTCACTGGTTTGCGAAAGGTGCTGCGCAGATTTTTGTCCAAAATCAGCATGAGCAGAGGTGGTTAGATCGATGAAGAAGGCGGCGGCTGCCAGCGTCGTTGGGACTCTCAGTAACAATTGGCGCTCATTGCTGTGGTTTGCCGTGCTAAGCACACCGACGTCAAAAATTGTTCAAGGCGGGATCCGTCTTGACAAATCCTCTCGACGTGGCTCAGAATGAGATGTACCAGTCAGGAAAAGGCTTCTCGGCTGCCCTCAGTGTCTTGGATCCTGCTTTAGAACGAACGTGAGCTTCTGATTTCAGAGTTCGTGCTTTACAGACATTCATACAGAAGGTTGACCGGCCTGTTGCTTGTACGGTCGGCTTCTATTGTGATCACATGTTGCTCTTGGATGCGCTGGGTCGAGGCTTCATCTTCACGGTGGTGGCCTTAGTACATGTGGCTTTGGAGTCGCCTGGTTTGCTTGGACCTCACCGGGTTCTGTCAGCCACGTGGTCAAGAAGCTGTCGTCTGATTGTCCCACTGCATTAAGCATGGTGCTATTGGTAGGACGTCGTGCCACTATTGTTGGTGCCACATGAGCATGTTCGTTCGTCGTTACTTCTATATTTGTGGTGGACCTTTGTTCACTCAAGTGTCAAGCTGAAGCGTGTCGGGTTTGTTTGTGCCATCCCTGCACAAGACTTGGTTCAAGCTGTGGTCTGGATGAGTCGTTCCAGGGAATCTCTCCATTCTAAGGTCGTCTGCACTCCTGACCAAATCTCTGAAGCAGCCGACCAGTAGTTTGCAACAGCGTGGCGCACCTCGCATCAACACGTCTGCAAGGTGAAGCGGCTCCAGCGGGTGGAGGGCTGCTAGATCCCCGGGAGACGCTGTGCGTGTTACACGGCATGTCACACTCCTGGATGCAATGCGGAGACCTGCGGAGACGCTTTTGAGCTTGCTTTGTCTTACCGTTCGAACTAGATTCGAAGGTCGGTGGCTCTTGAGAGGCTGGGATATGCTGGACGCACAAAGCCCTTTTGTATTCTGTTGCGGGTTCAGACGACGTGCCTTGCGGAGGTGTTGACAAGAATGTCCTCGCAAGTGCTGTGCCGATTGTTTCCGCCTGAGCTGATTAGCTGTGCGGGCGAAGCTTGTATCAGGTTTGAATGTGAAAGGAGCGGGGGGAGAGGTGATTGCTCATGGCTAGGCGCTCACCATCTTCCTGACTGATGCCTTCACTGAATGGCTACTCGACCCGATCTGGCTCTAGATATATGGACGCAAACTTCTGCTCCGAACGTGTCCTCAGGCGATCTCGACATGCCGGTGAGACGGTTAGCTAAGCCTCGTTCAGCCAGCAGCGAGCTAAATTCGCTCCGGGAACAGAGGCCATCTCGGCCAGCTCGCGCTTTTGCTGACACTCAACTGCACTCCTCCGCTGATCTCCGCTGCGCCAGCTTGGGCGGCTGTAGTTTCTGCTAACACTTAATGGCTTCGTGAGAGGGGTCTCTATTAAGGCTTAGCGGGCTTTGTTTGCTTTTGCCAAGACACGCATGGGCACGAATCATCCAGATAGTCGATGTTAAAAAACCCCAAAAAAGATCCAGCCACCAGGCAACTGCTTGTTGTCGAGATCCATCTGCATCCTCTAGTTCATTGGAACAAGGTTTGCATAGTATAGCAAGATGAACTCCTTCGGCAAAAGCACTGTTTTCCGGCCTGGTTCTCGGTGGCCTGATTTCCAGAAGAGCGGGAATGCCACATTTGCATGGTCTTTGTGGCTGCATGTTTTGCTCCAACAATCTCCAACAATCCTCTACCGAGTACTCTACCGTGCTCGGGGTAGGTGCAATCATCGGCTATGCTTTTGCATCGAGTTTGGTTTGTTGAAAGCTCAACTTGCACTCCCCTTGTTGTGCGCGCTGCAGCCTCCGTACCTTGATTTATCGTGAGCAGCTGTACGCTGAGTGCATTCCTGCACATCTGCTTTTGTTGCCTTGTTTGGCGAAGCCAGAGTATGCATGGACGATTGGATGCTATCTGGATTCTTTGAGCAGCATAAAGCTGCAGCGGAGCTGGGCAATCTGTGACGAGGCACCGGTGTTGCATTGTCACCTTCACTTAGCCTTAGTGTTCTCGAGCTGAATTGTCAGGCGAATGTAGCTGCATCCTCGTCCAGAAGACGCTTATCCAGCCAAGCAGCACAGGCGCCGCCCGGTCACTTGGCTGTTGTATGCCCTTTCAAATTCTGTTTTACGACGGAGCGAAGATAAGTACGTGCCAAGCTAAGCGGTGCATATCCCAGGTCCTGGGTCCCGTTCTGCTTCCGGCCATGTGGCCATGACATTGTGTGGAATTCACCTTGATGTGACGATGGGTGATCTGCGAGCGCCTCTGTCAAGTGTAGGGCCTCTGTACAGTGCAAAGCTGAGGGCCACCAACTTCGTAGTACAGTGTTTGTTTCGCGTTCGTTTCACGCGTCTTGTCGATGACATGGAAAAGCAATCGATGAGTTCAGGCGCTGCACCCGTGAGGCAGGACAGCCATGGAGAGTTAGATGTCTTGCTTGCCAAAAGATGCACATGTTGGGATGTTTGCATCTTGTAAATGCTAGGAGATGCTTTTTCTTGTGATGTTTGCGAATTGGTTGTCGCTGCTTGTGTCTCAAGCCCGGGACAGTGCTGTCATTCTCCAGGCGGTGGGCTCTGAAACTGCATGGCACTGTATGGGAACTCTGTAGACAAGGTTTAGCTCAAGCCTTGCCAGGATCTCGTCAGATAAGTTTTGTAGTTTCTTAAACGCTTCTTGCAGTAGCCGCATATTTCCAAACGGCTCCGCGCTTTCAGAAGTTCAACAGGTCACCTGTTGGAATGGACCGAACGGGCCCGAAGCCGAGCGAGCCGGGCGTCTGACAGAATTCACAAAGAGCCACCGAATCCACTGAATCTCATATCTCGGAGTCGGCTCCTGCGGTGCAGTCTGAGGAGGGCTCCGTCTGCACCGCCTCCCAGAGGAGCGAAAAGGGTTTAGGGATTTTAGGGACGTTTAGGGCCTTCATGACTGGGGGCCTTCACGAGTCGAGAAAATGTAAAATCCGATTTGTCGGCTGACGCCGCGCTGTCAGGTGCATCGAGTCGAGAGCCGTCGTTTCCACAGCCGAGGAAGCCAGGCCATTCTTTCGGGAGCTCGGCGCCATGTTTCCTTGTCAGGCATTTATTTGGGGGTGTTGTTGCGCAAGTGGTGGCGCGGTGAGGGCCCAGACAGCCGCAACAACCGAGCTTGACATCTCTGCCTGCATGCAGTGCATGGCCCACCAGAGCCACACGGAGTACATGTTTCGCAGGTGCGCTCCGAGTCCAATCATGCCCGGGACATCCGGGACACCACAGTGCGTGCGAGCACCAGCCGAAGCGAGGTCTCTCGCCCATGCACAGGGATTTCTTGAGTTTGTTGCGCTTGGCAAATGTCGATGTCACAGCAGCTCTAGCAGACATGCCAGGATCGCGTTACCCGGGATGTAGCCAAAGAAGAGGTTGGGGAAGACACGGGTGCAGCAAGGACTTCATCTAAAGTGTCCACGTGAGGTGTCTTTGCCTGGATCTCTTTCCGAGACCCATAGCTTGGAGGAGACTGGGCGAATTTGGGCCTTCAAATGCTGCTAGTTCAAAGAACCAGGCTGCGTTGAAGTCTCCCGATGTCAGCGGCAGGACTTTGTACAGCAAGATTTGGATGCGTTCTGGAGGCAGGCGGGTCTGAATTTTCGAAGACGCCCTCCGTGGCATTGCAAGGCTTGGTTTGGCCAACTCAGCTCTCGGCTTGAGACATCCTAATAATCACGCCAAAACTCGCTGTTTGCTCGGTGTGACGGAAGGAATGTTTTCAGGGCCTGGTTTGGCTGCCCACGTTCAGCTGCGCCAGGTGGTGTGCAACGCCCATTGACGGTTTGCACCGGAACTTGGCTTAGCTTCAAGAATGATCTGCATGTATGCAACATACCGTTAAATATTGATTGGCTGGAAACAACGAGGTGTGGTCTGCTGGTAAAGCTCTTTGATTACAGTGGCCTGACGCTAGAGAAGGCAACTGATCAGGCCGGAAGAAGAATCCCTGGCTCTGAAGTTGCTTTCAATGATTCAGAGTTGTCCTGTCCAAAGTATCCATGGTTCTGCACGGTACAGCGGGCAATGAACCTACGTAACCTTTGATCTACAGGAACGGCCCAAGCGTGGAAACACACGGTAGGTTTCCCACGAAAGCCAAATCAAAGACTGCAAACCATCTGCACAAACAAAGGCCTCAGGCCAGACAAAAGTAGAGAAAAGCTTCCGAGAACCTGAAATCCAAAAGCAATCCTTTGGTCTTTTGGCGATGCTCTAAATTATGGGAATTTTGGAATGACTGGTGGTTCGATTTTTACAGTTAGTATTCGGTATGGTTCTCGGGTTCCTACGGTTCCGGTTTCACGCTTCGCGGTTCGGTTCCGCGGCTTCCTGTCTGTCATGATGCATGTGAGAACTCAACTTCAGACAATCAGCACCGCTCATTCGGAACAGCTTTGGTGAAAGGAACCGATAAGCCTCGCCAGGTTTGCAAACTGAACAGCGAGCTGCATGCCTTGGGAGTGTGTGCCACCGACCAAGTGGAACCTTACCAACGAGTTCCGTACGAGGCCGATCTTGCTTCACAGGCTTGTAGGCCAGTGCAGCATAGAACGGGTGCGCCAAAAGTTCAGAAATGGTAGTAGGTGGTAGTAACAAGCTCAATGTGCAGAAAGCAGCATGGCCAGACTTTTGCTGATACTTTCTGACACGCAGTATGAGTACCACATCGTAGCGTTTGTAGGGGTCGTCGTGGGAACCGGACACTGGGAAGCCCTCGCTGTTCCAGCAGCCTGCAAAGACACATTCTGTCATTGGGCCGCCAGGCATTTGTTCAAAGCCGTCGGCTAAGAGAGGCTGTCCAAAACTGTTTTCGCCTCAGCTTGCTCATCTCGCACATGTCACTCATCTCTGTTTCGTACTGCTTGTCCTGACCGGTGGAGAGATCGCTGCTTGATTGGCGCATGTGGGTGGTTGGTGCACTGGCGCTGCCAGGCACAGGTAAGCTTTCGCGAGAGAAGAGGAGTGGCAGGCCGTTTCTCAAAAAGTTCAAAACAGAGTTCAGAGGCCTAAAACTGAAAAGTGTCTGAGACTTCAGGCCTGGCGCTGGGCAAACGCCACTGGCGTTGTGGGTGCTGAGTGTCATCTCGCTTGACAAGGCAGCCATTAGCTGCACTGTGTGCTTGGGATGTTTGCAGAGATTATGAGAATGCATGGGATACGTGAGATATGTGATATGTGTGCATTGTGGGCAGGGCTTCCTTGGCGGTCGTCCAGAGACATGCCATTGACGGGCAAAGATGCCATTGCTTCAGCACATGCCAGGCATGGTAGAGATTGGCAGATTGCTTCTCCTTCCTGCAGATGCGCGTAGCAGAGAAGTCAGCTTTTTGCTAGGCCCCTCCAGATGTCACTCATGTTCCACTCGAAATTGTTCTTGAGATTTACAGATTTGACTTCTTGCTCCATGCAGCTGCGCTGTTCCTGTATAACTACTGTCTTCCATACAGAGGATGCTGTCCCACGTGCAGCTAGAAGCTCAGCTGTTTGTTTTCTGGGATCGTCGTCCTGTCTCAGTTTCACCCTGTCCGGTTTGTATTTAAAGGAGTGCTGTGTCCGACTGTACAGATGGCCAAGCTGCGCATTCTTCAGATATCAGTGCTAAGACGATGTGCGCACATTTGAATAGGGCCGGGGGCGGGCTGTGCTCCTCTTTGCTCTCCGCTTGGTGTTTTCATGTGTTTGCGATTGGAGTCTCAATTCAGTTGCGGGCAGTTCTCACAGGTCTCACAGTTCTCAGCTTCTAGACTGTTGTCCTTTAATTTCCGCAACTCAATGCACATACAAACTCTTGTCCTCAAGTGGACAAACTGCATGTCTACGGCTGCGCGTTTGCGTGACTGTCGTGAGCGCTGCACCAAAAGGCAGACTTGTAGACTCAGAAGATCTCGGTGACTGAGATCCGTCGGAATCCCGAAGCCCTGAAGCCTTCTTTCTGCCATGCTGACGGCTCAAGGGAAATCTTCCTTTCGTGGCAGCATGGGGTAGATGAATTTCTGTGCCTTTGGAGGACCGAATGGAAGGCCATGTTCCAGGATGCCCTTGCGCTGTGAACTGCTTGGCCAGCTCCGGAAATGCGGCGAATGCCCATCATCATACATCAGCAATCATCAGCAGATGCTGGATTGAGATGCTTTGCCCGTAGCTCTGCTAGTTTGTGTATCCTCGCAGGTGGGGAGCGAGAGAATGGTGGTTCCCGGCCCAGCTCTCCTCGAAGCTGCATAAAGCCATGCTGGACTTTCGGCTTTTGAGGACACAAATCGAGTAGGTATCGAGTAAGATTCTCAAGTGTCCCTGCCCTGATAAATACCTTTATCATGCCCAGCAAGGCAATGTTTTCAATTGTTCCTACTGTTGTCACTTGCATCTGCCAGAGACCAGAAGCAGAAAACAAAAATGCTGTTTCCACATGCTCAAACCTGGGGGAGGACCCTTGGATCCTACATGCACCATGCTTTGTCGCGCTTTACTTGAGGCTGGGATCGCTTGTGGTCGGCACAGTCCGAGAGACTTGGCTGTACTGGCTACAGTATTTGGTACTTGGTATACGGGTACTGGGGATTGGGCATTCATGCACTTTTCACGCAAGGATTGCCGATGCGTTACTTGTCTCCGTATCTACATTCAAGCTTTCCTCCGCAGGTCGTACATATCTTTTCTTATCTCCATGTTACGGCTATGTAAAGCTTTGTCTCACGTCGAGTTCATGCCGATCAAAGTGTTCAATCTTTGCTTCAGCAATCTTCAGCAGGCTTCTTCAGTCTCCCAAGTTGTATGACCCTGGGATAGGCTTAAGCTGTTAAGGGTCCTGCGAGGAGCGGGTTTGTTATAAGTCATAGGTTGGCACTGCCATTGCATCCTCTACGCCGGAAAATGATGGCAGGCGCGTGGCAGAGATGCAAAGAATGCTCAAGTCAGCTTGCCGCGATGCCTTTGCCTTAAATTCCAGCATGGAGACGAGAGCTCGCTTGTCTTCTGACTTGGGCAAGTTTCCTTGTTGAGGCTGCTTCTTTGACTGAGCAAGCGGACGCCCTGAATATGGCTGCTATGACTGTTTGCCCAGAGGAGTCTGGCAAATCTGTGAAGGCTGCCCGAGTGTCATTCGCAACGGCTCCTGCAGCTCATGGCTTGCACATGCGCAGGCTCACGTGCTTCAGCCAGCAGCTCAAGCATCGCAACCGGCAGAAGCAAAGCCGCTAGCAGCCCAGTCATGCCCGCAGCAGCCCGTTCCCGCAGACGAGGGCGCTGGCAGGCAAGGCCGTTGTGCATGTCTGCCCCTGAGATCATGTCTATTGAGCACTTAAGCTTGTGCAGTTATCCTCCGGAGCCAAGCCTTCAGACTGGCCCTGCGCAAGGTGCACCGGGTCGTTGCGTTCGTTGGTAGCCTTTGTACAAAGTTTGTCGTTCTTCCTGCAGGACCAGATGCAGATACTCCGCAGGAGGCTGGCCAGAGCGCTGCACAAGCGCCACGCGCACATACAGCCCCCCTTCCGAAGCCGACTGTGCCCCAAGCCCGGGCCGCTGATGCTCATGATGCGTGCTCTGGGCCACGGTCGCAAGGGCACGTTATAGGAGCCGTGGGCTCCCCACCGTACCCCCAAGGAAAGCTGTGACAGACGCGCGTTTTCGCATTCTCCTTCGTGCGCGCCGGGCCTGTGGAGAAACGGAGGTGTCAGAAAACCAAGTCGGCGGTGCTTGCACCCTACCAGGGTTTTACCTCGGAGGCAAGGTGAGTGACCAGGTGTATGCGCAATTGCTATGATAAAGGGATTGATAGGGTTTGGGTTTTCGCCGCTGGCGCTGCCTGATTTAAGGGCTGACACAGCGGCAGCCTGCCTAGGGGTGCCCAGGAGGGGGGTCGGGTGATGGAGCCCAAACGCGTGGCTAGGCGAGGATTGCAAGAAAGGAGGGCGTTCGGCGCAAGTGGGAGAGCCTATGGTGAGGCCTGCAAGAAAAGCTATTGTAGGGGTCCAGCTTCTTGACGCCGACCAAGGGGATGGGCGGATACTAAATTTTAAACAGTATCAACATAATATGTGTTTCGATGTGTATATGTATACATATATATATAGAAAGTTACGCATGTATGTATGTATGCATGCATGCATGTACTGTCTGTATCCTCTCTCTCTCTCTCTCCTGTCGCTCTCTCTCTCTCTCTGATTTCTCTCAATCTCTCATGCTCTCTCTCTCTCTCTCTGTCTTTGTTTCTTACTTTCTTTCAGTTTCCCTCTCCCTCTATTTCTCCCTCCTCCCCTTGCCTTGCATTGCCAACATGCATCTGAGCTTACATACATACATACATGTACGAGAATGGAAATTTCCTGTACTAGACAGGATAATGCATAGACTAGAGCAGGAGACTGCAAAACAATCAAACGACGATTGATTTACGTTCGAAGGAACAGCTTCACGCAAAACACATCCGTAACAACTTAATTACTTTCATTCTTGTTTGCAATTTGCAATCGTGCCTGTGGATCATAGATCGAGGCCCTTCTGGACCAGGTCCGACATGACGGGAGATCTATGGTGTGTGCTGGGGGGGGGGGGGGGGGGGGTGGAGAACCGCACTTGGTGCCCTCCTGGTCCCTCCCCCATTTTGGGTGAGTGGGTGGGGGGCACCTTCCGACTAAACGACCAACGAAGCCCGTTGCGTTCGCGGGGCGTGCGTTCCTTTTGAATGAAACCCTGCCAGTGGTTAAGAAAAGATGTGTGCTATGGCTTTGGTACGGGCTGAGGCTGGATTTGCGTGGCCGATGCTCCCAAGTTATGCCTACGCGCTATGGGGAAACGATATTCTCACTTTCCCACCTGCGACTTCGACCTTACACAGACGAGTAAAAGCCTGCTTCACATGACTTGGGAAGGTTCCTTGCATCAAAGCGCGTTGTGTCTGTCATTGAGTCGCGTCGTGGCTATCATCATCCACCCAATGACGCCAGCAGGTTTGTCACTTCCCCTCTCTCTTTGTCTCTGTAGGGTGCTTTGTCTCCTCGCTCCGGCGCTCTACCGTCAAGTTTGATTCGCCTGTGCAGGTCTCGCAAGCAGTAGTACATCAAGAGGAAATTACCAACGTCTCAAATGAGGCTGGCGCTACCTTGCTCTTTGCCTGTTGTGCCTTTCTCCTCAGCGGCAGCTTCTTCTTCTTCTTCCTCTTCTTCCTCTTCTTCCTCTTCTTCTTCCTCGGCGGTGTTTGAGATCTGCGAGTTCAGGTTTTGCGCCTACGTTTGCTGAAGAGCCAACACGAGGATGCCTGGCTTGAGCCACTTCTTGTGAACTCAGCTCGACGTTGACAAAGCTGTGCCAACAGTTTTCCGGTCTCGTAATCGACCTCAAGGCAGAAATGGAATCGCACCCATGCAGCAGAATGCCAGACCGAGAAGTTTTGTTGCCCATAGAGCCCCTTAGAGCTGCCTTGGTTGCTGAATGTTGCTGAGCATACTGTGCACCGATAGTCAGATAGTCAAATAGCATTCAAGCAGTGCAACCTGTCAATGTCAAACACCTCGCCATGTCAGCGAAAGCAAAATCGAAAGCAAAGGCTCGATGCTTGATCGGTTTGGGAGTTGTGCAGCGCCGATAGAAAACAATGTGCATGTGCCCGTGAGTCCGTGAGCTCAGGGAAAAGTCAAGCCCGAGGAAGACAAGGGCGTGGCCAAGAATGAAAGAGCCGTGACCTTGGTCACTTGCGGTCGAGCCAATCTCTCTCACAGTGCGCTAATGCGTGGCAATGTTGCTTGTGGCTATGTCACGCCCGTGACCACTTAGGCTTTGAAAGGTGGCTATCGGACAGTGCAGGCAGAAATGGCGTTTGCATGTCTTTGTATGTGGGTAAACATGTTAACACTGTCGTTGACTGAGCCGTGTCTGCAGCTTCAGCTCAGGGACGGGATGATGCTGCTTACTGGACTCCGAAAAAATGCTTGTCGTTTCGAGCATGTGGTACGGAATCCTTGGTCAATCCTTGGTCTGTAGTGGTTTCTTCGGCGTAAACGGACGCACACTGCAGGCTTCATTGCTGCCTGTAAGCAGTGCTGAAGCATGCTGAAAACCAGTATCGCTTGAGGGGGCGATGTAGCGTAGTGGTCTGGAGGTGGATAATGGCGCCTCCCGTCCTGGAAAGGCCGGGAGCCGAGATGTCTGCGTGTTTCGGTCACTGTATTCCGTTGTGCACTTCTGTGTGGAAAGCAGGAAGTACAGCCTGACAAGGATGGTCAAGAAGGCACTTGCTTTCAGTTCAATTTCATGTAGATTCTCTTGTTATCGTTTCCCTGGTTTGCGCGCCAGGCCGGCCGAATCAGGACAAGCCGGTGATGTTTCGTGAACATCTGAACCGGTCTTTGAGACTTGCAGTGGAGTAATGGCAGAGATGGCTTTACTCTGCAGGACTCGCAGGCCGAGGCCAGACCTGGGTGTCCTTTCTGGAAGCCCTTCTTCTCATTCAGCGACCAGTGACTACACCGATTTCTATTTATTTCCATTCGCTCAAGAGGGCATCACGAGGGTATTGAAATGTTCTCCTCCTCTGGACACACGTGGCGAAGAACACTAAGAACAGGTGGACCTCCCAGTCACGGACAAGTTGCCCTTCAACATCTTTGTTTTGGCTACGACGCAAGGGACCTTTTGCACCAGACGATCCTGTATGCTCGAGTATGTGCACCTGTCTTGAGGTTCCTGAACATTCTCGTGATAGGACTGGAGCAGGACACATCTGTTGCTAGGGGTTCTACTCCATGCCAGACCATGAGTGAAGAGGCGATGCGGATGTTTATGTTGACGGCCCATTATAGGCAGTCGCCAACCTGACTTAGTACTAGCAGCGGGGCCTCCTTGATTCTCACATTCTTTCAGGCCTCATGCAGCCGGAGGGCACGCAGTCAAAGACGTCGTCGTTGCATAACAATACCATACACCTGTCAAGAAGCGGAAGCCTCCAGAAGAATGACACGTCCTAACCTTCGAGTGCTTGAAGCAGACTGTAAGACTGCAGTCGCTGCAAATCACATTGTGTCAAGCCCTGACGTTCACTGCATATGCATGATCGAAGCAACCAAAGAAGCCACAACCAGCTTGAGGATCTTAATGAGGACGGCTCTGGCATCATCTGGCCGTATGCCGAGTGTTCATAGACGTACATCGTGTGACGTTGTACAGCGTGGGAGTATGTGTCAGGTTTGTTTTTGAGAGTCTCTTCGTTGTCTTGTTTGTTGTCGAGCTCGTCATCAGATGGTGGTCCTTGAAGAGGCGCAGCATTGCTTTGACATGGTGAAATGCTTTCTTGCTTTCGGATGGAATTTTGGCAGTTTTGGATAGTGAGCAGAAGTCTTGGATCGATTTGTATTTCTGCCATGATTGACCAGGCGCCTGGAAACATCTCGGGGAGTGGGGTCGATTGTAGTTTGTGGGTTAGGATGTCTGATTGGGGACCCAAACGGCGAGGGCGGAGGATGGCTGGGGAAAAGCGGAACGAGCCCATACATGGTGCAATGCATCGCTTTCATCGCAGCTGTCTCGTTCTTTGTTGCGTTCAGGTGCCACTGGTGGCACTGGCAGTGCTTCTTGTGCATTGTACATCTCTCCTTGAATTGAGCTTCCGAAGTGCCACCTTCAGACCGACAGGCGGTCAACCTTCTTCCAGGATGGCTGGAACATGTGTGACGTCCTCGCCGCGCTCTTTGCTTGCTGGGTATTCCATTGCAGCTTGCAGCTGCTTCTTCAATGATTGAACAGTCGTTTGCAGAAGCAGAAGCAAGTCGGCAAAAGTGGACTGCAGCTCGTCCTGGCCGCCGCCGTGGACTGCTTTGTGCTTGGTCCTATTGGAATTGGGGGCCAGGCGGGGGACATTTCCTATGTTGCCTGGATGAGGCTAGACTGATAGGTTCCGGTCGGATCCAGTAGGCACGGTTAGGTCTTAGATTTGACTGTTTCGATTCGTGCTGCTCAGATTCGCTTCTTCACGGTGCTTCGCGCGCCTGAGGCCTAGCATCGAGGAGTAACTCATAGTCATGGTAGTTTTCTTAGGCCTCTTCGGAATGTAGGAACAAAGGCTTCAGAATTCGCTTCCCGTGCAGTACGCGGACGACGGCTGTGCAATATGAAATTTTAACATGCGTAGTTTGACACGGACAGGTTTGTGGTATTAGACCGTCCAGCTTTGTGTTCAGGAATTTGCTCTACTAGCATCACATGTGTCCTGAATTAACAATCTGCATTAGTCGTTCGTCTGCAAAGTGGCTTCAAGACACAAGTGAATGGCTCATATAGAGCATCTGGAGCCGAGGGTGGTGTTTCTTGCGCCTTTCCCAGCCGAGGCTGCGAGTCATACGCTTTGTTCGCCTCGCCTGTGCCTCGGGTTTGCTCATCGACTGAGCTGGGCTCGGTCAAAAGCAGCCCGACACTGCTGATCTTTTGTTTAGTCCTCCGGTGGCTTGGAGGTTCGAATGTTTTCCGCTTTCCGAGAGCTGTGGCTGCTCGTGGGGGGTGTTTCGCTCAGCATGAATAAGCGGCGAAGTTGTCCCAAAGTGCCAACATGTGCAGCAGATCTGAGGCCTCACTAATTCCGTGAAGGCTCTGTCGTACGAGTCTCAGATTGTCAGCTGACTGGCTATCATCTTTGTAAGATCCCATCGTTCGCTTGACTGTCCGCTCTTGTTGCAAGGTGGGTGGGTCTTGTGGTGTTCATGCTTATCTACGTCGCCAGCTTGGCTCACTCGGTGGTGTGGTGATGCACTTTGAAAAAGCAGAGGCTTCTTGCAAATCTGCGAACAAGGGTGCAAGTGGTCAAGGTCAGCAGCGGTGACAGCAACAACTGTGGGGTCATACCTGGTAAAAGAGCAGGACAAACCCTTTCCAATCGTCCCTGAGTTTTGGTATGGCATTTCCCGATGGCGTGAGAAACCCTGCATTACGCCTCAAAAGCCCTGATAACAAGCAAACTTGTGCCTGAAGCCCAAAGTGCCATAGAAAGGCCCTGGCCCACGGCCTCAAGGAGGGCTGCTACAATGTAAGTTTTTTTGATCATTTTTCCAGCACGAATCACGAGAGGGTTTCCACAAGTGGTTGTCCCCTGTTTCTACGCTTCCCTCCCCCCCACATGAGCTACGTAAGCCAACACTCATGATGAGTCCCGTGGCAAATGAAGCAGATTTCTGGTCAGACCTCTTCGAGGCGGCTTTGGGACAGCAAATCTTGTCAGGCATGGCACAGAAGGAATCCTTTGGTCGTAAAACATCCATCAGAGGCAAAACACGCCGGCACAAATACCAGCCCAACAGCCACCTGCTGGTACGACAAAAATGGAGTGGCTCGATTTGCTTCACAGGCAGAGCCAGATTTGGCTTACACAGCCGGTCGTTGCTTGATCCCCAGGTTTGTGGCATCATTTGCACCGCTGAGATTGGTCAAAATGCGTCGGGCTCAGATGCAATCGTTCGGAGAGCTCATTTTTGTTCTCTTTGCTGCATGCTGCAGGATGAAACCTATGCGATTGGGCCATCTTACAATGGTGAGGCCGTCGAATGGTTCCCTTGTTGCTTGCATTTAGTTTCAAACGTCATGGCCAGGTGTGGCCCTACAAGCAGTACTTTGGGACTGTGTTCAGGTAGGCCAAGTTTTCCTCATGCAAACCAAGTCTCCCATGGCTCTTCTATGTCTGCCCATCGGAAATCTAGAGTGCCAGAGTCGTCCCAGCTTTCCCTGTGCAAGCATGTCAGGTCTATGTTTACTCTGCTGCAGGCTGTGATGCATCTGTCATAATCAAATGGCAGTTGCTGCGTGACATGTAGAGTTTGATGTGTGCTGCTGTTGTCTGGGTGCCAGGTGCTGACGCTGGATGGCTGGTGCGACGACATTGTGCGTCACGTCGTTTATAGGCAGCCAGTCATGGGTGCTACTCGGCTGCCCCTTTCCTATCTTGGGGGTTTTGATGCAATCAGCGCTGGTGCCCCTGACCGTCTAGCTGAAGCTTTGCGCCCAGATGAGAAGCACGGTCTAAATCTGAACAACAACTTGCCTTCAACCACGCAATAACACGTGTACGCGAGAATCCACTGTTTCAGCCGGAGAGATTTTACTCAGTGGAGCATGCTTGAAATGGCAGAAGCTGTGAGGAACTGTCCTTCGCATTAAGGTATTCTTCATCTGCTTCATACTGCTGACCTCCTTTGGTTTGATGCAGATGCCTCATCCCTTTTTCTGTACCGACAGGGTACTGGTTGATCTACTCGAATGTTGCTGAGTGTCCAGGAATGTGGTTGTCGGCATCATTGTGGAAAACACCCTTGCGGCTGCACAGGCACGTGGGTGCTGCGTGGTGAACCTGTATAAGCTGCCCCCAAACCGGTTCAGGTTATCAATCCGTCATGTTGCATGTTACACACGTCAGGGCATGCTTTGATCACGTTGGTGCTTGCGCCGCTGGACACGCCTTTTGCAGGTGGTCGACAAGAGGAAGGAAGAAAAGCTTGCAAGACATCGAAAGGAGACTGTTTCTTGATCTGCGTTTCGCTTTTGCCAAACGGCAAGTGCTTCTTACAAAAGGTGACAGTTACGTCTTGCATCGAACTTTAAGAAAAAGGCACCTTGGCAGTTCTGGAACATCCCACCTTCTTGGGGGCCAATATCGTCGTCGTGCCTTCTGGATACCCCTGCTATTGTCCTCGCAAGGGTGAAAACCCACTGCCAGCTCTCTATGCGCTCACGTCCTTGTCTGAACCCCTTCAGGAATCACAGCTAAGCTTAGACACGACGGCTCCGTTCCGTGTTTAGCTTCCTTCGGTGCCCGCTGTGCGCAGTGTGTTTTTGCACCACCAGAAGGGATTCAAGGGCTTCACGAGTTGAATCAGTCGCGCCATCCGCGTCTCTCGTGGAATTTGTTTGTCCTTGCTGACGATCTTTTTGTGTTCCGGATCTCACCTTCGAGCGCATAGGACAGTAACATATTTCCAGAATGAGTCTAATGAGTCGGTATTGAAAAGGGGCTCTTTCCAGAATGGCCTGTAATTACTAGGTGCGCAGCGGCAATAAGTGCAGGACACGGTCCAGCAGCTGGTTGCAATCTTGTCCAGGCCTGGCTGTGCAGTTGTTCGCCTTGCAGCTTTTGCCATAGAAAGGGGGATCTCTACTCGCCTGTGATTTTTCTGTCTCGCTTGTGACTTGTCTTTGTGACTCGCATGTGACTCTTTTTAAAAGCATGTGGCTGCATTTTCGCTTGTGACCGTTTTTGCGCAACGGAGGTAAAACACTGTAAATGGCAGCATTTTGCTGACTGTTGTCGTTGTTGCTCTTGTTCTCGCCCCACGCTTGTCAGGGAGCAAGTCGAACACGCGCTATTCTCAACCCCCCACCCCACACTTGTCAGGAACCTCACTCTCCCAACCCCCTATCCCGCTGCCCCAAAGTGGAACACTCGCTATTCTCAAACCCCCCCCCCGCCCACCCACCAACACCCACAGACTTTCCACCCCAGAGATCCCCAGAGTTGTCAGGGAGCAAGTGGAACGCACGCTATTCTCAACCTCCCCCCCCCCCCCGCCATCCACCGCCCCCTTCACCCCCCACAGTACTGTCGTTGCTCCAATAAACCACACGCTATTTTCAACCCCCCTTACGCAGCGCCTTTCCGCCACAGTTGTCAGGGAGCAAAGGGGATCACTAGGACACATACTCAGGGCTGACAGGTACGACCCGCTAAGACAAGTCTTATTCGAATTTGGAACCACCTCAGCGCGGATAAATTATTGCAGAAGAGTAGGTAGACCAAGAGCTGACTGGCTTCAAGAAGCAACGAAAGATTCCCTAAGAGCATGCGGAAAGCCACCAATAAACATACCGTCAGATCTCGATCTGACCCTCCTACATCACACTGCAAAGAACCGTCAAGCCACATTCTAAATAGACATGATTAACATAGCAGCCAAACAATCGCCAAAACACATGCTATGTTGAACATCGCTGCACAGAAGAAACTATGCTCTGGCCTGGTGGCAGGTCAGATTCCAAGCGAAGCGGGCTGATCTCGCTTGAGGCAGGTTTCGCTGAGCAGCATGTTCGCAGCGGTTTCAAGTTTTTGCGGTACCTGATGGCAAGTCAAAGTGAAAGCATGCACCGACGCAGTAGCGAAAAAGTGGGACACAAGAATGTCCCAGACCATCCCAGGCAACTTGACAACGTTTAGCACCTGCCTGAACGGAAAAAATATGCCAGCTCCACATGCTCCAAGGTTAGGAACTTGTCCACATACCCTGCCGGCAAAAGCACACACTGGGCACATGAAGTTCTTCCGCCGTTGCTTGCAGGATCTGCGGGCGGCGAACCAGAGTGCATCTTGACTGGAGAATGACCGGGAGCTGTTTAAGGTCTCTTAAATGTCTATGGTCTGGCCGGGCCTTCATGGAGCAGACACAAAAGCGGAGCGTGGCAATTTGTGTGGGAAAAGTTCAGGTAATCGTGCAAAAGAAGTTTGAGTCGATCGGGCTGGAGTTTGAGGAGGCAGGTTTTTTGAAGCTGCAAAGGGACATCAAACAGAGAGCAAGCACTGTTTCACCTGAGCCATTTCTGCTATGGAAGGTGGAGCATGTGTTCACGTTGCTGGACGTGGATCGATCTGGGAAGATCGAGCTTGTGCGCTTTGTCCGATGCCTATCTTCGTCCACTCTCGATGGTACATGAAAGCGTGAGCTCGAAGGGCTTGTACCGAAGGGCGCACTTCCAAGGAGAACGCATGCCGTGAGTGCTGAGCCAAGAGTCTGTGTGCATCTCCAGCGTACTTGTGCGATTGGCCTGCGGTTTCTCACAAAGTTAACACTTGCAGATACTTGCAGTATATTGCGGCGCTGGCCTGACATGAAAAGCGAAGTGAAGCTGTTAGTTAAGACGCGTTAAAAGGGCTCCAGTTTGAGGGCTGTCTCGGGGTTCAGGATATGCGTGATGTGTTCAGGCCCATCTCTGGGGCTATCCTTTTTCGCAGCCTCCGGTGCATTTCGCAGAACCCTTGTTGCAAAGGCTTCTGAGGCCACACAAGACCACCTGTAGCTGGTCTCCTCATCAGACGACACATCCGTGCTGTACTCTAAGGTTGGTAGGAGGAGGCAAACGGCGAGACATCGCCCAAGTGGAGGCTCTAGTCTTGGTGTCCAATTCCGGGGTATCGGCATCAAGGCTCTCTTCTCGTTTCGAGTGATGCCAGTGACAGGTGAACATGGGCACCTTGGCAAATCGCCTAGACAAGCTCGACAACAAGTTCACAGTTATTGAGAGGGAGGTGGATCATCGCTTCCTTGACTGGATGTGGTTGAGAGGTCCTGGCACAAAACCAAATGGCAGCCACCAAGTAGGCTCGCTCCGAAGGTGGCAACGATCGCAGCCATGACAGAGGACTTTGTTCACAACACGGTGCCGATGCATTGCCAGATCCAAGCGCTTTGCTGTCGCAAACCTTGCATCGAACCACCATGCGGAAACAAGTCCTTGATTATTGACAGGTTCGGCATCTGACGGGACATGACCCGACACTTGCCAAGAGGCAAGAGCCTCAGCAGTTGACGTTGTTACTCCAAGAGCTGAAGGCGTGTTGTTTTTGCCCATAGCTGCGTGTTCTGGGCAAGGAGCGACTCGAAAGTCACATCAACCACGTCCAGTGGTGACTTGTGAGGGCTGCTTCCGGGCACTTCAGCTAGCTTTCTGAAGAGCCATTGCAAATTGTAATGCGTTTCACTCCGTGAATGCAGCCGGCCGGACCAAGTCTTTAGCCGAGTGCTCGTGCATTGTCAGCTTTTCATCCCGACTCGACAGCAGAAAGGGCTCCCAGTGAAAGGCTGCATTATATGGGACCCACAGGTGATTCTAAGGGTGTTTTGTAAGACATGCAAGGGCCATCAAGGGCCATCCAACCATTTGGCAGGAGCTGAAAAGCCAGCTGTCTCGAGCCGAAGCTCAGTTGCGACGGCTTTCGCCGCATGCAGTGTCGCTGTCTCAGCAGAGGTCCAGTGGCGCATGCGATGCAACACCCGAATAAGTGGATATCTAGCAGCAACCTCGCCTGTAGGTTTCAACTCCGATCTTACTTGGAGAAGAACCTGCGGGAGCCAAGTCGCTTGCAAGAAAGTCGAGATGGAACCGGGCCATTCCCCACCCAACAAAGACCTCTCTGGCAGCGCGGATGAAGTCGTATCATTCATGATGCATGTTAGCATGGTTTGGACAAGGACGGGTCGTAGAGCCATCAGGATGGCTGCTTTCTTGTGCATTGCAATGTATTGCAGTTCCGGTTTCCGATGTGTGGAAGAAACGTCACAACATGTCACAACCATGTGGCCATGTGAAGCTCACTCAGGTCTGGCTATGCAAGTTCAGGACAGCGTGTTTCTAAAGCGGCACTGGCTTTTGCATGCTCAAATCACATTGTTTCCATTGCCGGAGTGACCTTTGCAGCATCTGAAATGCCAGAGAAACCATCCCTCACAACAGTGCAGTCAGTGCAGCTCAGTGCAGCTCAGTGCAGCTCAGTGCAGCTCAGTGCAGGAGTCCATCGTGCGGATGATCCAATGCCTACTTACCATCTTCAAGGTGGAGGCCATGGCTTTGCACTTGAGAAAATCTTGAGAAGCAGCTTCTTCCTGTGCCAGACGAAGTGAGGTTCCCTCCCTCACGGCAGAAGCATTGCTGAGCGGAGCACGAAAGCTCTTCCGAGACCCGCACAGGCGCCGGATCACGCCTAGCGGCCTACAAATTCAGCGAATCATGAGTCCTTCTTGATTGCAAATTCACAGTTCTATCACAGTCTCAACAGTAACTCTAGGACGTCAGTAGGAGAAGTTAGGAGAAGGAGCCAAGCATGCTGGAGCTTACCCACACCTTCGCACAGAGTTAGTCCGCAATGATTATTCAATAATCGCAATTGTATACGCTCTGCGCGTCTGCCGCGGTTACCGCCTCTGCCCGGCTTGGCCTGCAGAGGGCTTGGTGGGGCGCTGGGTCGACCCCCTGATGTTGTCCATGCCAAGCGCGAGGGGATCAACCCAGATCTCTTTAAGTACTTGTACTCTCCCTTTCGGCGATACCAACTCGCGGCATGTCTTGTTGTTGTGCCAGTTTCACCTCGAAGCTGTGCGGCATGTCGGCCTTCTCTTCGGACGAGGCCTGCCCACAAAACTGTCTTGTTGGCAGACAAGTCTCTTGCACCAACGAGGCAAAGAAATTGGCACCGTTCCTGACGTTCTTGCCTTGATGTGCATTACTGCATGCAAAGCAGCGGGTGTCCTTCTCATATCTGCTTATGGTTTCAATGGCGAAGTGAATTTAGGGTTATTCAGGTCCGGCACACAATTTCGGCGTGTTCGGGAGAAAGAGGCGCCGCCAACACGATTAGCAGGGTGTCTCAAGTTCTCTCGAGCTTCTTTTCCACATCCAATGCAACGAATGCTTTCTTGCTTGAAGGTGAACGAATGCTATGAGGCTTTGCATGGCTGGCTTTCAGCATTCTACACCTACTCGAGCGTGTCTGATCAGGCTCCCAAGAGTTCTTCTGAAAGCTGCACTTGTGCACGTGTCTTGACTTCAGCAGTCTTTTGAGTTGCCACCAGGTTGTCATCACCTTGCAGCAGCTTGAGAAGCAAGAGCGGCAACATCCTCAGTGTGTTTAGGAGCCCGTTTGGGGCAGTGTATGCAGTGTTCGTGTTTGGTTTCGCCCTTCACGTCTCCGACTTCTCCTCGGCTTCTTAGGCTCCTTCGCCGATTGAACAATCAGGCGGTGCAGCTTTGGCAGATGATCCGCTCGCTGCACAAAGGGTGCTTACCATGTGCTGAGCATTCGTTTGGCATGTCGATTGTGTGGGAAATGCCATTGCCAGGCCATGGAATCGTTTCTCGTGCGCCACCTGAAGCTGATGGCAAGAGCTCAGTCAGATGCAGCTTAGCATCGGAGAGAATGAGGCGCCATCGACGGCAGGTTCCAGTATCGTGAGTGGACCGACTCTGAGTTGCTACTGCTGCTGACAAAGCTGCTGTTGCTACCACAGCAGCCAAGGGTGTCCGGAAATGTAACATGATGTCACCAAATTTCCAGGAGCGAATGCTGCGCAAGCGCCGACAACGACTGCATCAGCCGCTTGGAACGGGGTTTGTTGCGGCAGTATTCCGGCTGTGGTTTGCTGCTAGCTAGTCTTTTCTGGCAAATGTGCATGGCAACGAACGTGTGCAAAGCTCAGGTGTCTGCTCGAGCGGCGCAGCCACTGACAAGCAGCATGCTAGCACTTTGCTTTTCTATGAATGCATCTTTCTGAAGCTCAGTCTCAGCATGGTACCGGTTGTTAGGCCCACACAAGCCAGCCATCGCCTCCGCCCGGGTTACGGCGCCGACTCCCAAGTCGACCAGCCGACAGAACCCTCAAAAAGATAGAGTGACAGATAGAGTTTACATTTTGGTTGAACAGGCAAACAGAGACGAAACTTTGGACTTGTGAAGGTCTCCGCTCACTCGATCGCGGCGGGGTTTGCAGGATGGATGGGGATCTGATAGGAAGCATTGCAGCGGAATGGCCTTGTCCTTTTAAAGCGAATTGCTTGGGAGGGCTTTCCTTCGGGACCTACAGCTTTGAGGCCGGCAGATAGAGGAAGCATTGAATAAGTATCTGCTCTATTCGGTTGTTTGACTGTGCAAGGCCTGCCCTGGAAAGATCTCGAGCCCTCTCCTCAGCTTTTCCAAGCATCGCAGCTTCAGAAATGTGAGAAGAAGGCAGAGGCTTCGCAGCGTCTTCGGGGCTTTTTGAAGAGACTAGAGTGTTGTGTGCTGTCGTGTTTTAACTGGTGGACAGACTTGTTCGACCAGACCTGTCCACGAAGAATCGAAGCAAGATGCAGAAGACACTAGGGCCTCCAGGTCGGACCTGGGGTTGCAGGCCCCAAGGCTCGACTTCATCTTGACGGTTGTCACGTACCATTCACTTGGTCCCACCCATTACCTCGAGCCCGCGGTTTCACATCGTCGATCCCTGCAAACACCTGTGCCTCCGGTGTCTCGCCATCATCCACCGCCCTTCCCGCTGTACCAAAGCAGACAGCCCCGGTCCGCTGGCACACTTGGACGCTGCCGCTTGCAAGTCCATGGGCCCGAAAGGGAACTTCAAGACGCTTCTTGACGGGAGGTCTCGGCAAGTAGCCGCCTGCAAGGGCAAAATACGGCAAAGCGAGTGTGTGTTGTGCAAGCATATGCAAGCATGCATGTCAGGGTGCACACAGCCGCTCCCAGTCCCCGGTTCCGGCCTCAGCATGCACCAATGCAGCACAGGGTGCACCGGGATTGTCAGCTAGCCCATGCTGCGGACGGATCTGGAGCACAGGTGCAAGCGACCCGGTCAGCAGGTGCAGCTACACGGCCGCGCCTGCAACTTGGGCGCTCGTTCGACTGCAGCTGCGCTACTGTAGTGATCTGTGTTGCTCTTCGCTGCTCCCCCTGCTTGTAATTGCGACGCACTGCGACAGGCGTTGTCTCCTCCGTGGCCTTCGGCCCAATCGTCACCTGGCATCATCTTTGAGATTTCCTTGTGGAGAAAACCTCATGTTCATGCCAGCACTGTTGAAAAGCGATAGCCTCCCCCCCCCCATACTCATGAGAATCCGGAAGTCCTAAGCTTGGACTAGTTCTTAAAAAGAAAACTACAAATCGATGAAAAACCAGACATGAAAATCTACCCGGCTCACGGAAACGTCGATTCCCTAAGCTTGTCCTACAAATCAATGAAACTCAGGAATCACGCCGGCTCACGGAGACGTCGGGTCCAGTTCTACGCATGTACTACAAACTGCCGAATCGAGCCTTTCACGGAAACGTTGGTTCCAGTACTAAGCCCCTTGCGCCCAATTAACATCTCTTCTTGACTTCTCGAACAAAGCCTGCAATTTGCGGAAAACATTGCAATGTTCAAAGACAGCAGGGGGTGTCGTGCCAGACATAGGAGAAACGGGGCATAGCCAGACCTAAGAAAAGCAACCATCTCCTTGGTCCCTACGTTATTGTCATAAATAATTGCAAGCCCTGACCCCGGGCCCCAAATTTATCGAGTTCGGTGACTGATGTTTTGGTTAGGCAGAATATTAGCTTTGTCGACGCCATCAACTTTTCAACAGCCTAAAGGCCTAGAACCTAGAACTTAAGATTTCAGAGAATGTCAGAAAAGGCCCGAAATTCCGATACTCCAACAATCCCAAAACAGATCTCCTGGTAGGAGCTTCAAGAAAGGCCTGAACCTCCTGAATTTAAGCCCTAAGATGCCCTAAGTATAGCTACGGAGTTGCTCTACTTAATCCCGGCCTAGGTTCTCCCAGCTACACCCCAGCAAAACGCTTCGCGCCACCGAAGGAAAAGGGAAATCAGACCTCACGGCTAAGGGAAGACACTTCCCCATCCCCCCACACTCCATCCGCCCACGTGTGGGAACGAGTGGACGCATGACAAAGTATGGAGTTGCTCATATAAGATCATATAAGCACCTCGTTATTTACAACTGGAGTGTGTTGATTGACTCTCACACTTTCGGTCGCTCCTCTCAGGTCTCCGCACGCTCGAAAGCTGCAGCTCTGGGAGCCGTGGGACTTGCCCTCTGTCTGCAAGAGCAAGACCTAGTACATCCTAGTACTGACCCAATATGCTTTTACTAAATCTCCAGACTCACAAGAAGAGGGGGTTCAAAAGGAGCGAGGGCGCTCTTTTCAGTTACTCCCCCCGCCGTGGAGCCTCCTCCATTCAGGCTCGCCCTCGAGCAGAAACCACCCCTTCGGGCTGCTTTGTTTCGACCTCAGCTTCTCATAGGAACAGCTCGCCTGGCTCGGCCCGGCCTGCAATTGTGGTTAAGTGGACTGGCGACATGAACTGACGTATTCCCCGAACCCCATAACCTTGCACCGGCAAGGCTGGAAGTGCTTCGACTGAGGGTGCGGGACCTGTGAACTCGTTGGTTCTCATTTCCGTCATCCGGAATGCGGCTGAGGTCTGGCCCGTGTTCACTCAGACAAGGCTCTAACACGAAGTCCAAGGACGGTGGCAAGGCTTCGATCCAGCTAACAAGGTCTAGGTGACTGGGCATTTTGTTTGGGATGGGTCCAGGCACGACAGCCGCTCACCGTCGCCGGGAACAGGCTTCCTGGGCGAAAGTTAGGTTTCCTAGGTCCAAGTTAGTAGTTTTCCGCCGCATGCTGCTTCCTTTGTAAAAAGTCAGCTCTGATGGACGTGGCAACTTAATCGAGCTTCAACTTGCGGATCAGTGTTGCGAGATCGTGGCGTCCAGACTGCCGTCGAAAGAGCCGTGCGTGTTATCGATGCTACAAAGCAGGCAGAGCCTCTCCATCTGTACCACAGCGCACGCGGCCGACAATGCCGAATGCTGAGTTACATAACTGCATGGAAATGCAACTGCTGACACTTCGGATGTCCACATTCATTTACTTGAGCCGTGCTGGCTTTGCATATTCTTGGACGATGAGCTCAGGGCCCCAGCGCAGACGGAAGCTCAGGTAATGCTGATGGTATCTACTAGTCAGTGATGTGTGAGAGAAGGGGGCCTCGTTTGTCAAAAGCAGAATCCTTGCGGCAAAGGACCTTCAAGGTGCGTCGTGACACGCGGCCCATTTCGCCATCTGCTTCTGAGGCAGCCGCTCCAGCGTTGCGCGTAATGCAGTTGCCTTTGTTTTGTCTGGCCTTCAAGAGCTGACGACATCTACAGAAAAGAAAACAGCAAAGGCTCGAAGCCACTTGCTTTTCCAGGACGCACGGTATGAGAAAGTTAAGCTTCTGCATGACAGACTCCGGCCTCAAAATCCATCAGGTAATTCATGCCACCTCCTGCAATACTGAAGGAATCTGAAGACTACAGTAAAAGCCGCTGTATAAGAAAACGGTTTTCCGGCGATAGGGTACCCTAAGTTTCCAGTTCCCATGTACCCGGGGGGGTTTGAGCCTTAGGGTAGGCTTGGTTTCTAAACTACTTTCTTAAGGGAGTACGCTATACCACTAGACCAAACCCATGTTCCAGGAATGGTGGTGGGAAGGGTTCCCCAATGTGACTCCCGCGCGTTTTTGGGGTAGGGTCAGGCCGCAGGCGCAGGGGAGTCACGTTTTAGAGCTTTTCAGGGCTGAAAACCTCTAGAATGTGACTCCCGCGGCGTTTTGGGGTAGGGTCAGGCCAGAGGCGCGGGGGAGTCACGTTTTAGAGCTTTTCAGGGCTGAAAACCTCCAGAATGTGATTCCCGCGCGTTTTTGGGGTAGACCCGGAGGGTGTTGCGGGCAGGATTTTTTTAGAAACTGACCCCAAAACACTAGGGTACCCTGAGTTTCTTAGCTAGAAGGCAACCGCAAATCGACCAATATTCCCGGGGGTTTCTTATACAGTGGATTTACTGTAATTGTTTCCTTGAAAGGTTTCGGACCAAATGTTTCCAAAGTTAGGGGCAGCCGACGTACATGAGTAACACCAGTGAGCAGTCAGAAGTCAGGTCAGCATCATGGCAACAATTCAGTTACCTTCATAGCCCCCTATGCGGACACAAGAAAGGAATGACAAGAAACAGCTAGCCGGCAAAAGTGCAAAACGTACGCCGCAGATTCTATCTGCCGAATCTCAGCTGCGTCGGACGTCCAGTCGCATGCGAGAGCGTAGAAGGTTGCTTATTTGGCAGGCGCCACGTGCTTCGCCATGATTCCGGTCTGAAAGGTTTGAAAGGTCTGACAGCTGAATTACTTGTGTAGGCTCACCGAACCGAACATAGGCCCTTGGCCCACGATTAGCTTCAGTCTGTCGCACATCATTGCTAGCTAAATCCCTCTTTAAATCTTGGCAAGGCAGAAAGCAGAAGGTTGAACACCTTCATTTCAGCTGCTAAACTGCTGGAGAAGCTGGTGAAATGTACGATTTCGTGTGGTTCATGAAGTGGAGTTGCTATGTTGCCATATCGACCTGGGTTAAAGAAACGTGTCTGAGTTTCTACCCGAAATTTCCAGCCAATTTGGATTTGGAAGAATGCTCGCAGCAACAATCAGATCTCAGTTTTTCGCATCTGTAGTTGATGCATTCGGCTCCGTTCATATCATTTCGACGTGCTCCCTTGTCCACAGATAGGGTTTGCTCCGGTCGAGGTAGTTCGGAATTTGCCAGTTGTCCTTGGCATATGCAGTGCCTGTGTAGATGGCCCAACAGCCGAGAGTGTCACAAAGACTATGTGCAGGGTGTCATCTCCACTGCACAGCGCATGGCGATCGACTCAGCTTCCGATTGCTCCACCTTGCGAGACATTGTGAGCCAGCTGTACTTGTGAATTTTCGTGCAGGTTAGTGCACCTACTGAGCTTGCATCCAGATCGGTGGCGGTGCGAACTGCGAAGGTGGCAGCCTCATGAAGCCTTTTGTTTTCTGCAACTATGGCTGTAAAGTCTACACCACTGTTGCACCACTGCTTTCAGTTTGACCTGCAGAGTTTGGGGTTCAGGCTTTGAGTTGCAGGGTTTGGGGGTTTGAGCTTGGGGTCTTTTTCTGAGCATCAGGTTTTCGGGCTTTGGCTTTGACTTTGAGCTTGAAGATTCCAGGCAACTGTCTATTTGTTTGACATCGAGTGAGCCCATAATCACGCTGACCCAGTCATTCCCGCTCGTCCCACGATTGCTCAACTACATATTCGCGTTATATACAGATGTAGATGGCATGTATATAAAATATGTAAGTTTCTGTTTGATTGTGTCGTCCTGTCTGTTCATCGCCATGGGTCAACGTCTTGGTCTGTTTCTGCTGGTCCTGCCTCTGCGTCCGCTCGTCTCGAATGTGGTCGCACATCTGTGTGTCCTGTTCCGTCTCAATCCGGAGACTACCTCCCTCTCCTCCTGCCCTGCCGTTTACTTCCGATTGCCTCGGCATACTGTCATGTTTGCACGGCTGTCATGCTTGCACAGCTTTGCCCCTCAATGCTTCCGTGCCTTTGTCTGCGTTGCTGGCTGCTGGTTGCAGTAGTCGCATTTTGTCAGCCGAAGGCCGGTACTCGTAGTTGCAGCTAGTTATATAGCAGAATGCTTTCACATGCTCGCCCGCTCTCCTGAGACCTCCGTCGCATCTGCACGCCATTCAGCGGCGGCTCCTCCAGGACCCCATCTGTAGTGAGCTGAACACTGGAACAGCCTCTGACACAAGAGGAATTCTCCAGTTTGCACATTGGCCGTCGCAGGACGAAGTCAGCACTCTCTGGTCGCTACGGCAAAGCCTGCAGTGAGACTCATAGCAAGGCAGGGATTCAAACTGGACAAGCTTCAGCCGAACACAGCCCAGGCCTTACGGCAAGGGTCTCCAGACAAAGGTCCTCGCCTTAAAAAGAGAAGCTGCGCTGCTGAGCTGCCGAAGCTGCTACTCCTATTGCGACAGATTGCTCTAGAATACTGCGCAGTGCGCAACAGCGTAAGAAAACGTAGTTCGCTGCTTGAAACAGGCGGAGGCGCTCCACGGGATGCAGGCAAACGAAGCCTTTGTGAGCAGTGCAACGGTCCCTCCTCAAATCAAGAAGACCACCCATCACGAACTCAGGATGAAGGTAATCGGGGCATCCTCCCATATTCCCCGCCGCAACTTCAAGAGCTCCGGCAGCTCCTGGCTTTTGAAAGCAAACTGAGCCCTCCGAGAAACTGCAATCTCACAGCAATCTAACGTCAGTCATGACGGGCACAACCATTGCTCTTCACCGACAGACTTAGAGTCTTAAATGCCATCTTCGGGAATGACCGGTAATGACATGCAATCATATGTGATGAGATGGAATGATCGTGGTCGTAACCTGCAGTGTTTGCATCGGATCCTAGGGCAACCCTGAGACTTTCCATGGACAGGTGCCGTGGATGCGACTCCAAGAGCTGTCAGTGGGGCCCGAGAAAGTCCGCAGCAACATGAGCCCGTGAGTAGCGCATAGCAGCATGGCAGGGCAACCAATGTTCACAGGTGTGCCTTTTTGTGTTGCGTTGTGCTTGTCCGGTCTGCCAAGGTCATAAGCATCATCACCATCATCCAGCTGCAGCAGCTGCTGCAAAACCGACAAATGATGACAGTGCTCCGACCTGCAGTTGGTATTCGGCACATGCAGAGTTGCTTTGCAGTCCTGCTTCCAGTGGTGAATATCGGTCCTATGCCACTGCCATTCTTGCATTGTGGCCCCTTCTCGGGCTGTCTTGAATTCGAGCATATCCGAGCCCCGTCGTCCAATCGCACCGAGAGCCCAGACTCGTGCCGACCAGTTGGTCTATTCGCTGTCAGGCATCTTAGAAATTAGTAGGCATCATGGCTTGACTTCGGGGATGCAATTGACTATATTAGATGATGGTAGGTCCTGGTAGGTGAATTGAATATCTTTTAACTTGGTGATTTGAGCCTTGACATAGGCTGTGAGCATGAGATGAGGTGGGGATGATTCTGATGGAGAGGAGCTCCGTGGCCCACACAGGCGGCAGCTGAGCGAGAAGCAGTGGCTGTCTCAGTCAAGCCGGTGCCGGCAGCAATCCCGTACGGTCTATGGTTTTTTGCTGGAAAGCTGCCGATTGTCTGGAACCCTGATTCCTCTCCGCGCTGCTTTGTTTTTCATGTTTGCTTCCATTACGTTTTCATAATTCAGGCAGTGGCCGCGGCCCCGTTCTTCCAACAACAAACCAAAGCTACTAGCTTTCCCCCGCGACGCACTCTCTGTCCAGGCTCGCAGACTGCAGTGAAACCTCTTCCCGAGTCTATGCCAATTCAAGCGCTAGCCTTTAGTGTTCTGGCACAGAATCGAGGAACTAACCGGAAAAATCGTAGTACCAGGCATAGAATGTAAGGACCGCAGTCGTTGGAGCATTGGCTGCAAGCAGGTGAGCGTGAGCTGTTCTTTTTCAGGTATGAAGCATTGGTTCGATGCGCCCAGCAAGTTGTCGCTCTCAGCGGGGTGGCATCCCCAATGGCTGTGGGAATCAATGGGATGTTCGTGTGAGGAGTCTTGTGAAGGCTGATGTGTGATGGCTGTGCCGCTTGTTCGAGGCGGGTAACGGCGGCTTACTGACGGCTCCGGCAAGGTGAAGGTAAAAGCTTGGCACTTGGAATTCAGAGAAGCTGTTGACGAAGTCTCTTTTGAAAGGGTGTATGTTGCCCGGCTTGGACTCGAGGTCAGCTGTACTGCTGACTTCTGCAATGTACATGCTAGCAAGCAATTCGATTAGGATCAGATGCGTCTCAAGCATACATGATGTGCACATAGCCTCGCCTTACATGTTCTGTTACTGCGCCGGCGGGCTGCAAGCAAAGTTCTTTGGGCCGTTGGCAGCAAGTTAATGTTCTGACAGCCTTTGAGCTGATGATATCTTCCAGGAAGTTCGCTTGTTGTCTCTCGGATTGCTTAATGAAGGCTGCGGCTCGGACATTCTGATTCGATGCATGTTTCACCACAGCACGCGACGACCGTTTATGAGGATACGATAGAAGAGCATGGCTTTACTTGTAACCTCCATCCCTACTCGCGTAGCGTTGCAGGTTGCGGCACATCAGGTGAAGTCCAAACCTCCTGACTCATGTCTTGGGATCAAGCTGTAGAGTGGATTCCGCGGGTGATTCGCAGGCCGCACACTGTCCTTTGGCATTGCGAACTCAGGAAGTAAGCGATCTTGCTTTCTTACCACACCTCAATGTGGGAGGAATGGCACATGGAGCGGGCCAATCACTGTGCTCGCTAGTGGCGAGACACCTAGCGGCATGCATGTATTGGAAGCATGGCGCAGCAAGATGTGAGCTGCTGACAAGCTTCTCATCTTGACCACTCCTCCTGGACATGGGTGGACAGGGTGCCTGCTTAGAGTATCACATATTCTGATTTAGCCATATATGTCGGTCAGCCAATTCGTGCTATCCCATCCAACCTTCCTGAAGGACATCTTTCGTAGTTTTCGTCAAGACAGCTATATGTCGCAATTCTTGCAAACATGCCTGACTTCGAGAAGATTTGTTTCTCCAATGCCTGTGTGGTGCCTTCGCTGTCGCGTATACCTTTGTTAAGACTGTCCCTTCTCTGGGTCTCCCTTGTTTGTGCTGCAGCCTCACAGAGGTCAAGCGACGCCATGCCTTGAACCCGGAACATGGCTGTTGGTAGGTTGATTTGCTACCAGTCCTGCAAGTTTCTCGAGTACATTGTTTGAGGCTTGGGCTTGGATGCCAGCGGTCTTTCTACTGGGACTGAAGCTCAGCTTACGACATGCTTAAAAAAGAGCGTGACTTGGACATGGTCTTTGCCTCGGCGCAGGCTTGCCGCTTGCGCTGGTATCAGCGGCAAGCATGAGCTGCGTGCCTCGAAGCAGCGCAGCTTCCTCACGCAGCTTGCAGGGGGACCTCTACGCGGGAGTGGCAAGGCCGGAGCCCTCGTCTCGAGCCTCGCCTCGAGCCTCGCCTCGAGCCTCGCCTCGAGCCTCGCCTCGAGCCTCGCCTCACCGTGTCAGCAACACGTTGCAAGCGTGTGCCAGGACTTCAAGGCAAGATTGGATGGCCACATCCCGCATCTTCAGACAAGCACGGGCCGTCGGAGGAGACGTCCTGCCGTGCTGCCATAAACTTGTTGTAGCTGCTACGTTCCGTCTGCAGTTGGCCAAGCAGAACCTGGTGTAGCAATACAGGATGGCCTTTGATCTACGCTTTTAGTTATGCCAGAGTCAGAGTTTGATGCAGTCCTTGAGACTTGCGACAGCTCGTTGTACGTGGTTGAAGGGTTGAACGAGGACCTAAGAAGAGAAAGAAAGACACAAAGAAACAAGTACAAGTTCAGAAGGCGGCTTGACACACTTGATCTTGCACTCCGAAGTATGGGTAGTCAGTGCAGCCAGTTGGATGACCGACAGCCTTGATCGGTTTTCACTGAGGAAAGAAAGAAGCGGGAGTGAAGCTGAGCTTGCGTTGCATCCATGACGGCGTGCTGGATACAGAGGCTAGACTTTATTGGGTTCGTCCAAGCGAGGACAATGTCATAGAGCTCGACGGCAAAGTCATGGTCCATTCGCGAAATCTCTTCAAGGCCTGGAGTGCTGAGTCGTTTTTTTTTTCTCACGTTGTCGGCGAATTGCTGGACAGGTGCTTCTAAGCAACGGAGCAGAGGTGCGACCTGCCGCAAAACCTGCACATACTCTAACATGTCGTAATCTAGTCAATCTAGTCATAGCCTTCGATGGGCCGGCACAGCCACAGAAGGGAACCAGGGAGCTTGCTGGGCTGTGATTGTTGCATGTCTACCAGGGCACTGACTCTACATACTCAGTGCTTGCAGGTGCAGTGCACGCTTGCCGGAAAGCTCCGCATGAACAACATCAAGGCAGACATCAGCAAGCAACTCGCCACTTTGAGTTCTGGCCGTTCATAGAACAGAATGCAGCGTACATGGGCCGGCAAGACAGGTCATGGAAGGAGATGCCGTGACCGTCGAGATGTCACCTTTCGATTTGACGAAAGGTCGTATCGTCTTTCGCAGCCGGACAGCAACTGGGCACCTTTTCTTAGTTTGTCCCCCTTCCAGCACGCGGCGCTGCACAAGCCTTTTGAAAGGGCGTTAGTGGGATCTTCACTACAGAAGAGAATTCAAGAGCTGTTGCCAGCAGACTGACACAAGCCACAAGCATCCCACAGTACGCGCGTAATAGTACAGTCATCAGAGCCCCCACCACCGCCACCAAGGCACCAAGGCTTCTCTAAAACTCGAGCTTCTGCTTCATCGCCCGACTTGCCTGCTCAGCCTGTCCAGGTACAATCAAGATGCCCGGAGAAGAAGACGATGACACCGCGTAGTCTCTTCATTGGCGAAAACAGAAGTTGTCTCTGCAGAAGTTCGGGTTAGGGGTGGCTGTGTTTCGCAACATACTTCAATATCTATTCCAGCAGCAGTAGTGTAGTAGTCGTCGTAGTTGTAGTTGTAGTTGTAGTTGTAGTTGTAGTAGTAGTAGTAGTAGTAGTAGTAGTAGTAGTAGTAGTAGTAGTAGTAGTAGTAGTAGTAGTAGTAGTAGTAGTAGTAGTAGTAGTAGTAGTAGTAGTAGTAGTAGTAGTCGTGTAGTAGTAGTAGTAGTAGTAGTAGTAGTAGTAGTAGTAGTAGTAGTAGTAGTAGTAGTAGTAGTAGTAGTAGTAGTAGTAGGAGTAGTAGGAGTAGTAGGAGTAGTAGGAGTAGTAGGAGTAGTAGGAGTAGTAGGAGTAGTAGGAGCAGCAGCAGCAGCAGCAGCGGCTGAAGCAGCAGGAGAAGGATGAGGATGAGGAGGATGAGGAGGAGGAGGAGTAGTAGCAGTAGGTGGTGGCGGTGCTCGCCGTCGTTATTAACATAGTGAACAACAACAGCCACAATGCTGGACAATGTGTCATCAACTTGGATTGCCGGGCTCGGCTGACAGCTAGCACAACGTGGCTCGAATGCGTGCCGAGCTTTGCGTCCTTTGCGTCCGCACTTGCAAGGCGGCAGGACTCAGCGCTCGGTGAGTTTGATTGTGCAAGCTGACAGCTGCTCAGGGAAGCATAGTGCGCTGATAGTGCGCACCTGTCCTTGCACACGTTGAGGCTGTAATTGGTACAATTTGCTGTGAGGACATCATGCCGCGTGTGTCGTGGTTGCGCTTGTTGCTGGTGGTCGCGGTGGTCGTACCTTCAGCAAGTGCAGAGGAGGTGCCATGTCCCAATGTGAATGTCACTTGTGCACGAGTCCATTAGCCTTGAAACATCCTTTAGTTGATTGATCGGTTGCTGTGCACTGGTGGAGGTCCTTGAGATTCCTGGAGTCGCAGTGACCTTCCACCCTCGGCCACGAGAGTTCCAGAAGGCCTTTCCTGACCCAGACAAGTTTCAGAAGAAGGGTGGATCACGGGGATCCCGGGGATCACGGCGGCTCGAGGAAGAGACGGATGACAAGGTCCAGCATCTCGAGGCAGATGATGGCGGCCTACACTTCGATCTTGACTTCGCAGGCGCCGAGACGGAGGTCCGCGTGATTGACTTGGACGAGACACCCCAGCTCGACGGGCTGGCATGTTCCAGCAGCCATCATATGTATTTACATTGGGATTCGACAGGCTTTGTAATAATCCACAAGGGCGATGTTCTTGTTGGTGGCATGGAGTGGCAATGCCGGCTTGACCCTTACCAAGGGCAAGGCCCCGAGGAGAGCGAATCTTTTTTGGTGGAGGTGCTAAGCGTGGATTCGAAGCCCGATGCTGCTGCGAGGGTCACCAAGCTTCGTGTTCGAGAGACCTCCGTGCCGCACGACTTCCCAATTATGCTGTCGGGTGATGGGCGAGGGGGACCGGGAAAACACATTCCACTTGTTGTAGCAGCGGGACTGCGCTAAGGTTCCACGTTTTTCCGCAGATGGATCTCAACTTCACCTGGTTCCCATCGCCAGGCGAATGCGTTTAGCCCCACGTTGCATGATGTAGCGAAAAGTTGACCATCTGAAAGCAGGATGCTAGAAAGTATGCTGCGCTGTCATCCGGCTCATATTTGTCAGGTGCGGAAGGCCGGTTGCTGAGTGCTTCCCCGCAATTTTCATTGAGCCTTGGTTGTGCTACCGTCGGTTTAGCTGGGCTTGTCTTGCAAAGGTTCGGGTTGTTCTGTTGTCTCTGGTCACCCTTCGCACGTACTCCGGCAACAGTACGGGCAGATCTTGTCTTCTTGACTGAAATCCTGGGTACATTTCTAGGAGTTGAGGCGTGTTTGTGGGCTTTCTTCAGCTCCAGGAACTATGATTCCATCACCGGGCGGGCAAAGAAGGCGTTTGACTTCGGCCCCTTCCAGTGTTCGGACTGCTGGGCCGACTTGGAGACTTGAAATCACTTGAAATCACTTGAAATCACTTGAAATCACTTGAAGTCACTTGAAGTCACTTGAAGTCACTTGAAACTGAAATCAGAAGATTGTCCTACTGTAGAAGCTGAGGAGGCATGTACCTCAGTTTTGATGCGGCATCCGTGTTGAGAAGTAAGGACATTACGCCCACGTTCTCTCTTGCTACGAATGGCAAAGGGCAGCCGGTCAAAGTGGCGATGGAGGTGGCAGTTGAGCTGCGGGCACGCGCCAAGGTGGCTTCTTGCTTTCGTTCCTTAGGTTCCTTTTGGGGTGGGTGCCCAAACACAGCAAAGACGATTAGACTGGAGCATGCAAAGGGTACACAATCACAAAAGATCAGAGTGTATTTCGGCATACTCCGGTAAAGCAAGGGTCCTCTTGAGCAGGTCGAAGCGGGCAGAGATGGGCAGACCTTGCTTGACTGGTGGAGGCCCGAAAGCCTGGAGTGGAGCATCACTTCGATGAATTTGCTCGACAAGCTGGCCAAAAGTATTCCTCTCAAGGGATGGGCTGCTGGCATGCTCAACAAACTCACCTTGAAGCTGAGCCTGCACCCCACCGTGGCCCTGGAATTCTTGGTTGAGATCGAGCAACTTGTAATGGAGGGCGCCTTTCAGATGAACTTCGGCGAGAAGATAGTCTATGAGGTGAAATGGACTGCTGCCGATGGGTTCAGCCGTCGTGTCAAAGACCGGACAGATACTCTGCTTCCTGACGTGCAGATGCCGCAGCGCATTGACATTCCACTGCTTTTTGGGGTCAGCCCCTGCTTCGGTCTCCTGACGGCTGGATAAGGGACGGGTAGCCATGGTAACGAATCTTGTTTCTGTCTCGTGCACGTGTTGCATCGCAGTATAGCAAAGTCCGGAGAACAGTAGCAGAGGTCTGGAGCTGACCATGTGGAGCTCTAGAAAGAAGATAACCTCCATCGAGGGCTGTCCAGAGTTTCGCCTTGGGGTCACGCTTGTGAACGTCTTCTCGCAGTCCCCGCAGTCCCCGGCTTTCTTTGCTCCTCAGGATGATCCTGACAGAATGCTGTGTGTGCGGAATATGCAGTTCGAGACAAATGGGAATGCGGACATGACCAGGGACGAGCCTTACCTAAACGTCTGCATCGCAGGGAAATGTCAAAAGACCAGCAGCGACGAGCACTTCGGGAATGCTGTGTGCCCTTGTGGAGACGAGAAATGTGGAAGAGGCTTTCGAACCTACCAATGGTGCTACGTCCCACGGAGCTGCCCTGTGGCCGATTACTACGACTGGGGTGAGTATCTCAGCAGAGCAATCAGGTACTCTTGCACATTTTCGGTAGTTGCCTGCAGCCACAGTCTTTGCCATTAGGAACTTGCACATGTCAGGTATTATTGGGCCAGTTGCGTCTACCCTGCGACATACCGGGAGGAGATATGCTTCGATGTAAGCGGCAAGTGGCTCGAGACGCAGGGCCTCCTCTTCAGTGCCTATGAGGCTGACTGGTACTTCGATGATCCTTACGTCGCCCCCTTAGAGGTGCCAGTGGATGATCTGGTGAACTATCGTTCGCGGACATACCGGAGGCTGGAGATGGAACCGCTCCTGGGAACCCAAGCCTACCTGACATTCACGGTAAGCGTGGAGCGCATGCGGCGGCTCAGCAAGGGCAACAGCCAAGGCGACAGCTTTAGTCTCGTGATGGATGAGGCGAGTCCTCGCAGGACCTCCACCGACTGCAATGCGGGCAAGGTGGAGGTGGCACTGGGAGTGCATGGCTATTTCGGGGGCCTTTTCATCCCTTTCGACTGGAGGGGCAAGAGCAAGGGCCTCAAGCTGGTCAACGAAAGCGATTTCGAAAGCCGCGTCTTCTATGGCCCGGACACAATCTATTGCCGCACCACCACGACCACAACTCCAGATTCAGAGTCAGCTCCTCCAGCACTTCTGGTCACGACCACAACCACGAGCCGCGGCAGGGTGACACAACAGGGCTGTCAGTGTCGCGGCCTCAGGAACCATGCCGGAGACTTGCGCTATGCGGCTTCATGTGGAAGCAGTGCTATGGTAAATAAGGTCGAACCAGTTGGACGCTGTCAGGATACTCGGACTCACCGTGCACAACTTCTTGCTGCAATCCGAATGGTTTCGAGGGTGAGTGGTGCTTCGTGGAGGACGAAACGTGTCAGTCGTCCAACTGGGGCTATTGTGCCCCGGTCACAGAGCAGGGATGCGCGTGCCAGCAATCGTGGACATGGTCGGGAGAAATTTGCTCCACATACTGTTGTGACTACGGTGAGTCGCGGTCCTGGTGCAAGGTGGAGAGTTGGACTTGCCAGTTCCATTATTGGGGCTACTGCAGCACAGCTGCAACATCAAGCACGTCCGTCACAACGTCCACGACCACGTCGACTACCACCACAGCACTCACAACCTCGACTGTAGCCGTTGGGAGAGTGACGACGGAGGGCTGCCAATGCCCGCAGCCAAGTTGTGAGGTTTTTCTGCCTATTCTCTTCTGAAATGTGCCATGTACTGCCTGCAGTTCTCCGCAGAAGTTTCAGCTGTGGCACCACTGGATCACATTGCAAGCAAGACGCTACATCGCGAAAGCTAGCCCGTGGGAGCTAGTCGAGTTTCCTACTGGGGAGGGTGCTCAGCTGGGGTGCGTGCAAATTGGGGCTAGACCCCACCGGGATTCGGTGGCAAACTCCATGTTTTCAAAGTCCCCAAGGCGCCTTGTCTGTCTTCATGGAGATTCGGGGCGCTTAGGCTAAGCGCCGCTCTGGCTCAGGATCGAAAATCTGCCTTACAATACCTCTCTAAGGACAGCGCCGAATCCGTGTTACTACATCTCCAAGCGCAGCTTCGAAACCATGTGTGGGTGAGCTGAATGCCAAAAAAGTAGCAACCCACAAGGGCTGTAAGCATGGCTTGCGCGGGTGAATTACCGTGACGTGCTTTTGAACAACTCTGTTTGCACGTATAGCTCACGGGATATGTTCAACATGTTACAACACTGATGCACGAACGGAGCTGCAGCCAGAAACTATGCCCCCACTTCACAGCTCAATGTCGGTGCGGCTGCGTGGAATTGAACTTTCTTCTTGTGCATTAGACGCACAAATACGCGAAAGAAATCATCCCCCACGGCAGCGTCGAAGCCGCGCGGGTGAGCTTAATGCTCAAGGGATTCTCTGCAGATACTCCAAGGTTGGGCGCTTCCGGGATTCTTTCGGGATTTGGTTGCGCTGAAGGGGCTTCTCTGGGGCAACCTAGGGGGTATCTGGGGCTGGGCGCTGCAGGGCTTTCTTGGTGATGCTCTGGGGTTGGGCATTGCAGGGTTTTGTGGGATGCTCTTATGCCTGGGCTGGGGATACTGGGGTTGGGCGCTCCAGAAACTCTCTGAAAAAAACACTCGGGGCTGGGCTCTCCAGGATTCTACGGGGATAGTCTGTCCAGGGATTGTATGGGGTTAGCACTCGACGGATGTTTTGGGGCAACACTGGGTTGCCTAGGGGCTCTCTGGGGGATGCTCTGTCGAGCAACTGCACTAGCTTTCGTTCCTGCCGTCCCCCACAAGTCGCTTGAGCTGAAAACGGCATTTGTTTGGTTTATTCTTTTGCTAAGGTCGAACCAGTTGGACGCTGTCAGGATACTCGGACTCACCGTGCACAACTTCTTGCTGCAATCCGAATGGTTTCGAGAGTGAGTGGTGCTTCGTGGAGGACGAAACGTGTCAGTCGTCCAACTGGGGCTATTGTGCCCCGGTCACAGAGCAGGGATGCGCATGCCAGCAATCGTGGACATGGTCGGGAGAAATTTGCTCCACATACTGTTGTGACTACGGTGAGTCGCGGTCCTGGTGCAAGGTGGAGAGTTGGACTTGCCAGTTCCATGATTGGGGCTACTGCAGCGCAGCTGCAACATCAAGCACGTCCGTCACAACGTCCACGACCACGCCGACTACCACCACAGCACTCACAACCTCGACTGTATACATAGCCCTTGGGAGAGTGACGAGGGAGGGCTGCCAATGCCCGCAGCCAAGTCATGAGGTTTTTCTGCCTATTCTCTTCTGAAATGTGCCATGTACTGCCTGCTCTGCTCCGCAGAAGTTTCAGCTGTGGCACCACTAGAGTCACTAGATGAAAAAATGGTATGTTGCAAGCAATACGCTACATCGCTCGAGCTGAAAACGGCATTTGTTTGGTTTATTCTTTTGCTAAGGTCGAACCAGTTGGACTTTGTCAGGGTACTCGGACTCACCGTGCACAACTTCATGCTGCAATCCGAACGGTTTCGATGCGGACTGGTGTTTTGTGGAGGACGAAACGTGCCAGTCATCCAACTGGGGCTATTGTGCTCCGGTCACGGAGCAGGGATGTGAATGCCAGCAATCGTGGTCATTTGCTGGCTCCACTTGCTCGTCATACTGCTGCAATCCGGACAACGATGTTCGAGGGGATTGGTGCTACGTGATCCAGGAAGCCTGCCAGGGAACTTTCTACGGATACTGCCGCACAACATCTACCACGACATCTGCCACCTTGGAAACCACCATAGCCACCGCTGGCCGGTTGACAAGGGAAGGGTGCCGCTGCCCTGGGCCAAGCTGTCACAGTCGCAATCGCAAGTCGCAGCTTCCATGCATGCAGCACGCAATCGCTTGGTGCCAAGGTCGGACCACTTGGACCCTGTCAGGATACTCGGACTCACCGTGCACAGCTTCATGCTGCAATCCGAATGGCTTTGAGAGTGAGTGGTGCTTCGTAGAGGATGAGACGTGCCAGCAGTCCAACTGGGGCTTCTGCACACCAGTTACAAAGCAGGGTTGCGAGTGCCAGCAGTCTTGGACGCACGGTGGTGTCATTTGCTCATCATTTTGCTGCAACCCTGACGACGACGTTGGGGACTGGTGTTATGTGGTTCAGGAGGCCTGCGAGGGTTCATTTTGGGGCTACTGCAACGTGACACGATCGACAACACTTGGCACGACCAGCACTACGACTGCTTCAGGGAGGATCACACTTGAGCGCTGTGCATGTCGGTGGCTCAGTGGCGCAGTTGCTGTTCAAGCCGTTCGTGCAGCATGGACGACTAGATTGATTAGAGAGACTAGTGACTAGAACAGCCTACGTTCATCAGCAATGAGTTCAGTCGCGGGTTAGCTTGTCATGCTGCTCTAGGTCGGACCAGTTGGACTCTGTCAGGGTACTCGGACTCACCGTGCACAACTTCATGCTGCAATCCGAACGGTTTCGATGCGGACTGGTGTTTTGTGGAGGACGAAACGTGCCAGTCATCCAACTGGGGCTATTGTGCTCCGGTCACGGAGCAGGGATGTGAATGCCAGCAGTCGTGGTCGCATGGTGGCTCCACTTGCTCGTCATACTGCTGCAATCCGGACAATGACGTTGCGAACTGGTGTTACGTGGCGCTTGAGAATTGCCAGGGAGCCTCCTGGGGATACTGCAGATCTTCCATGGTTGCCACCAACGACCCAGTCGAGCTCTGTTAGGCTGACAACTAGCAGCTGTGCGTGCTTGCGATCCTGGACATATGCTGAATATGAGCCATGCTTTGATTACTGCTGCAATCCCGATGGCGATGCTTCCGAGTGGTGCTTTGTGGTCAATGCAAGCTGCCAAGGCTCCACCTGGGGTTATTGTGGAGGCGAAGACCTAACTACAGAGACCACAACATCTGGGACAGGAGTTCTGCCTTCCACTCTGGGGGGCTGCTCTTGCCTGCAGTACTGGTCACTGGCCGGACTTGATCCGTGTGCTACGTACTGCTGCAACCCGGACGGTGACACGGGTCTGTGGTGCTTTGTTGCTGACGTCACCTGCGAGGGTGCCAATTGGGGTTATTGTTCGAGCAACGCAACTATCTCGCATACTCCTACCAGTCCTACCACCTCTTTGACATCGGGGCAGCGATTCACCGTGGAGGGTTGCCATTGTCAAGACTCTTGGGCCCTGCAAGGCTATGCTCCTTGCTCAGGGTCTTGCTGCAATCCCAACAACGACACGGGCGACTGGTGTTTAGTTTGGGATCCAAACTGTCAAGGGTCATCATGGGGCTACTGCATAGATGGAAGTGTGACCACAACTGGTGGCTCACTGGCCCCGAGGAGCACCACGGAAGGATGTGCCTGCAAGCAGTTCTGGTCTTGGGCAAACCATGATCCATGCTTGACGCATTGCTGCAATCCTGATGGCGATGTGGCCAACTGGTGCATTGTTGTTGACGAAGCTTGCCAAGGTACAAGCTGGGGATACTGTGCAGCTGCAACAACTTCGCATGAAGGCAACACGACTTCAGCGTATGTTGCTGCAGGCAGAGCCACTACCACCGGATGTGCGTGCAAGACCGATTGGTTTTGGCAAGGACAACACTGCATGCAGTCATGCTGCAAGGTTGGTGGCGACGTGGCAGACTGGTGCTTTGTGGTTGACAGTCTATGCCAGGGTGGCAGCTGGGGATACTGCTCGGAGGAGTTGCTGGGAGCTTCTGCCGTCACAACTACAACTGCGGTGGCAGTTTCGACAGCAACGGCGACAGTGACTGCGATGCTTACAGGCACACAAACGACTTCGTCCAGCGTCACCTGGACAGCCACGTCACTCACCGCAACGACTTCGTCTAGTGCCACCTGGTCAGCAACGTCAGCGACTGCAACTGCAACGACTCACATCTCCACCGGAACATCTATCCTAACGTTGAGTGCAACTACCTCTGCAACCACCACCAGCTTCACCGCAACGTCTATCCTCACCTCTGCAACGACCAGCAGCTTCACCGGAACATCGTTCCTCACGTCGAGCTCTGCAACGACCAGCAGCTCCGCCAGAACATCTATCCTCTCGTCGAGCGCAACAAGCTCTGCAACGTCGAGTGCAACTAGCACTAGCTCAGCCATGTGGACATCGAGCACGACAAGCAGCGCCACCCCAACCAAGCTCGACAACACAAGCTCCACTACCCCAGCATCCTCCTCGAGCGAGGGCAGCAGCCCGTCCGTAACAGTGGACCTGCAGCTTCCTTCAACCACTATCAGTTCCGTATTCAGCATCACAGGTTCAATGACACTTTCACTCTCAGATTGCGGCGGCTTCATCAGCGAGCCTGGCAGTCAAGCAGCCGTGGAGGAAGCCCTGGCGACGCTATCGGGCACTTCTGCACCAGCCGTCCCTGCCTCGGAAGTGTTACTTTGACCAGTGGATGGTGATCTTTCACCATCCTTCATCTTTTACCCTTGCTCTGAGGTGAGCGCTGTGTTGAGCTGCTCGCGTCGCCTGAAGCTCCAAGAACGCCGGTTGCAAGAAATCGTCAGCGTGGCCTATAGCATCGGCTTGGGAAGCTTGGAGGAAGCCGCCAAGCCACTGGCTGCCTTGGGAAGCCTCAATGCAGGGACCATGACCGCAGTGCTTCAAAGCTCTCTGGCCGCGGCCGACATCACGGTCCAAGTTGCTGTGATCAGTGCCACCCTGAGGTTCTGCAGATATCCGCAGTGTACCGCAGCGCTCGCAGTTGCTCCAGTACATAGGTTCCTACCTGCTGTTTGCATGCTGTCGGCTATAGATCCTACAATGATTCATGTTGAGCAGTCTGCGATTCTGCTCCCACATGTATGTAGCGACTGTCTGACTTAAATGGTGCATTGTGGTAAAGCAGGCGATGGTATATGGTTGAATACAGGAGGCTAACATAAACTCCAGCCACCAACTCCAGCCACCAACTCCAGCCCACCATGCTTTCCAGTACAGCGTACGAAAATGTACTAGAGGTGTGACTGCGCCCCAGATGGAAGTGCCGGAGACGAGCGGGTCGACGACGGAGAGCGTCCAGGGCCTTCGAACCTCCGACTCTTCCAAGGTGATGGGCTTGTGAACATGAGGGGTCTTTTGTTTGTCCGATTGGCACAAGGGCATGGAATCTTGCTTGAGAGAACCCTTCGGTGATGGGTCTACGGTTTAGTTCAGTGTGTAACGTCTAGAGTCTAGAGTCTGAGTGCGCAGCTGTGCAGTTTCGAGCTGAAACCACCGGTCCTCGTTACCGTCTTGGGGGGTTTGGGGTTCAAGTGAAATGTGGCTTGCATTGTTGGCAAGTCCCAGGTCATGCGCTTGCCTGGCATGTGGACACTGCTCATCGCCATGATCAGTGCTCATTGAATGATGGGCTTCTCTGAGTCTTGAGGACGGTCCGGTTTCACATGTTTGTTACTGCCAACTAAGCCAAACATACCTGGCAAACTCCAATTGAGTAGGCATGTGGACGCGGGTACTCGCCAAAGAGCGCTTTAAGAGGCTCGAGGCGACCACTTCCCCTCTTTTCACAGACGTTGAGACTGACTGCAATCGAAAAATGGGGCACGCTCGAAGCCAACGCCACCTAATACCTGAACGAAGCGGGTTAGTATAACGACAATTCTCATATTGACCGATTT
>CAJNDS010000334.1:0-163099 GCA_905221605.1 Symbiodinium natans
CCCTAATTCCCTCATTACCTACTAAGAACCAGGGGGCCTGCACCAGGAGAGGCCGGGCGCATCTTCAGCTTGGCTGCAGTGTCAGCGACCGGTCCTTTGCAGGTTCTTTGGCTGCTTTGGGGTTTAGGCCTTAGGGTTTAGGGTTTAGGGCTTAGGGTTTAGGGCTTAGGGCTTAGGGCTTAGGGCTTAGGGTTTAGGGTTGGGATGTTCCGCTTTTTTGCTAACAGTCCTTCATCGGGATGATAATGGGGGTACTAGAACCCCTACTAAGAAGTGCTCGTATAAGGGGGAACAGCCCAAGCTTTGGGGTTTTTAGCTCCCTAAAGCCTCCGCAGCACCCCCAGCCCCGAGCCTTAGCAAGCCTTATATGCCCTTCCTCCCCTTCCCAACCCCGCAGGGCTACCGGGCGTGGGCTGGAAGTGGACGGCTTGGCCTGCGCTGCCTTGACCTCTGGGGTTGTTTCTGTTGGGATTCGGGCTTAGGGGCTTTGGGGAATGTTCGAGGGCTTGGAAGGCTTTGCAGACGTTCTGCGCTTGAAGGGGCTTGGGGTGGGGTAGCTTTGGGGGCTGATTGTAGGGTTGACGGGCGCTTTTGGGCGGTGAAGGCCAAACCCGAAACCTCACAAAAGCCCAAAACCTTAAAGGCCCCACGCCTCAAACCACCAGCAACCCCTGCGCCCAAAACCCCAACCATCTCCCCGCCCCCTCCTCGTGGCATAGGCAAGTATTCCCCACCCCGTGTGTGGGGCTGTTGGACATTGAGTAAACCATGTTCCTCGCCCCCGGAGTGCCCAGCCCAAAAAGAACCGAGGAGGGTCTCGCGACGGAAGCCTGCCGCTAAGCATCCTGGCTGCAAACGGCAGGACGGCTCCCACAACAGGTAGAGCTGTCGGATGGAGATGATCGAAGAAAACACTTTTCTTTTAAATTTACACCCTACGAAAGAGAGAAAGAGAGAAAGAGAGAAAGAGAGAAAGAGAGAAAGAGAGTTGGAGAGTAGGAGAGAAGGAGAGAAGGAGAGAAGGAGAGAAGGAGAGAAGGAGAGAAGGAGAGAAGGAGAGAAAGAGAGAGAAAGAGAGAGAGGGAGAGAGAAAGAGAGAGAAAGAGAGAGAAAGAGAGAGAAAAGAGAGAAAAAGAGAGAAAAAGAGAGAAAAAGAGAGAAAAAGAGAGGAAAAGAGAGAAAAAGAGAGAAAAAGAGAGGAAAAGAGAGAAAAAGAGAGAAAGAGAGAGAAAAAGAGAGAAAGAGAGAGAAAGAGAGAGAAAGAGAGAGAAAGAGAGAGAAAGAGAGAGAAAGAGAGAGAAAGAGAGAGAAAGAGAGAGAACGAGAGAGAGAGAGAGAGAGAGAGAGCAAGCGGGCGACACATTTAGTAAAATAGTTTTTGGGGCGAGCAAAGCGGGCGAAACATTTAGTAAAGTAGCTGCTGGGGCGGGCAACGACACATTTCGTAAAGTAGTTTTTGAGGCGGGCAAAGCGGGCGACACATTTAGTAAAGTTGGGGCGGGCAAAGCGGTCGACACATGTAAAATAATCTTTGGGGTGCGGAAACCGGGCGACGCATTTAGTAATGTCGTTTTTGGGGCTGACAAAGCTGGCGACACACTTAGGAAAGTAGTTTTTGGGGCGGGCCAAAGCGGGCGACTCATTTAGTGAAGTAGTTTTTGAGACAGGCGAAGCGGGCGACACATTTAGGTGAAGTTTTGGGGGCGGGCAAAGCTGGCGACACATTTTGTAAAGTAGTTTCAACAAGACTCATATGCTTTGAAGCAGGCTGGCACAGCTCAACAAAGCGTGGGGCTTGCGGGAGGGGGCCTGCCCCGCCCGTTTGCAAACACAACGCTCACACGATAGGTCTCCTCTGCTTTGAAGCAAGCTTGCACGTCTTAAACAGCAGGGGCGGGGGGGGGGGGGGGGGGGGTGCAGCCCCCCCATTTGCAAACGCAATGCTTGCATGATGGGATCAAGAAGAGCGGGACCCTCTGCAGGCGTCTCACTCCGCGGGATACTGGGCGAGGAGCCGAGGAGGCGAGGAGCATGGTTGCCTTAGACTCCCCTAAACCCTAAACCCTAAACCCTAAACCCTAAACCCTCAACCCTCACAACCCTGCACCGAAGCTGGGGAAAAGGGGCCCCCGGCGGCAGACACTGCAGTCTTCGGGGCTGATGCAGCCTGGGCCGGGCTTAAGGGGGTTTAGGGATTTCTGTTTAAGGGGGTAGGGTTTAGGGTCTAGGGTCTAGGGTCTAGGGTCTAGGGTCTAGGGTCTAGGGTCTAGGGTCTAGGGTCTAGGGTTTAGGGTTTAGGGTTTAGGGTTTAGGGTTTACTGTTTAGGGTTTAGGGTTTTGGGTTTGGGGTTTTGGGTTTAGGGTTTAGGGTTTAGGGCTTGCTGTGATAGGGCGTAGATGCTGTGAAGATTAGGTTTCGGAACAAGCTCGAAAGCTTCGTGAGGTGCCGAAGAGCAGCTCTGGCCCGATTGTGGAGCGCCATCTAACACTGTTCTCCCACCCCACACCGTCCAAGGCGGCAAAGCCACCCAAACCTATTCCATGATGCTGGGCTAGGGGCCAGGGGCCAGGGGGGGGCAGGGAGCCGGCGGGCCAGGGGGCCAAAAGGGCCAAGGGGGGTCAGAAACCAAGGCCAGGGGCAGCTGGGGAAAAACTGATTTTTGAGCACCCACCCTTCCTTGAAGACCCCTGGAAGCCAAGGGCGGGCGAGCTCCAGGTTTAGGGTATTGACTTTAATAAGGGACCAGTACTGGTCCTCGGGTACCGTGCTACCGATTTGCGAGCTTGGGCGAATGACCTGGGTCGGCTTGCGCCATCGAGGTCGAGGGGCTTAGGCGCCACCCCCCAACTGCGGCCTAGGCCTTGAGTTTAGGGTTTAGGGTTTAGGGTTAGGGTTTAGGGTTTAGGGTTTAGGGTTTAGGGGTTAGGGGTTAGGGGTTAGGGGTTAGGGGTTAGGGTTGAGGGTTGAGGGTTGAGGGTTTCGGTTTAGGGTTTAGGGTTTAGGGTAGGGTTTAGGGTTTAGGGTTTAGGGTTTAGGGTTTAGGGTTTAGGGTTTAGGGTTTAGGGTTTAGGGTTTAGGGTTTAGGGTTGAGGGTTGAGGGTTGAGGGTTGAGGGTTGAGGGTTGAGGGTTGAGGGTTGAGGGTTTAGGGTTTAGGGTTTAGGGTTTAGGGTTCAGCATCTCTGGTCCAAGCATTCACTAAGGGTTTCTGTCATCACCCTACGTGTTTGGCATCACCCCTCCCTCCCAGATCCCTTTTCATCTGAATTACATATCTTCTTTCTTACTTTAATTGATCATTTAGCTCGCAACATTCTTTCTCGATTCGGCACCGTCTAGTCAATTCGGCACACGGATAATACACAGCCGCATCGGTTTTCTGGATTTTGACCAAGACCGAGCCTTCACCGGTTTCAAAATTTTCAAATTTTTCAAGGTTTTTCAAGGTTTTGCAGAGTTTTTCAATGTTTTTTAAGGTTTTTCAATGTTTTTCAGGGTTTTTAAGCCTCAGTTCTGATGAAGGGCCGCCCCCGCGACCTTTTCACAGCCTAAGTTTGGTCAAGGGGTGGTGGTATTTTTCAATTTTAAAGGCAAAATAGTCTTTGGAGACCCCCCCTTGCCTCAAACTCCGACCCCCCCTTGAGAGGGAAAGTTTGCACCCCAGGATCGAGGGTGGCATTTTTCAATTTTAAAGGCAAAATAGTCTTCGGAGACCCCCCTTTGCCTCAAACTCCGACCCCCCTTGAGAGGGAAAGTTTGCCCAAATGAAGGGGGACCCCAGGATTGGGCCGGGTCCCTATTAAAAATGCGATATTTTAGTACTGAAACCGACGGTTCTGGGTGGGCTCTCGTTTTCTTGGTTTTTTTTGACCAAAACGGAGCTTTCACCTCAGGATGGCAACTTTTTCAAGGTTTTTCAAAGTTTTTCAGAGTTTTTCAATGTTTTTTAAGGTTTTTCAATGTTTTTCAGTGTTTTTAAGCCTCAATGCTGACGAAGGGCCGCCCCCGACCTTTTCACAGCCTAGTTTTGGTCAAGGGGGGTGGTATTTTTCAATTTTAAAGGCAAAATAGTCTTCGGAGACCCCCCCTTGCCTCAAACTCCGACCCCCCTTGAGAGGGAAAGTTTGCCTCCAAAAACACCCCAAATGAGGGGGACCCCAGGATCGGCCCGGGTCCCTATTTAAAATGTGATTTTTTAGTACTGAAATCGACGGTCCCGGGTGGGCTCTCGTTTTCTGGATTTTTGATCAAAACGGCCCCTCCCAGCAAGTCCCAGGCCTCCCCAGAATACTAAATTACGAAGCCGGACCTCCCCGGAATATTAAATTACGAAGCCGGGCTTCACCGGAATACTAAATGACGAAGCCGGGCCTCCCCGGAATACTAAATTACGAAGCCGGGCCTCCCCGGAATACTAAATTACGAAGCCGGGCCTCCCCGGAATACTAAATTACGAAGCCGGGCCTCCCCGGAATACTAAATTACGAAGCCGGGCCTCACCGGAATACTAAATTACGAGGCCGGGCCTCCCCGGAATACTAAATTACGAAGCCGGGCCTCCCCGGAATACTAAATTACGAAGCCGGGCCTCCCCGGAATACTAAATTACGAAGCCGGGCCTCCCCGGAATACTAAATTACGAAGCCGGGCCTCCCCGGAATACTAAATTACGACACCCCAAATGAGGGGGACCCCAGGATCGGCCCGGGTCCCTCTTTAAAATGTGATTTTTTAGTACTGAAATCGACGGTCCCGGGTGGGCTCTCGTTTTCTGGATTTTTGACCAAAACGGCCCTTCCCAGCAAGTCCCCAGGCCTCACCGGAATATTAAATTACGAAGCCGGACCTCCCCGGAATATTAAATTACGAAGCCGGACTTCACCGGAATACTAAATTACGAAGCCGGGCCTCCCCGGAATACTAAATTACGAAGCCGGGCCTCCCCGGAATACTAAATTACGAAGCCGGGCCTCCCCGGAATACTAAATTACGAAGCCGGGCCTCCCCGGAATACTAAATTACGAAGCCGGGCCTCCCCGGAATACTAAATTACGAAGCCGGGCCTCCCCGGAATACTAAATTACGAAGCCGGGCCTCCCCGGAATACTAAATTACGAAGCCGGGCCTCCCCGGAATACTAAATTACGAAGCCGGGCCTCCCCGGAATACTAAATTACGAAGCCGGGCCTCCCCGGAATACTAAATTACGAAGCCGGGCCTCCCCGGAATACTAAATTACGAAGCCGGGCCTCCCCGGAATACTACCGGGCCTCCCCGGAATACTAAATTACGAAGCCGGGCCTCCCCGGAATACTAAATTACGAAGCCGGGCCTCCCCGGAATACTAAATTACGAAGCCGGGCCTCCCCGGAATACTAAATTACGAAGCCGGGCCTCGCCCGAATACTAAATTACGAAGCCGGGCCTCCCCAGAGAGGCCCCTGAACCCTAAATCCTAAATCCTAAATCCTAAATCCTAAATCCTAAATCCTAAATCCTAAATCCTAAATCCTAAATCCTAAATCCTAAATCCTAAATCCTAAATCCTAAATCCTAAATCCTAAATCCTAAAAACCCCAAAAACTCATAATCAGAACACGACCCCATTAAGGTTTAAATATACATAGGTAGAGAGGGTTTAGGGTTTAGGGTTTAGGGTTTAGGGTTTAGGGTTTAGGGTTTAGGGTTTAGGGTTTAGGGTTTAGGGCTTAGGGTTTAGGGTTTAGGGTGAATTCTGGGGGCTTCTTTGGGGTTTATGGCTTTTGTTGAAGGAAACTTGGGGTGTGTTAGGGTTCAGGGCAACATAGGGCAACTTGTCCGCACTGATGCGATGGAAAGTAAGAAGTGAGGGGGTGCCTTAAACCCTCAACGGAGTGACTGCAGCGGCGGGAGCAGCATGGCAGACGGTATCCAGACCCCTGGAACAGCATCGTTCCGGACTCCAAATGGGCTCCGACCCCTGAGCCGCTAAACTGCGAGGCACCGCATCACCCCGAAACCCCGAGCCCTGCGACCCTTCAAAACACCTGAAACCTTCGAAATCCCCCCTACGCCACAGAAATCCCCACCATGCAAACGCCCGCTTAAACAAACCCAAACCCTAAACCCTAAACCCTAAACCCTAAACCCCTAAACCCTAAACCCTTTATGGAGATCCCGGAACTGAGCGCCCTGCAGCAGAGGTCTCGGGACCTCAATGCTAGGGCTTGCAGGGGCTCCGAGCTCTCAGGGGATCCAGCAGAGCTTTTGGGGAAAGAGGGCTCTTGGGTTTAGTGTTTAGGGTTTAGGGGTTTGGGGTTTAGGGTTTAGGGTTTAGGGTTTAGGGTTTAGGGTTTAGGCTTTCGGGTTTCGGCTTTCGGCTTTCGGGTTTCGGGTTTATGAGATGCAGGGCTTTAAGATTCAGGCTTTTGGGCTGCCCTTAACCCGAAAGTATTGCTTTGAGGGTTCCATCTGGCGTGCGCGCAGGTTCCCACAGCAGTGCTTTCTGCGTTGTAGGAACGTGAAGCCGAAAGGCAAGGAGCACTCGAATTCGCAGAACAAAGCCCTGAGCACGGGAAATCCCATGTGCATAGTTGACAAGCCATGGTGCTTTCTGAGGGGCTCTGGATCAGTTTGGGTTGCTTCACGTTTCGCGAGCAAGCTAGTTCGGCACGATGTGGGACTTAAACCCTAAACCCGAAACTGGCTTATGCCAAGGTTTTGATTCCAAACGGCCTGTCCAGCACAAACACGCCCACCCATGAAGGGTTTAAGCTTCAGGTTTCGGCTTCAGGGCATAAGGTTGAGGGCTTAGGCCTAGAGGCTGCAGGGCTTGCGGTGTATCGGGTTTAGGACCACACCCTGAGCCCGACACCAAGCGCGGCGCTCTTCCGCTGCTGTGGCCTAAGGCTTGGGACTTGCCAGGGTTTCCGGTTCAGGTTTAGGGTTTAGGGTTTCGGGTTTAGGGCTTAGGGCTCAGGGTTTAGGGTTTAGGGTTTCAGACGGTTTCAGCAGGTTTTGAGGTTCAGGGCTGGGGGTCTAGGGTCCCTCGAACTGACCCTTGGGGATGTTGAAAGTGCAAGGTAGGTAACCCTTTCATGACCACCGATGGTGACAGGAATGCACAGGTCCTGCAAGGACCACATGAACCCTACAAGGGCCTCATACAGGTTCCTACACGAGATTCCCTCCAGCTCCTGTGAGAATAGTTAGGGTTTAGGGTTTAAGGTTTAGGTTTAGGGTTTAGGGTTTAGGGTTTGGGGTCTTAGGGGTTTGGAGCAACCCCCTTCCTGGCAAGTGAAGGGCACTGGCCGGAACGGAAACCGTGGAGGTTCGTGGCGGAACATGCGCAATTAGACAAAGCAGCCTCAAACCTTAACCCTAAACCCTAAACTTAAGCCCTAAACCCTCAAAACCCTCAACCCTGAAACCCTAAAACCCTCAGCCCTGAACCTCGAACCCTGCACCCTGAAACCTGCGGTGGCTGCAGTTGCGGGTTCCAGCGTTTCGCGCTACAGCTGGCCGCGTCTTCTGTTACAGTCTGGGGTTTGTTTTCCTGGTGCCCTGCTTCGGCTACGGAGTTCTTTTGGCAAGGGAAAATTTCCTACAGGGGTAGGGCTTAGGGTTCCGGGTTTAGGGTTCAGGGTTTAGGGTTTAGGGCTTAGGGCCCTCAAAGCGAATTCAAAACCCTTTTAATCCCCATGATCGCCCCCAACAAGGTACCCCGACAACTCGGAAACCTCCCACGTTATTGACCCTGGGCTCCTGGGGCGCACGGCCATCCCTAAAATCACACAATTCCTTCTGAAACCGTACGTCAACACTTTTCCCCTAAACCCCTAAACCCTTCATCTTCAACTTCGCCCCTAAGACGCCCCCTGGGCCGGCGGCAAGGCGCGCGCATTGCGGGTCGGCCTGGGACATCGACATCCGCAGGCTCTGAAGAGTTCAGGGTTGTTTAGGGCTTTAGGGCTTCGGGTTTAGGGTTAACCTTCTGGGCTCACTGAACAGGGGTTTCGGATTTACACGTAAACCAGTCCACGAGGTCATGTTGCATCAGAAGAGCAGCGCACCAAGTCTACTTCTAAATCCTAGGACTTGGTACCCTTGAATCCTTGAGAACCCCTCAACCCCTTGAGCCAACCCTAAACCCTAAACCCTAAACCCTAAACCCCAACAGCTCCCTTCCAGAAATCCCCCCACGCTGAGCTCCGGACGTCGGCGCTGTGGCGATGCGCACGCCCCTCGTGGCTGCGGGAGCCTCCGGTGGCTGGAGGGTTTGGGGGTTTTACTGCAGTGACTCGAGGAAAAAGGTGCAAAGGCCTGGGGGCTTGCAGGGTGTTGGTGTGGGGCTTAAGGCTTATTAAAATTTCAGAAATCCTTCAACCCTAAACCCTGCAAAAATAGGCATGACGGAAGAAGAAACGTTCATGCTTGATGACACGAGAGTTACAGGTGAAGGAAGGTATATAGGTCCTGAAACCTGAACACCTACACCCGAAACCAAGACCCTTGCGGCCTTGCCGGATTCCGACTCCGGCTCCCTTGCCGGCGGGGCACCTGAGTGGCAGCTTAGGCTCTGAAAGGTTTCACTACTTCCTGAATCTTGAGCTAACAAGCAGGTTCTTGTTTATGTCCATGGTGGCAAGATGTTTACCGGCAAGACCCCTTCTTCTTTTGCATTTTTTTTTTTTTTTTGGGGGGGGGGGGGGTTCTGTCACAAGCTTTTCGGGGTTTCATTTTTGGGGCTGGTGCCTGGGCTGTTGCTCCTAGTGGCGGCAAGAGCTAGCGCATACAACCCAAGGACAGGCAAGCCACCCACAAATGGCCCAAATCCACCTCTCTCCACCCGAGCTGTTGGGGATGAGAGGTACAAGAGAGTCTTTAAGTCTTTGGCTTCCCACCATTGGCAGGTTCAGGGCCAAGTTGCTATGTAATCTATCACGCAAAGCTTGACTGGACCCCTAAAGCCCAGGTCGAAAGCATCAGCAGCCACAGTTACAGTATGTCAACTAGCCGTGAAAACTTCAAGACCAGCATACGCAAGCAGGGCCGACTCTTGGCCTGTCTATAAGAGTTTCAACCCTCACGCGCCTTACCTTCTGAGACCCCGGCCGGCGCGCACGTCACGGCTGATGGGCTTGGCAATGCGCCTCACGCATACCCCAGGCCCCCAAGTTGCCAGAAACCAGGGCGTCGCAAGCTCGGGAATCTCGACACCCCTAAATCTCACACCGTATATTTGACACGAGGAACAAGGTGTGTGCATGTTGATTTATGCTCTACCTAGATCCCACCCTCCCCCTAGCGCCCCTGTCGCTGTCAAGGGGGATCCGCAGCTAAAGTCTCGAGAGCTCGGAGGGATATTGGGGCTTAAGGTTAGGGTTGTAGGCCTTTGAAGGTTTCAGTTGTGGGGGGGGAAGGCTTCCGACGCTACTGCTACGCAGGTGATCCCAACAAGTAGCTGCAAACTCTCCACCACTTTCTTGTTAATAATAGATTCTAGAGCACCCATATCCGACTCAACTCCCTAACTTCTAACTGCCTCTTTGCCCTTTATGAAAGCCCTCAGTCCAAAACCCCCGTGGAAAAATGCGCGTCACCAGCAAAAGCACTGTACTCGACACGAAGCATAAGAGCCACCGCCTGTGCACTGAGAGGGCAGCCTCCCTTTTCTTGACAATAACCCCCCACTGCAATGTCCCAAATCTCAATCGCCATCTCACTGAGCTCTTCTCCTCCACCCTAAACCCTAAACTGGCCCTAAACCCTAAACCCTAAACCTTAAACCCCAAACCCTAACCCTCAAAACCATGCAACCCCCAAGCCATCCGAAGGGCCCCTCAAGAAAAATGCTCATAACCTAAACCCTAAACCCTAAACCCTAAACCCTAAACCATTGGGAGTCCTCCACCCCGCACTCCCAAAGCCATCCTGACAGCCCCATATCATGCCTCGGCCCTAAACATTCCGGGCTTTTGGGGCTCCCTGTACCCCCTAAACCCTATAAACCTTATACACAAGCCCTAAACCCTAAACCCTAAACCCGAAATAAGCCCAAAAAACCCGGGGCAAGCAAAGGAGAAGGCACCTGGCGACCCCCGCCAGACGCGCCGGCGCCGAGCTCGGTGGTGTGGGTGCCGGGGCGGCGGAGGGCGAGGTGGCCTGCAGAGGCTGCTCCGTTTAGGGTTTAGGGTTTAGGGTTTAGGGTTTAGGGTTTAGGGTTTAGGGTTTAGGGTTTAGGGTTTAGGGTTTAGGGTTTAGGGTTTAGGGTTTAGGGTTTGGGGTTTGGGGTTTGGGGTTTGGGGTTTTGGATTTAGGGTTTAGGGTGTAGTGTTTAGGGTGTAGGGTTTAGGGTTTAGGGTTTAGGGTTTAGGGTTTAGGGTTTAGGGTTTAGGGTTTAGGGTTTGGGGTTTGGGGTTTTGGATTTAGGGTTTAGGGTGTAGTGTTTAGGGTGTTGGGTTTAGGGTTTAGGGTTTAGGGTTTAGGGTTTAGGGTTTAGGGTTTAGGGTTTAGGGTTTAGGGGTTGTTATCTGGGTGTGTTAGACGTCCCTGCGAGTGAGGATACGGGGGTTTCCGACATTAGGCTTACTTTCTTGGGGGCCTTACAAAAAAATGGAATCCTTCTGTTTGGGGGTCCCTTCGGGACCTGAAAAATATGGCACAAAAGCTTTCTAACACAGAACTTCTCTGTCTTGTCATTCATTAGGGGGCTGTGTAGAGTGTCGAGTTTAGGGCTTGGGTTCACCCTAAAGCCCAAACCCTAAACCCTAAACCCTAAACCCTAAACCCTAAACCCTAAACCCTAAACCCTAAACCCCACGCCTGATCCTTCTTCGGCTGGGAGCCCTTTGGCGCATCTGCGAGGCGGTTCATGCGCCGGGCATTGCGTTCCGCCAAGAAGCGTGCCTCTGCATCCGGGTTTAGGGCTTAGGGGTTTAGGGTTTAAGGTTTAGGGTTTAGGGCTTGGAGTCTCGGAAGCCTCTTAAACAACATCACCAAAACAAAAGCCGAAAATCCCAAAATCCCCGGTGCAGAGCATGCGCCTCTAAACCCAACATCACTGGGGATCCTTGCTGCGTGCTTGCTGGAGTGTGTCTGGGGCAGGCTTGAGGGGGTGTTTCAGATCTCTCGGGCGAACTCCGAGTTTCCGAATTGCTGCGGGCTGGCGGGCGTGGAGTACTCTGCTGGCTAGGCGACTGGGCTTTGCGCCTGCTTGCGCTTCTCCTCAATGCGCTGCGCCTGGTCTGCGAGGCTCGTTTAAACGGTTCAGGTGGCCTACGACTCCCCTGAGCCCCAAACCCTAAACCCTAAACCCTAAACCCTAAACCCTAAACCCTAAACCCTAAACCCTAAACCCTAAACCCTTGCAACCCCCCCGCTTAAAAGCGCACTTTGCCGCCTCGATCTCAGCCGTGCTCATGGGCTTGGAAGCAAGGCGGACCGCCGAAGCCACACGCGGAACGGTCGTGGGGCTGCCTGAGGGGTTCAGGGTTTCGGGTTTAGGGGTTTGGGGTTTAGGGGTTTAGGGGTTTAGGGGTTTAGGGGTTTAGGGGTTTAGGGTTTGGGGTTTGGGGTTTCGGGTTTGGGGTTTAGGATTTGGGGTTCAGGGTTTGGGGTTTAGGGTCTAGGGTTGTTTAGGGTTTGGGGTTTAGGGTGCGTCCTCTTCGGATCCAACCTACTATAGGGGCCTTAATCATTAGAATAAGGTTCTGGTGGGGTTATTGTAGCACAATTCAACTGGGACCATACGAGGGAGAACCATTGGTAATTCTTCCGACCCCTGTAGTACGACTTGAACCTGAGATTGGGCTGTCAGATCCCAAACGTGAGGGCCCAACAACAAGAATCACACATAAGGGTTGATCTAAACATGTTAGGCCGCGTTTTCGGCACCTCCAAATCAATCGAGACCCCAAGATAAATGTGAGATACTGCGGCGCACACACTTGCAGAAGGTTCAGGGATGCTACAAAAAGAACCCAGAAGCGAGGCTTCCTCGTAGCAAGGCCCATTTTTGAAGGTCCTTTCGAACCCCGTAAGCGATGCTGGGGGGCGGGGGGTTCTCAGACATGAGCCCTGTTACGCACCCTAAATATAAGGCGAATTCCAGCAGGATAACTTAGACAAACCCTATACCCCAAACCCTAAATCCTAAAAACCCAATCCGGTGCCTGTTCTCTGCTGCGCTGCTGACTTTGAGCTTGTCGTGGGCGATACCTGGCGGCAAGGTATCTTGGGTTCACGGCTTACAGGGTTGTTGAGTTAGAGGGCAAAACCCTACAACCCTAAACACATGAGCCCTACACCCATGACCCCTTCTCTTTTTTCTAAGCCCCAAAATCCCATCAGAGCCTTGAAAGCCTATAAGCCCTGCAACCTTTTCAAAGCCAGCCTAAAGCCCTAAGCTCCCAAACCCCATACACCCTAAACCCCTAACTTCAAAACCCTAGCCCCCAAACCCGTTTAAACCTAAAGACCTCTTCTTGCACCTTAAAACCCTTTTAAACTTAAACACCCTTTTGCACCCCACTCCCTTGAAACCCAAAATACCCTAAACCCTAAACCCCAAACCCTAAACCCCAAACCCTAAACCCCAAACCCCTAAACCCTAAACCCTAAACCCAAGGTTGCTCATTGTCGACGGCCTTTGGGTCCCGCGTGAGCGTTGCGGAGGCGGACTTCGTCATCACCATTTTCCTGGGGTTGAGGGTTTTAGGGTTAGGGTTTAGGGCTTAAAACGGTTCAGGGTTTAGGGTTTAGGGCTTAGGGTTTAGGGCTTAGGATTTAAGGTTTAGGGTGTAGGGCTTCCGGTTTAGGGCTTAGGGTTTAGCGTTTAGGGTTTAGGGTTTAGCGTTTAGGGTTTAGGGTTCAGGGTTTAGGGTTTAGGGTTTAAGGTTTAGGGTTTAGGGGTTTAGGGTAGATGGCGAGGGGTCGAGGGTTTCGTGCCTAGCTTGGCTTGGTTTTGTTGATTTTTTTTTTTTTTGGGGGGGGGGGGGGATCTAGGGGCTTGGGTTGTTTTGGAGGCTTTAGGGCTTTAAGGCCTTTTCGGGCTTAGGGCTTCGGGTCTAAGTGGGGTCCAGGGCTTGTGAGAAGGGTTCAAAGTTTGGGATCCCCAGCCCCGAGGATTAAACATCCCAAGAGTCTTAGAGGGTTTCGGGTTCAGGGTCTAGGGTTGAGGGGTCAAGGTTCAGGGTTCAGGGTTCGGGGTTCGGGGTTGAGGGCTGAGGGCTGAGGGCTTAGGGTTGAAGATTTGAGCCGTCCTGAGGGACATGAAGCCTTGAGGTTATGGATGCTTGTGCACCTTCTGCCACACTAACCCAGAAGCTTTCAACGCCCGGACCCTGCCCCCAAACTCCCCAAACCCTAAACTCAGAAACCCTTTCAATGTTCTGTGAGTATCACGGTATCCGCATTTAGCGCTCTGGGTTTGCAGGGTTAGGTCTGAAAGCCTGCAAAACGAATGCAGGCTGGCAGCTTGGTCAGTGACGGAACTGCCTGTCAAGCAGCCCGCAGCGGGGAAAAAAAAAAAACACGACAAAAAAGAAACAAAAAAAAAACAGGGATGAACTCATAACCGACACTCTTGGCAGGCGAAGCCCAGGCTTCTTGCACCTACCAGGGACGGAGGTGAGCCCACAAAACCCCCTTAGAGGCCTGCGCCACGGGCTTGGGCGCCACGGCCGTGGCGGTGGCCGGCGCTGCGGCGGGGGCGGCGGTTGCTGCTGGGGCCGTGTGGCGCGGCCGGCGGAAGTCGGTCTGGGTTTCAGGGTTCAGGGTTTAGGGTTTTTAGGGTTTTTCCCCACATCTTTGTGTGGGGTTCTTACTTTTGGGGCTGTCCCGCCTCCTCCTCTTCCTCCTCCTCCTCTTCCTCCTCCTCCTCCTCCTTCTCCTCCTCCCCGTCCTCCTCTTCCTGTTCCTCATGACGCAGCATCACGCACAGCACGCATCATGCATCACATCACGCACATGACGCGGCGTCACACATGAAATCACATCACGCACATGACGCACCATCACGCACATGACGTAGCGTTACGCATCAAATCACATCACGCACATCACGCATCACATCACGCACATGACGCAGCGTCGTTTCTGCTGGCAGGCGCGGTACTGAGGGGCCTTGGACCCTTGCCGCGCGCGCGCTCGGGCCGCGGGAAACGCTGACAGGCGCGACACACGTGTCGTTTGTGCTGACAGGTGCGGTAATTAGAGGCCCTGGACCCTTGCCGCGCGCGCGCTCGGGCCGCGGGAAACGCTGGCAGGCGCGACACACGCGTCGTTTGTGCTGGCAGGCGCGGTACTTAGAGGCCCTGGATCTTTGCCGCGCGCGCGCTCGGGCCGCGGGAAACGCTGGCAGACGCGACACACGTGTCTGCTGGCAGGCGCGGTACTTGGAGGCCCTGGACCTTTGCCGCGCGCGCGCTCGGGCCGCGGGAAACGCTGGCAGGCGCGACACATGCGTCGTTTGTGCTGGCAGGCGCGGTACTTAGAGGCCCTGGACCGTTGCCGCGCGCGCGCTCGGGCCGCGGGAAACGCTGACAGGCGCGACACACGTGTCGTTTGTGCTGGCAGGCGCGGTACTTAGAGGCCCTGGACCCTTGCCGCGCGCGCGCTCGGGCCGCGGGAAACGCTGGCAGGCGCGACACACGCGTCGTTTGTGCTGGCAGGCGCGGTACTTAGAGGCCCTGGATCTTTGCCGCGCGCGCGCTCGGGCCGCGGGAAACGCTGGCAGACGCGACACACGTGTCTGCTGGCAGGCGCGGTACTTGGAGGCCCTGGACCTTTGCCGCGCGCGCGCTCGGGCCGCGGGAAACGCTGGCAGGCGCGACACATGCGTCGTTTGTGCTGGCAGGCGCGGTACTTAGAGGCCCTGGACCGTTGCCGCGCGCGCGCGCTCGGGCCGCGGGAAACGCTGACAGGCGCGACACACATGTCGTTTGTGCTGGCAGGCGCGGTACTTAGAGGCCCTGGACCCTTGCCGCGCGCGCGCTCGGGCCGCGGGAAACGCTGGCAGGCGCGACACACGCGTCGTTTGTGCTGGCAGGCGCGGTACTTAGAGGCCCTGGATCTTTGCCGCGCGCGCGCGCGCTCGGGCCGCGGGAAACGCTGGCAGACGCGACACACGTGTCTGCTGGCAGGCGCGGTGCTTGGAGGCCCTGGACCTTTGCCGCGCGCGCGCGCTCGGGCCGCGGGAAACGCTGGCAGGCGCGACACATGCGTCGTTTGTGCTGGCAGGCGCGGTACTTAGAGGCCCTGGACCGTTGCCGCGCGCGCGCTCGGGCCGCGGGAAACGCTGACAGGCGCGACACACGTGTCGTTTGTGCTGGCAGGCGCGGTACTTAGAGGCCCTGGACCCTTGCCGCGCGCGCTCGGGCCGCGGGAAACGCTGGCAGGCGCGACACACGCGTCGTTTGCGCTGGCAGGCACGGTACTTAGAGGCCCTGGATCTTTGCCGCGCGCGCGCTCGGGCCGCGGGAAACGCTGGCAGACGCGACACACGTGTCGTTTCTGCTGGCAGGCGCGGTACTTGGAGGCCCTGGAGCTTTGCCGCGCGCGGCAGGCGCGACACACGCGTCGTTTGTGCTGGCAGGCGCGGTACTTAGAGGCCCTGGATCTTTGCCGCGCGCGCGCTCGGGCCACGGGAAACGCTGGCAGACGCGACACACGTGTCTGCTGGCAGGCGCGGTACTTGGAGGCCCTGGACCTTTGCCGCGCGCGCGCTCGGGCCGCGGGAAACGCTGGCAGGCGCGACACATGCGTCGTTTGTGCTGGCAGGCGCGGTACTTAGAGGCCCTGGACCGTTGCCGCGCGCGCGCTCGGGCCGCGGGAAACTCTGACAGGCGCGACACACGTGTCGTTTGTGCTGGCAGGCGCGGTACTGAGAGGCCCTGGACCCTTGCCGCGCGCGCGCTCGGGCCGCGGGAAACGCTGGCAGGCGCGACACACACGTCGTTTGCGCTGGCAGGCGCGGTACTTAGAGGCCCTGGACCGTTGCCGCGCGCGCGCTCGGGCCGCGGGAAACGCTGGCAGACGCGACACACGTGTCGTTTCTGCTGGCAGGCGCGGTACTTGGAGGCCCTGGACCCTTGCCGCGCGCGCGCTCGGGCCGCGGGAAACGCTGGCAGACGCGACACACGTGTCGTTTCTGCTGGCAGGCGCGGTACTTGGAGGCCCTGGACCATTGCCGCGCGCGCGCTCGGGCCGCGGGAAACGCTGGCAGGCGCGACACATGCGTCGTTTCTGCTGGCAGGCGCGGTACTTAGAGGCCCTGGACCCTTGCCGCGCGCGCGCTCGGGCCGCGGGAAACGCTGGCAGGCGCGACACACGTGTCGTTTATGCTGGCAGGCGCGGTACTTAGAGGCCCTGGACCTTTGCCGCGCGCGCGCTCGGGCCGCGGGAAACGCTGGCAGGCGCGACACACGTGTCGTTTGTGCTGGCAGGCGCGGTTAATAGAGGGGTACTTGGAGGTCCTGGACCCTTGCCGCGCGCGCGCTCGGGCCGCGGGAAACGCTGACAGGCGCGACACACGTGTCGTTTGTGCTGGCAGGCGCGGTACTTAGGGGCCCTGGACCTTTGCCGCGCGCGCGCTCGGGGGCTCGCGAAACGCTGGCAGGCGCGACACAGGTGTTGTTTGTGCTGGCAGGCGCGGCACTTAGGGGCCCTGGGCCGTTGCCGCGCGCGCGCTCTGCACCGACCCTCTAAGTAGTACGCCGGGGACATCCGGAGCTTCCGTGGCTGGAAAGTCGACTTTTCTAGTACAAACGTAGTACGCCGCGGACACGCGGAGCTTCCGTGGCTGGAAAGTCGACTTTTTGTAGTACAGACGTAGTACGCCGCGGACGCCCTGGGCGTCTGAAGACACCGCACATAGCATGGTAACGGACATCTGGGCGCCTGAAAAACACCGCAAATAGCATGGTAGCGGACATCTGGGCGCATGAAAACACCGCAAATAGCATGGTAACGGACATCTGGGCGCATGAAAACACCGCAAACGCAAACAAATATCATGGTAACGGACATCTGGGCGCTTGAAAACACCGCAAATAGCATGGTAACGGACATTTGGGCGCTTGAAAACACCGCAAATAGCATGGTAACAGACATGGGCGCTTGAAGACACCGCAAATAGCACGGTGACGGACGTCTGGGCGCTCGAAAACACCGCAAGTAGCATGGTAACGGACATCTGGGCGCTTGAAAACACCGCAAATAGCGTGGTAACGGACATCTGGGTGCTTGAAAAACACCGCAAATAGCATGGTAACGGACATCTGGGCGCTTGAAAAACACCGCAAATAGCATGGTAGCGGACATCTGGGCGCATGAAAACACCGCAAATAGCATGGTAACGGACATCTGGGCGCATGAAAACACCGCAAACAAATATCATGTTAACGGACATCTGGGCGCTTGAAAACACCGCAAATAGCACGGTAACGGACATCTGGGCGCTTGAAAACACCGCAAATAGCATGGTAACAGACATCTGGGTGCTTGAAAACACCGCAAATAGCACGGTGACGGACGTCTGGGCGCTCGAAAACACCGCAAGTAGCATGGTAACGGACATCTGGGCGCTTGAAAACACCGCAAATAGCATGGTAACGGACATCTGGGCGCTTGAAAAACACCGCAAATAGCATGGTAACGGACATCTGGGCGCTTGAAAACACCGCAAATAGCACGGTAACGGAGTTCCGCGCGCGTGAAGACACGGGGATGTTTTTGTCTTTTCTCGTCGACAACCTCGCATATATCGTGGGACAGGCGCGGTGCTTCGGGGCCTTGGACCCTTGCCGCGCACACACACACACACACACGCACACACACACACCTGGGCGCCTGAAAAACACCGCAAATAGCATGGTAGCGGACATCTGGGCGCATGAAAACACCGCAAATAGCATGGTAACGGACATCTGGGCGCATGAAAACACCGCAAACAAATATCATGGTAACGGACATCTGGGCGCTTGAAAACACCGCAAATATCATGGTAACGGACATCTGGGCGCTTGAAAACACCGCAAATAGCATGGTAACGGACATCTGGGCGCTTGAAAACACCGCAAATAGCATGGTAACTGACATTTGGGCGCTTGAAAACGCCGCAAATAGCATGGTAACTGACATTTGGGCGCATGAAAACGCCGCAAATAGCATGATAACGGACATCTGGGCGCTTGAAAACACTGCAAATAGCATGGTAACGGACATCTGGGCGCTTGAAAACACCGCAAATAGCACGGTAACGGACATCTGGGCGCATGAAAACGCCGCAAATAGCATGGTAACGGACATCTGGCCGCTTGAAAACACCGCAAATAGCATGGTAACGGACATCTGGGCGCTTGAAAACACCGCAAATAGCATGGTAACAGACATCTGGGCGCTTGAAAACACCGCAAATAGCACGGTGACGGACGTCTGGGCGCTCGAAAACACCGCAAGTAGCATGGTAATAACGGACATCTGGGCGCTTGAAAACACCGCAAATAGCATGGTAACGGACATCTGGGCGCTTGAAAAACACCGCAAATAGCATGGTAACGGACATCTGGGCGCTTGAAAACACCGCAAATAGCATGGTAACGGAGTTCCGCGCGCGTGAAGACACGGGGATGTTTTTGTCTTTTCTCGTCGACAACCTCGCAAATATCGTGGGACAGGCGCGGTGCTTCGGGGCCTTGGACCCTTGCCGCGCACACACACACACACACACAGACACACACACACACACACACACACACACACAGAGACAAACACACAGAGACAAACACACACAGACACACACAGACACACACACACACACAAAGACACGGACACACACAGAGACACACACACACACACACACACACGGAGAGATACAGACACAGACACAGCCACAGACACAGACGCAGACGCAGACAGAGACACAGACACAGACACAGACACAGACACACACACACACACACACAGACACAGACACAGACACAGACACAGACACAGACACAGACACAGACACAGACACAGACACACACACACACACACACACACACACACACACACACACACACACACACACACACACACACACACACACACACACACACACACACACACACACACACACACACACACGAGCAGAGACACACGGACAGACGGACAGACGGACACACGGACACACGGACACACGGACACACACACGGAGACACACACACACACACACACACACACACACAGAGACACACACACACACACACACACATTCACACTTACACTCACCCACGCACTCACTCGCGCACCTCTCTACTCTTTCTCAATAGATAAATTTGCATGTGGGGTGATCCGGTCCTTTAATTAGGGTTTTTAAGAATTTAGGGTTTTTAGGGTTTTAGGGTTTCGGGTTTAGGGTTTGGGGTTTGGGGTTTGGGGGTTAGGGTTTCACGGCGTGGGGGGGCCCCTGCTGAGGTCTACTGGCTGCTGGGGGGAAGCACGGGTCTCATTGCGCGTGTCTTGCTTACACTCAGAAGCTTGACTAGCACATGGTCGCAGATATTTGGTCTTAGGCCTGAGGGGTTTTTGCACGCAATGAGATCTGAGGCTCAAGGTTGTGGGTGTCGCTGCCATGAATAGGGTAAGCCCCGGTCCCCCGGCCTTGGGTGAGGAGACGCTGACCGCAGGCTTCGTGGGGCCCGCCGTCGGCTTGATTGGCGTCTGCACACGAAGCTTTGGGGCCACGAAGCGTGCAACTTTCCATAAACCTGCCCAAACCTGCAGAGGCCCTAAGCCGCTTAAGAATGTAAAGGTTTAGGGCGACCGCCTGAGGGAGCTTCTCAAGGGCCCTGTGTCGAAGGCGTTTGGAATTTCCGAATTTATATGGTTTTTCATGCCCATGACCCATCCAGCACTTCCCAAGAGCTGCCTCTGAAACCAAAGACGAGCATTCCCTCCACTCAAAAGAAACTCGAGTCGGGAACCGACTGGGCCGAGTTCGAAAAAAAGAGGCCGAGGCAGAAAAGACGAGGAAAACAGGAGCCGAACATGTCCATCATAAGTTTTTATCTAAGGGCCCAGCGACCGATCGATGGGACAACATTCCCGCAGACAAGGGCCCACTCGTCGGACCAAGGTTTGTTCTTTAAGCAAACGCTCCAGAGCTTGTGTACTGTACAACCAAATTCTATACTCCCCTTAGAACCTTAATTGAAAATTTTTTAGTATCCTTTTGGGTTTTATATAAACAGAAAATAATTCCAAAGGGGGATCTGGAATTTGGTAGATCTAACAGAGGGGCCTTAGAATTAGAATAGGGTTTGTGGAGGTGATTATGGTATATGTACAAAACAGGGACCATCCAAGGGAGTACTGCTAATAATTATTCCGACCCCTATATTTATGTTCGATGTCTTGTCTGCAGGGGGCGGGGGGGGAAGCTGTTCGGTGTTTCTGACTCAGGGCTTTTGCGTTTTCGACTCAGGCGCGGCGACTCAGGAGCACTTTTTCTGACTTGACGGTCTTTTGGGGTCTACGCAGAGTGTAGCATACAGAGCCCTTACACGACATGCAAACAGAAGGCTCAAAGACCCCACCTTGGACTAGCCAGCCCTGCTGACTTTGGTGACCTAAGCCCGCCACCTCAACCTACAATGCTCACAAAATGCTTGCAAACCCCTACTCACAGCATGCCACCGCCCCATCCAAAAGCAAGAACAAGCGAGGCTTCCACCTCATGGGTTTGGGTTTAGGGCTTAGGGCATTGGGATTAGGGTTTAGGGCTTAGGGTTGAGGGTTGAGGGTTTAGGGTTTAGGGTTTAGGGTTTAGGGTTTAGGGTTTAGGGTTTAGGGTTTAGGGTTTAGGGTTTAGGGTTTAGGGTTTAGGGTTTAGGGTTTAGGGCAACCCTCAGTCCCAGAAGCCTTCCGTTGGGCACCCACCGAGGACACCGTGGTCTTCTTTGGCGTGGACTTGCAGGGCCGGGCCGCAGGCATCCGGGCCGGCCTGCAGGGGAGAGGGAGGGGTTGAAGGGGCTTTTGGGTTTAGGGTTTCGGGTTTAGGGTTTGGGGTTTAGGGTTTGGGGTTTGGGGTTTGGGGTTTAGGGTTTAGGGTTTAGGGCTTGGGGTTTAGGGTTTAGGGCTTAGGGTTTAGGGTTTAGGGTTTAGGGGCTTTTGAAGAGTGTATGAACTTTGCTGCTCCAACGGGGGCTGAGGGCCTGAGGGCCTTAGCCGCAAAGGCTTCCGGGCTTGGGCCTTTTTAGAAATACGCTTCAGGATGTTGCGGGAAGCTAAGCCCACCCAAAACCACCGACCCTTGGAGTGAAGGAGTGCGCAGTCTAGGTTCTTCCCGGGTTCGGAGTTTAAGGTTTTTGGAATTTGGGGTTTGGGGTTTAGGGTTTAGGGTTTAGGGTTTGGGTTTAGGGTTAGGGTTTGGGTCCGCCGACCCTGGCGGCGTGTTGGATGGGTGGCGGTTTCGCACAGGGCATAGGGGCTCTTTTGGAAAACCCCCCCCCCCCCATTATTTGCGAAGGACCGTCCAGCAGCTTCTCCCAAGCTGGCCCCACCCCACCCCCCCCCCCACCCCCCCACCCAGACCCGCAAACCTTAAACTTGTTCTCCTGCGGGGTCGGCGGCTTGAGCCGGAGGCTCTGAAATTTGGGGTTTGGGGGATCAAACGTGTAAGCATGCAGGTGGGAGACCATGATGGCACACTGCCGATTACTCAGTCTTGGGTGTGGCGGGGCTTGGGCAGGGCTTCTAGGGTGTCCCTAAGCCCCAAAATCCTAAACCCTAAACCCTAAGCTAGGGGTGTTAGGTTATCATGTTGAGTGTTGAAAGGTTGTGGGTGCTACTCTAGGGGGCCCAAGTTTAGGCGCTCAACTCGAAACCCTCTAAATCCCCTAGACGCGAAGCCCCTGAACCCTAAACCCTTAACCTAAACCCACAACCCTGAACCCTAAACCCTAAACCCCGAACCCCAAACCCTAATCCTAAACCCCGAACCCGAAACCCTAAACCCTACTACTACTATTACTACTACTACAATTACTACTACTACAATTACTACTACTACTACTACTACTACTACTACTACTACTACTACTACTACTACTACTACTACTACTACTACTACTACTACTACTACTACTACTACTACTACTACTACTACTACTACTACTACTACTACTACTACTACTACTACTACTACTACTACTACTACTACTACTACTACTACTACTACTACTACTACTACTACTACTACTACTACTACTACTACTACTACTACTACTACTACTACTACTACTACTACTACTACTACTACTACTACTACTACTACTACTACTACTACTACTACTACTACTACTACTACTACTACTACTGCTACGACGACGACTACTAAACCCTGAACCCGAAACCCTAAACCCCAAACCCCAAACCCCGAACCCTGAACCCTAAACCCCAAACCCCGAACCCTAAACCCTAAACCCCAGCCCCTACACCGTAAAGCCCGAACCCAAAACCCTAAACCCTAAACCCCAAACCCTAAACCCTAAACCCTAAACCCCAAACCCTAAACCCTAAACCCTAAACCCTGAACTCCTCTGCGTTCCTGGGGCCCAGGCTTCGGCAAGATCCAGGTGCCAACAGATGGGAGGAAGCACCATTTAGTGGTCGCCTTGGGCTTGGTGCGCAAGGGTTTAGGGTTTAGGGTTTAGGGTTTAGGGTTTAGGGTTTAGGGTTTAGGGTTTAGGGTTTAGGGTGTGTAGGTCCTATTCGCTCGCTCGGGTGTGAAACACCCCGAGCCACTCGCTCTAGCTTAGCTGAGTGACACCCACCCTAGACCCACCCAGACTCAACTCTTTTAGGGTTTAGGGTTTCTATCCCCAACCCCCTATCAAGGGGGCTTAGTTGTTTTACGTTGTTTTGTTTTCTTCTGAATGGGGTGTTAGGGGGCGCAACACCAACCAGCCATTTCGCGTTTGGGGTCGGCCCTTGACAGGCAAACCCCCCTCTCGGGGAAGTGTCTTGCAGGGAAGGCCCCCTTACACAGAGAGGCCCTTTACGGGGAGGACCCTTACACCTTAAAGGGAAGGCCCTCTACGGGTGTCCTTTTAAGGTGGGTTCTGCTACAGAAAAAAGAAAAAAGGACGCCCTAATTTTGGATACATGTAACATCATTGCCTTCTTTATTTCCGCTTGCGCAAAGAAGAGGTCTCCGGTGTGGGTGTCCTTTTAAGGTGGGTTTTGCTACAGAAAAAAAGGACGCCCTAATTTTGGATACATGTAATTAACATCATGTCCTTCGTTTATTTCCGCTTGCGCAAAAAAGGAGTCTCCGGTGTGAGTGTCCGTTTAAGGTGGGTTTTGCTACATTAAAAAGGAAAAACCGCCCTAATTTTGGATACATGTAACATCATTTCCTTCTTTTATTTCCGCTTGCACACAAAAGGTCTCCGGTGTGGGTGTCCTTTTAAGGTGGGTTTTGCTACAGAAAAAAGAAAAAAGGACGCCCTAATTTTGGATATATGTAGCATCATTTCTTTCTTTTATTTCCTCTTGCCCAAAGATTGAGATCTCCGGTGTGGGTGTCCTATTAAGGTGGGTTTTGCTACAGAAAAAAGACTAAAAGGATGCCCTAATTTTGGATATACGTAGCATCATTTCTTTCCTTTATTCTCTTGCCCAAAGATTGAGGTCTCCGGTGTGGGTGTCCTTTTAAGGTGGGTTTTGCTACAAAAACAAGAAAAAAAAACGCCCTAATTTTGGATACATGTAACATCATGTCCTTCTTTTATTTCCGCTTGCGCAAAAAAGAGGTCTCCGGTCTGGGTGTCTTTTTAATTTTAAAATATTTAATTCGGACCGGGAAATACATATTTTAATTAAATTATTCAAATTATCTAATTCCCAGGAGAATTAAATAATTTAAATAATTTCAAAAATTTAAATATGGAAGGGCCCTTCATATTTAATCTATTTAATTCCCCCCCCCCCCCCCCCGGGAATTAAATCATTTAAATAGTGTAAATAATGTGAATAATTTAATAATTTAAATCTCAAAAGGGGGGGGGCAGCCCCCTTCCCCCGGAAATAAAAAGTTTAAATAAATTAAATATGAAGGGCCCATCATATTTAATTTATTTAAATTATTTTAATTTCCGGGGGCAGAGGGCTCCCCCCCCCCTTTTCAGATTTAAATTATTTACACTATTTAAATTATTTAATTCTGGCTCCTGGACCCCCTCCAGACCTTAAGGGTTTATTTGGAAGCAGGCTCTTGTAAATAAGTAAGGATTTTTTGGTGTAATTTCCTCTTGTAAACCCGAGTCCCAGCTTCCAAATAAACCCTATTTAAGCTGCGCCCCCCCCCCCCCCCACCCGCTTTGTTTACTTCGGCTGTTGCATGCGGAACTTTCCACCGTTTGTACTTTTTTGTGAGTGCGAGATGCATGTTTCAAGGTACGGGATGCTCATATGGCAGGTGCTATGTGTCAAGGTCCTGAAAAGCCACGTTGCCTTGACAAGGCCATGCCTTGTGAGGTGGGACCTGTACCAGGCAAGCTTTCCTAATTTGCATGGTGTAGGCAACTCCTGTCAGGCATGGGGTCAAGCGGTGGACCATGAAGCCAAACTGCATGATCCTCGTTCGGATTCAGGTGTCTAGAAGCTTTCTTTACCAAACGATTCTTGCATGATGCTGAGGCTTTTCATGAACAACTTGTGCGTCTGAAAAGCTTGCCGCTGCTTGGCTAATTTGGGTTCTTGTTGGCACCCGGGGTAAACAAGAACCGATAGATGGAAAAGGACTGCATGGGCCATGTGAAAAGAGTTTTGGCTGCATGAGCTGCCTGAACAAGGGTTTTAAGCACAAGTGGTTCCCTGATCATGGGAGCTAAGAAATATCGCGGCACGGGCGATGTGTTCGCGTTTTCCGACAGTGCCAACCTTGTCTTGTGCTGATCATTGGCATGGCAGAACCATGTCAGATTTCAGATATGGTTCTGGCACGTGCATTGTGTGCATTGTGCATGAATCGAATTCAGCGCCCACCGCCCTGGAGCTGCTAACGCAGCCAGCGCCGGCCGCAGTTGCAGCATTGATGACTGCGAGCTGGGCATTCTGGAGCATGCTCTGACGCGCCTGGATTGACGGCACACGTCATGCTGAAAATGCCCATCCGCATCTACACGCCTCTTCCGGAAGGGCACACTTGTCTGTACCGCAAGCAGGGCAGGCTTCGGCTTCCAGGTCCCTTACAGCGAGGCCCCTTACAGGGAGGGAGGCCCCTTACGCCCCTCCTGTAGGAGGCCCCTTTACCCTTACAGGAGAGGCCCCCTTACGGGCCGGGGGGCCCCTTACGGGCGGGCCCCCTTGCGTGTAGAAGGAGGCCCCTTACGGGGGAGGCGGGAGACGGGCAGGAGGCTTACGGCTTACAGGGGAAGCACGATTTTGGCCTATTCTCCAGGGGGGGGACCCCCAAACAAACCCGTTACCGCAGTCTGGGTTTAGGGGTATTTGCTTTGCTACGTAGAGAGGTGTGCTGGCCTGGCACACTCGTAAGCCTATCTCACGTGGTGGTATGGCCAGAGCCTTCCTTGCTAAGCGTCAGTTCCAGGCCCAAGCTGGAGGCTTAACCCTCCAGCGCAGCTTGCAGACGTTACCAGATTGCAAAGCCTCTCGCGGCTGAGCTGCTCGGCTCTGCCCAGCTCGGCAGCGGCCGCTCGGGCTCTGCTGCACGCTCTATCGAGCCCTCGCTAAGTTTAGGTTTTAGGGTTTAGGGTTTAGGGTTTAGGGTTTAGGGTTTAGGGTTTAGGGTTTAGGGTTTAGGGTTTAGGGTTTAGGGTTGAGGGTTTAGGGTTTAGGGCCTACACATAAACCGAGGCGGCAGCCAAACTCGATCTCTTGATGTCTGGGGGTGGAGAGCTGTCCTTGCCTCTGCGCCTTGTGCTACATGGCATCTGCGGAGCCCTACGCGGGGCATGTTTTTTTTTTCAACCAAGAAAACAGATGTCAGCATACTCTACTACTCAGTTGCCCAGTGCCCTTTTCGGGCCGCGGCTTCCGGGGTTCTACAACAGGGCGTTTAGGGGTCTAGAAGGTTGCGGACCCGGCAAGCCCGCCGAGGGCGGAGCTGGTGCAGCAACTCCCTCAGTCGCCTGCCACAGGCGTCTGAGACGAGCTTGGTTGCTTAGGGGTTAAGGTTTGGGGGGTTAGGGGTCTAGGGGGTTTGGGGGTCTAGGGGGTTTGGGGGTTTGGGGGTTTAGGGGTTGAGGGAATGAGAGAATGTGGGAATGAGGGAATGAGGGAATGAGGGAATGAGGGAATGAGGGAATGAGGGAATGAGGGAATGAGGGAATGAGGGAATGAGGGAATGAGGGAATGAGGGAAGGAGGGTTTAGGCTTTAGGATGGTTTGTAGGTTTCAGAGGCTATGGGGTTCGGGCTGGGGCATGGTCTACATCCCCAAACCTCCTTAATCTTCCTTCCGACCCCGCTACTGGGCGACCCCTGGCGGGAGCTTGATGTGAACCCTCCGAAGCCAAGAAGCGATGACGATGCCATAGAATGACTTGTACCGACTTGTCAGGGCTTTTTATGACATGCAAAAGACTGCTGAGGGCTTCGAGCCTCAAAAGCAGTACTTTCCTAGGCCCCCCAAGTTTACAAGCCAAACCCGAAACCCTAAACCCTAAACCCTGAACCCTAAACCCTAAACCCTAAACCCTAAACCCTAAACCCTAAACCCTAAACCCTAAACCCTAGACCAGCCCCAAACCATGGGACATTAAGGAGCAAAGTGCAAAGTGCAAGGAGGCCTCTGGGGATTTGGCGGCGAAGCGCTGGATCGTCCACAATGTTGCGGCACCAAGTGCCTCGCCGCTTTTTTGGGGGGGGGGAGGGGGGGAGGGGGGAGGGAGGGAGGAAGGGAGGGAGGGGGGACGGAGGGATGGAGGGAGGGAGGGAGGGAGGGGGAGGGAGGTTGGGGAGGTTTGTGTTCGGGTATTGGCGGAGAGGGTTTGGGTGAGGGATCCACAAAGAGCAGCTTTGGATCAGAAACTTCCCAGTCTTGACCCAAAACGGATCAAAAAAATCAAGGGCCGAACTGAACAGCGATCTTCATGGAAAAGCAAGCTTGCCGGAGGGGGGACCGGGCTGGCGCCGAGTTTGCCCGACTTGAAGAGGCTGGGCACAGCCCCCCCCCCCTGCTGCTGTGGCAACAGCAAGTCTTCTTGACGGCACGACGTTCTTCAAAGCGAGCTTGCCTGGTGGGGGGTTGGGGGGGTTTGCGGCAAGTCCTCTCGACGACATGATGCTCCTAAAGTGGGCTGCCATGATGCGCCTACAAGCGCGCTTGCCCGGCTTAGAAATGAAGGCAGGAGGCGGGGGCTTCCATCCATCCATCCATTCTTCCTTCCCGCCGTCCCTTAGGATTCCACCCTTGCTTCCTTCCTTGCTCCTTCCTCCTTCCTTCCTACCTCATAGGGCTCGGTGTTTCGGGAGAGGACTTCGACGAGAAGCTTGACACAGACGAATATCCCAATATGAATCAGCATGGTGAGCTCTAACCCTGAACCCCCACACCACCAACTCGGGCGCCGGGGTTGGGGTTTTGGTTTGGGGTAATGGGTGTGGAGGGTGGGGATCTGGCCCGTCCAGCGCGATGCGACTGAAGAACATAAACCCAATGGAAGACTTCACTGTCTGCGTCTCTGTCCCTTCTGCAGGATTCATGCCTAGACTCATCTTGATTGCAGGCCTCTACGGCTTCTGACATGATTTAGGCCAAGCTCAAACGTCTTCAGGGTTACAGGCGGGCTCGAGGATGTAGGGGACGCAACGCTTTGCAAACCCACCTCTGCAAACAGTCCGAAACCCTCAAACCCCTAAACCCCTAAACCCAAAAACCCCTAAACCCCTAAACCCCTAAACCCCTAAACCCCCAAAAACCCCTAAACCCCCAAAAACCCCTAAACCCAAACACCCAAAGCCCTGGCAAGCCCTAGGGCAAAGCCTGGCTCGCGTCGGCCATCGTCTCAAACTCCAAGCAGTCGACTCGGGAGTTCCTCTTTGGTGGTGGGCTCGAAATATGGGGGGGTTACGATTTTTTTTTTGGGGGGGGTTTAGGGTTTAGGGTTTAGGGTTTAGGGTTTAGGGTTTAGGGTTTAGGGTTTAGGGTTTAGGGTTTAGGGTTTAGGGTTTAGGGTTTAGGGTTTAGGGTTTAGGGTGTTTAGGTTTGGGATTTTTTTTTTTTGGGGGGGGGGGGGGGGGGGGGGGGGGGGGTACCTTGTTGGGGTCCTTAACCTTCTTCTTTTGGGGATCCTACGACTGGGGGTCGATTTTCGGGGTCCCATGGTGAAACCTCACCAGCCCTGTGCCCCGCTTCGAAAGCCTTAGGTGGTTAAAGCCTCAGCCCTCCTCAAATCCATGCCAGTCCGATACTACAAAGACTGGCAGAGCCAAAAAAAAAAGCGAAAATCCCTAAACCCTGAACCCTAAACCCTAAACCCCTAAACCCCAAAACCCTAAAGGCGGCGCCTCAAAGGGAGAAGGCGGCCCGCGGGAAACAGCAACACTCCCACCATGAGCCCGAAGTGCGAGGCATCCGGGATTTGCGGCTTTTGGCGTTCGATGGCCTTAGGGTGTAGGGATTAGGGTTTAGGGGGTTTAGGGTTTAGGATTTAGGGTTTAGGGTTTAGGATTTAGGGCTTAGGGTTCAGGATTTAGGGTTTAGGGTTTAGGGTTCTTCGTGTTTAGGGTTTGGGGCTTAGGGTTTCGGGTTTGTAGGGTTAGAAAGGGGCTTATGGGGCTTAGGCTTAGGAGCGCAAGCAAACCCGACAAGCCCAGATGTTCAGGGTTCTTTCCAGCTCGGGGCTCGGGTTGCACTTTTCCCTGCAACGAACCTGAACTTACGTGACTTCTCGGAAGCCACCAACTTCAAACCCCGAAGTTTGGGATGCTCCCCCTGATACTTCATGGGGATCATACTGGGGAGTAACCCCCCCCCTATGGAAAACCGCATGAGGGGACTGTTAGTGTAAGGGGGAACATTCCCACCTGAAGTTCTAAAGCTTTTGAGGGCCCACCCTAAACCCTAAACCCTAAACCCTAAACCCTAAACCCTGAACCCTAAACCCTAAACCCTAAACCCTAAACCCTAAACCCTCATGAGAGCCTGGAGAGAAAACACCCGAAACCTCCAGCGGCCCCAGAGCAAACGAAGTGAGCACTCCCAGACCGACCTGCCTTAGCGTTTAGGGGCTGAAGGGCTTTGGTGGTTGTGGTTGGTTTAGGGTTTAGGGTCTAGGGTCTAGGGTCTAGGGTTTAGGGTTTAGGGTTTAGGGTTTAGGGTTTAGGGTTTAGGGTTTAGGGTTTAGGGTTTAGGGTTTAGGGTTTAGGGCTTCGGGCTTAGGGCTTGGGGCTTAGGGCTTAGGGCTTAGGGTCTAGGGTTTCAGGTTCAGAGTTTAGGGTTTAGGGGCTCCTCAAGCTACGTAAAGTGACGGGTGCGTCTTCTTCCTCCTGGGGCCTTGGGAAGCAAAAGACCAAAATAAAGCACCGAAACATATACATTGGGATGTTCACCCTCATACTACCAGTCATTTTTATAGGGATTCCTGGCCCCGTTACTGGTGTGCCTGATTATCGGAATTCCGCATTGGCACACATCTTGACCCGAGACCACAACAGTGGGGAATACTCCGAAAAAAACTCGGAACACGTGGCCCTGCACCATGCGTGAGTCTGGCTGGGTCGGAGTAGGCACCGGGCCTTTGCAACCTCGTCGCCACTGCCCTCTAGTCATTCCCTCAGAAAATGTTCCTAACCCCTGACCATAAAGCCGTCAACACATGCACCTTGCCCCAAACCGCTTGCATCAAACGCTGCAAGCAAATGTGCCTTGTGCATTACCGCTTGAACAGGCAGAGGCGAACATGTCTGGGGCAAGGAATTCTGCTTGCTTTTGGACCTCCTCGCCTCACATGGCTACGCACAAGCACCGCAGAAAACTCATACTAGGCCATGCAATGGCTGCGCGTTTTGTCGCCACCGGCCAAAACCAAGCCAGGCTTGAGGGCATGTGAAGGTCTGAGGGTTTAGGGTTTAGGGTTTAGGGTTTCGGGTTTAGGGTTTAGGGTTTAGGGTTTAGGGTTTAGGGTTTAGGGTTTAGGGTTTAGGGTTTAGGGTTTAAGGTTTAGGGTTTAGGGTTTAGGGTTTAGGGTTTAGGGTTTAGGGTTTAGGGTTTAGGGTTTAGGGTTTAGGGTTTAGGGTCTTTAAGGGGTGTAGGTTTGGAACTGTTGGGCTTGGCGGTTCAGGGCTGTTAGAACCCTCTACCAAGTAAGGGCACACGTGCACCCTGAAATCTTTAGTCAGAGAAGTCCTTGCGAAACCCGAAATCCCAGGGTCTAAAGCTGCTAGGGCCTCAAACCTACACCCTTAGGATTTACGGTTTAACTAGGAGCCGAGGTCAAGATTCTGTGCCTGGATTCACTTCGGAGTTCGAGAACGCACCTGGCTTCGGATATGCTCCATATTGTACACTGCTGGCCCGGGCGATCAGCCCGTGCCTATCGAGCTACACCGCTATCCGGGCGGCTCAGGGTTTACAGCCGCTTGACAGTCCCCGTTTCCGCAAGCCCCACTAGCGTTTGGAGGTTTAGGGTATAGGTAGGGCTTGGGGCTTGTTGGTTTTAGGGTTTGGGGTTTAAGAAGCCACGAGCTGCAGAACCCTGAGCCTCACGCGGAAGCGCTCTGACAAAAGTTTGAAACCTGATGGCGACACTTCGGTTTTGTCCAACGTGTCGTTGGTGCATTGAATTTGGCTCGAATTGCTGCATCGGGCTGCATCGGCCCCTTACAAAGCGCCTTGGCTCCGCTTCGGGTGCATGACATGACCCGGTACAATTACACGGACCTGTCTTATACTTCAACTCTCTAAACCCTAAGACCCTAAACCCTAGACCCTAAACCCTAAGACCCTAAACCCTAAGACCCTAAACCCTATCTGAGCCCCATTTAAACATGCTCCTTGAGGCGGTGAACCTCCGTTCACGCCTCGTAGGGGAAAGAAGCCTCAAGCGGCCAAAGGGAGGTCACGCTCAGCCCCACCGTCTTCCGATCGGTGACGCCGGTGCCGCCGGTGACGGCGGTGACGGCGGTGACGGCGGAATGGGCCTGGGGTCTGTTTGGCTTGGGGCTTTCGGTGTTCGACATTTGCTTCTACCCCGTTCCAACCTGTTCCCATCGCCACCGAATCCCCTTTCCAGAGCCCATTGTCGAAATCGGGAGGAGATGCCCAACACCGACAGCTTTATCGGGACACATGGCTGAGACTTGTGAGCGCCAGCTACCCTGACAAAACGACCGAAACCATCCGAACCCCGATGCTTGGCTCGGAGGCGCAATGGAGAAAGACCCATTGGAGCAGTTTTGGGTTAGGGTCTTAGCCTAAGCTCAGGAGTGCAGATCTTTTGGTGAAATACCGGCCGCGATCTTTCTGAAGACTCCTTCACCCCGGCCAAGCGCCATATCCTCAAAAGCAAGGCGCTGTAGTAGTCGTAGGGCCTTAGTTGCGTATGCTAGGGGCATCCCCCACAGCCGTGCAGACCCATCTGAAGGCACATAAGTCGTCGACGCAAACGCGCATTCCCAGAACACAGTGGCTTGAAAGCGCGAAGTTCGTTTTGTTTTTCACCCTCCTCAACCCTCCAAAACGCTGGGTTTAGGGTTTGGGGTTTGGGGTTTGGGGTTTGAGGTTTGGGGTTTGGGGTTGGGTTGGGGGTTTGGGGTTTGGGGTTTGGGGTTTGGGGTTTGGGGTTTGGGGGTTTGGGGGTTTGGGGTTTGGGGTTTGGGGTTTGGGGGTTTGGGGTTTGGGGTTTGGGGGTTTGGGGTTTGGGGTTTGGGGTTTGGGTTTTGGGGTTTGGGTTTTGGGGTTTGGGGTTTGGGGTTTGGGGTTTGGGGTTTGGGGTTTGGGGTTTGGGGTGCGTGAAGCGAGGGTGCGCGCTCGGATGTGAAACGCCCCGGGCCGCGTGCTCGCGTTGCCTGTCAACCCACCCCGGCCACCCAAACTGTACTCTATTAGGGCTTTGGGTTTATGATTTTTTTAATGCGCCCATGCTTGTTTCTTGATTACCCTAAACCCTAAACCCTAAACCCTAAACCCTAAACCCTGAGGTTGCACTAGGGGGAAAGCCTCGACCCATGTCGGGCCTTCAAACTTGCCAGGCCTAGTGAGGCCCCTGCCCAATTCAAACCGAAAGCCCCCGGTTTAGGGTTTAGGGTTTAGGGTTTAGGGTTTAGGGTCTAGGGTTTAGGGTTTAGGGTTTAGGGTTTAGGGTTTAGGCTTAGTGGAACCGAAGTCAAGCCGTTTTGAAGGCTAAGGTTCCCTTTCAGAGGGGGAGGGGGGGGGGTCAAGGGGGGTGGGGAGGTCTGAGACGATTTTGCCTTTGAAAGAATGGAAAAAGGGTCACGGGAAGCTCTGGGAAAAATCTTTGGCGCCTGAAGAGGTCCGGAGCTCGGAGGCACAAGGGGTCTGTCAGCCCCAAAATCTAAAGAATTGGAGCCACTTTCTACCATCTTTGCATTAACAAAACCCTAGAATACAAAAGAATCGTGCGCACAAAACGCCTGCAGTTTATGTTCTGTCATGGGTGCTAGCCCACCCCTTGTTCAAATACTGAGGTTGAGGGCCAACATCCGCTCGCCTGTCCAGGACGCGGTAGGGCTCAACCCTCACCTTTCCGTCTCTCTTTTCGTATGGGCGCCCTGAGTCCCTTCGCCAAGCGTCCGGGGTCTGTCACTCAGTGTAGGGTTTAGGGTGCAGGTAGGGCCCCGAGACCCTCAGAAGGTTGGCCAGCAGGGAGCTTAGGGCTTCGGCTTCGGCGCTCAGAGCCTCTCGGAGCCCAAACCGAGGCCGCGGCTGGTAGGAGTAGGGGCCCTTGCTGGTACCTGAGAGCTGCACTTCATTGGCCAGGGGTTTCGGGGGTTTTCCCTAATCCCTAAACCCTAAACCCTAAACCGCAAACCCAACGCAGGATAATGTCTCGAGGTCTGAAATGAATGCTCAGGTTGGCGAATGGAGAAGAGGGCGGAGTGTTCTCCACGAGCTTGGGAAAGCTTGGTTTTTGGCACCGGGGCGCGGGGTGTGGGTTAGGGCTGAAGGGATTCTGGCTGCAAGAGCTTCTGGCTTCAGGACTCTTTAACTAAACAAGCCCGGCGCATCCCAGCCCAAAACCTGAACTCAAGCCCGCAAACCTTTGTGACCCTGTCAAAGGCCCAGCTGCCCGCAGTGGACGATGTGGTTGCGGGCTCCGTGGTGGTTGTGGTCACGTCTGGAGCTGTTGTAGGTCCCTCCGCGGTGGTCGTTGTGGACGCCTCCGTCGTGGTGGTGGTGGTGGTGGTGGTGGTGGTGGTGGTGGTGGTGGTGGTGGTGGTGGTGGTGGTGGTCGTGGTTGTTGTGGTTGTTGTGGTTGTTGTGGTTGTGGTGGTTGTTGTGGTTGTGGTGGTTGTTGTGGTTGTGGTGGTTGTGGTGGTTGTGGTGGTTGTGGTGGTGGTTGTAGTAGTGGTGGTGGCTGTGGCTGTGGCTGTTTCTGTGGTGGCGGTGGTGGTTGTGGTTGTTGTGGTTGTTGTGGTTGTGGTGGTAGTTGTGGTTGTTGTGGTTGTGGTGGTTGTTGTGGTTGTGGTGGTTGTGGTGGTTGTGGTGGTTGTGGTGGTGGTGGTGGTGGTGGTGGTGGTGGTGGTGGTGGTGGTGGTTGTGGTGGTGGTGGTGGTGATGGTGGTCGTTGTCGTCGTCGTCGTGACCTGAGCTCGCAGTGCCAGAACCATTACTCACGTTGACACAGCGCCAACACTGAGAACACTTAGATATCCCCACACCTCGACCCCTTCAGGCCCCCGAAAGCCAAAGCACTCAAGACTCTGGCCGACCAAAAGCACAGAAGACCTGTTCCACCACCAGTTATCTTGAGGGTCACGAGTCACGATTTGCGTTTTTTTTGCGAAGGCCCAGGAACAAACCCTGAAAGCCATAACATCTTGAACCCAAGTGCCGGATCAGGGAAGGGGGTTGGAGCAGTCAGGCAGTTCAGGCCGTCGTTGGAGAAGACCTGAGCAGAGTTGTTCACCTCAGCGTCGCGGCTGCTGTGCTCGCAAGACTGGGCTTCCTCCTTTGTTGGGACAAGTCCGATGAAATTTTCGGGGTCAGGGATCTAAACCCTAAACCCTAAACCCCAAACCCTAAACCCTAAACCCTTCAGTTCGGAACCTTCTTGAAAGGCGCAAGACACGGAATTTTCGGTGCCCAGTCGCGAACCCTGCGACCACCGTCTGGCTGGCCAAGTTCCTTTCATGCCCGCTGGGGATCGGGGCGTCTTCTAAACCCCAAACCCTAAACCCTAAACCCTAAACCCTAAGTGTTTGTTTCGTGGGGGGAACTGCGTGAACTTTGAGGCTCGTCGTGTCAGCGGGCTAGGCCGGCAGAGCCAGCTGAGCTGTTCTGAAAACATCCCGAAACCCTAAACCCTAAACCCTAAACCCTAAACCCTAAATCCTAAACCCTACCCCTTACACCCTAAAATCAAGGCTTCTTGAAATTCTTGGGGCTCCAGTACTCAGCCCATCCACGGAAGGCCCTGTCTTCGGTGCATCTTCTAAGCTGACCAGTTTAGGGTCTCGGGTTTATTGAAATTATTGTAAGGGTTCAGGTCCGGAGAAAGTTTCAAGGAGTTTCGGGGAGTTTCTGTTTTCGGCTTTTTTCTTATTTTTAAATTCCAGGGGCTTGAGGATTTAGGGTTTCGGGTCATCCTCCTCCTGCGCGCTTCGCTACGTCAGAAGACCGCCGGGCAACTCCTGAAGAAGGAACACTTGCTTCACCCTTCCCTAATCCCTCACGTTTTTGAAACCCTCCAAAAGCCACTCGTGTTCGGCCCCAGTGCCGTGAACCAAGGCTCGCAGTGTCCACCTCGACTTCGAAGACCTCGCCGAAGTCGTTGTATGCCTTGGAGGGCTTAGGGTTTAGGAACATAGGGTTTAGGGTTGAGATTTTGGGTTTAGAGTTAAGGGTGAAAGGGTTTCGGGTTTAGGGATTTTCTCTTGGGGTTCTGGGCAAACGCTGGAGTTTAGGGGCCTTTGGGGTTGTTTGACAAGTTGAGCCGGGTGATTTGCCCCGGCAACTGAGCGCATGGCCTCCGGGCGCAAGGAGGCTCAAGGCTTCTACTGAAAACGAAACACTACAGAACGCTCCTACCTTGAGCCCTGAAACCTCTAAAACCACCTCCATGCCAAGCCTGGCAAAAACTCCGAAAGGCCCGCGAAGCTGAGAAACAGCCCCCCCTAAACCCAAAAGCCTAGAACCCTAAACCCTAAACCCCAAACCCGAAACCCTTAAACCCTAGACCCTAAACCCTAAACCCTTAAACCTAGACCCTAAACCCTAAACCCTAAACCCTAAACCCTGAACCCTAAACCGTGAGGTTGATGGTTTTGGGGGGCCTTTGCTTGCTCTGCAGCGGATTTTGAGCTAAATCTTCAGGCATGCCGCGCAGAAGACCCGACCCTGGAACTCCCACTGGGCTCCTCACACAAGCAGCTTGTGGCTTCGTGGGTTTAGGGTTTAGGTTTAGGGTTTAGGGTTTAGGGTTTAGGGTTTAGGGTTTAGGGTTTAGGGTTTAGGGTTTAGGGTTTAGGGTTTAGGGTTTAGGGTTTAGGGTTTAGGGTTTAGGCTGTTGGGCGCTTTTGTGGAGGTTTCAAGAGGCCTCTAGGACTTGCTGAGAGGGCGTTCGCAAGGCAGGGAGGCCGCAGGGCAGAATCCGTGCGAGTTGAGGGCTACGACGTCTCGGTTGAGCCGTCCAATCCCTAAGGGTCCATGTACCTGTATGGTATATACTTGGCCCCTAAAGCTACTATATAGGAACCCCTTTAAGGCCCAAGTATATACCATATAAGTGCATGGACCCTTTGGGAATGCCGTCAAATCTTCAGGGCTCTGATTTGGGCGAAGGCTCCGGAAGCTTTCAAGGAACGGCCTCTTAAGGCATAAGGCCTTGCCATGGCCTTTTCGCCACAAGCTTGTTGACCCGCTGGGTGTACGAAATGCTCAAAACCCTAAACCCTAAACCCTAAACCCTTAAAGCTCCGGGATGACAAGCGCGAGTCGGTTGTGGCAGAGTGGGGGCACTGCGCTTGCAGGAACTGGGGCAAATCTTTGGATGTTCCCCCTTCGGGTTTAGGGTTTAGGGTTTAGGGTTTAGGGTTTAGGGTTTAGGATTTAGGGTTTAGGGTTTAGGGTTTAGGGTTTAGGGTTTAGGGCTTAGGGTCTAGTACCCACTACATAGTCCTGTTTAAAGGTTGTTACAACAAGGGGGGTGACATCCCAAGAGTCTTCTTGTTCTAACAGCCCTGAATCGGAAATATAATAGGGGGTACAAAATCAACATCAAGGACAAGGAGGAACATCCCAAGAGTCATCTGCTTCGGGCCGCGCTTGGCGAGGACTCCCTAAACCCTCAACGCTAAACCCTCAACCCGGTTCCCTCAGCCCTAAACCCTGAACCCTGAACCCTAAACCCTCAACCCTCAACCCTAAACCCTAAACCCTGAACCCTGAACCCTCAACCCTAAACCCTCAACCCTAAACCCTAATCCTCAAGAAACACCCCGAAGCCCCGCCTGAGATTCCTCGGGGCCTCGACCCGACCATGGTCAGGTTGAAGAAGTTGGTCGGCACCCTAAAAGGGGATTTTGAAGGGGCATCTTAAGGGGGATCTTAAGGGGACTGTTAAGGGGATCTTAAGGGGACTTTGAAAGGATCTTAAGGGGACTTTGAGGGGATTTTCAGGCGATCTTAAGGGGCACTTTTGACGGGCATCTTTTGAACACGAAATAGATCTGAGACCAGCCGGATCCGGACAAGCCTGAAAGGGCCTGAACCAAGGACTTATGCCTTACCACGACTGAGGGGACTGATGCCCCTTAAGGGGACTTTGGGGGACTTTGGGGTGATTTTGGGGGGGATTTTGGGGTGGATTTTGGGGATTTTTAAGGGCATTTTAAAGGGCATTTTAAGGGGCATGTTCAGGCGATCTTAAGGGCAGTTGAAGGGGACCTTAAGGGGATTTTAGGGGGATTTGGCTTTTGCTGGAACTTGTGAGGGTTTGAGAGTTGGAGAGTTTGGGGGGTTCTGCAGCTCTTGAAGGCCGAACACCCGAGCCAAGTAGCCCTACAAGATCACGCGGCGTTGGCAAAGACGGAAGAGACGGAGAGCGAGAGAGGGAGAAAACAAAAACACAACAAAAACAAAAAGAATCACTAAACAGCTATGCTGTGAATCAAAATGCTTTCTCCTGCACGTGGCGTCCTAGAAATGTTTTCGATGCTGTCCGATGTTCGACTTGTGTTTTGATACTGCGTCGAGTTGCTGGTCTCTTCTTTGCATATTCTCTGCTCCTCCTCACGTCATCTTGCGGTCGTCTGCTTCGCTCCGCCCCAAAACCCTCCCAAGTCGAAACCTGAATTTAGGGTTTAGGGTTTAGGGTTCAGGGTTTAGGGTTTAGGGCTTAGGGTTTAGGGTTTAGGGTTTAGGGTTTAGGGTTTAGGGTTTAAGGTTTAGGGTTTAGGGTTTAGGGTTTAGGGTTTAGGGTTTAGGGTTTAGAGCCCAAACTCTAGGGGCCCCATCATGGATTCTGCTAAGCCCAACTCCACTCTCGAAGTCTGACCGAGACGTGGTGATTTTGAGCCAGGCAGCTCCAAGGACTGGAACATCACCTGCAGAACGGGAGCGGCGGTGTCAAAGGTACAACTTTAACCACCCCCCCCCCCTTTTTCGCCCGCAACCACAGCTCCAGAATCCTAAGTTTTTGTGGGCTCTGCTAAACTTTGGCAGCATGGCTTGGTGTTGATTCGGCTTGGCTTTGGCTCGGCGCAGCTTCTCTCGTCGCTCTCTGGCCCTTCGGATCTCTGCGGTGTCTTCATGTGCTCGTTGAGTCTCGTTCAATTCTGTTCGTTTGTTCCCGTTTCCTGGGCTGATTGTTGTAGCACTGCCTTACCTGCTCGCTTCCCTCTTTGCTTCGGTTGAAGAATATGGTTGGTGAAAGGGGAGAGGAAGTCTGAAAGTTCGCGTGCTCCTGCCTCTTCTATACCCTGCTTCTGAATGCTGAAAAGGAGAAAAGACCCCAACGCCCTAAGCCCAGAAGCTAAAAAAACCTCTGACTCAGCCACGTTCGACAAGGCAAGAGCAAAAACAAGACCCTAATCCCTAAACCCTAAACCCGTCTCTCGCAATTGTGAGAAAGTTGGAAGTTTAGGAACTTGAGGGCTTTGCAGGAATTTGAAGGCTTTTTTGAGTTCGGCCGGGGGGGAGGGCTTAGGGCTTAAGGTTTAGGGTTCAGGGTCAGGGTTCAGGGGTTTAGGGTTTGGGGCTTACAAGGGCTCAGCATTCAGCATTCCTCAGACCAGGGGCATAGTTGTCGTTGCAGGAGATGGTGAAATTCTGGTCCCCCGTCTGGTTGCCCAAGTCCACTCTGGGCCGCATTTCATGGGCTTGGCTTCCAGGGCTGCCAGGGCTTTTGCAGCCTCTACGAAGCCTGTACCAAAAGCTTTTCTGAGCATTGTAGGGTTTAGGGTTTGGCAACCCAAACACTACAAGGCGCCACATCATGGACAAAGTCGCCCATGTAAGGGAAACACCCCCACCCCCCTGTCCCCAACAATAAACAACAAAACCTACGACCTGGATCTTGGATTCTTTGGCAGCCCAGTCCAGGGTTAAGGGGCTTTTGAGCCTGAGGGGCCTGAGGGGGCCTGACGGACCTGGATCCGAAAAGTCTCGAAAAGTCTAGGTCCTTCATGCGCTATTTATTCTCCCCACGGCAACCATGTCCACTTACCTTCAACCCTAAGCCCTAAGCAGCCCTAAAACCCAAAACCCCTAAACCCTAAACCCTAAACCCTAAACCCTAAACCCTAAACCCTAAACCCTTCTTTGGCCGGAGGGCTCCCGGACCGTGAGGTCGAAGCCGTTGATCTGCTCCGTCTGGCCCGGGTTCGTCACGTTCTGGGCCAGCGGCCCTTGGCATCGGGTTTAGGGTTTAGGGTTTAGGGTTTAGGGTTTGGGGTTTAGGGTTTAGGGTTTAGGGTTTAGGGTTTAGGGTTGAGGGTTGAGGGTTTAGGGTTTAGGGTTTAGGGGCTTTGAGGGCTTCGGGGTCTGGGGGTAGGCTGCTGCAGGGTTTGTTAGACTCTTGGCTGCATGGCTACCGGCCCCCCACACACAAGCGAACTCAGCCTCCCTAAACATAAATCCTAACACCAAACCCTAAACCCTAAACCCTAAACCCTAAACCCTAAACCCTAAACCCTAAACCCTAAACCCGAAACCCCAACCACTCAGCAAAGGCAGAGGAAGACCATTTTCAAGGCAAAGCAAGGCCCAGGGGCGGAGGTCGAAGGACACGTTGTCGGACGCGATGGGCCGCCGATCATAGGCCGGAAGCATGTCCAAGCCTTCCAAAAAAGGGTTTAGGGTTTAGGGTTCAGGGTTCAGGGCTTAGGGCTTAGGGCTTAGGGCTTAGGGCTTCTGTTGAAGTCTTCTAGGGCTTTTTTTTGGGGGGCTCGGAAGGGCAGGGGGGCTCAGGGGGGTTTGGGGCTTTTTTGCGGGGCTTTTGGAGTCACAACTACGGATTCAGGGTTGGAGCAGATAAGATAGGAATAGGACGGGGGGACTCGGGTGGTGGAAGGTGTGGGGCGGGAGAACGGTCCGTCGGGGTTTGGGGTTTGGGCACCGGGGCCCAACGGTCTCGTCCCCAAGGAACCCTTCAAAAGTCCCAAACCCCAATCCCCAACACCCTGAACCTCTAAGCCCTGAACCCCTAAACTTGAGGAACCCAAAGTTGCGTCCAATGCCCTGAGGCAACTCTTGGCTCCCAGGCCGTCTTGAAAGAAGAGCCCCCCTTCATCTGCGATGAAGACCTTCAGGGTTTGGAGGGTTTCAGGGTTCAGGGGTCTAGGGGGATGAAGGTCTTCTTCTGGAATGTTAAACGATCCTCCGCTGCGGGGAATTTAGGCTGGGCTACTCGCATGTGGCGCCTTTGAAAGACATGGAAGTGCGCTCAAGCCGTCTAGAGTTCTGAGCTTCGGGGCACAAGGCATCCGGGTGCACGCTGAATCTTGAAACCGCAGCCACATCAAGCGCGGCGGCAGAAGGTGAGCGAGATGGACTTGGGGTTGTCACTGCGTGGGGACAGCAACACTGGTCTTAGGGCCTTAGGGCGTCTCCGCACCCTAAGAAAACCCTAAACCCTAAACCCTAAACCCCCACAAGAGCTCAGCCAGGTTGCGTAGCGGCCGTCGAGGCTGAAGCCCGCAGACACGGAGGAGCGCTGGGTTCCTTTAACTCTTTCGTAGGGATGGCTTCACCAGGATGGGCTAGGGTTTAGGGTTTAGGGTTTAGGGTTTAGGGTTTAGGGTTTAGGGTTTAGGGTTTAGGGTTTAGGGTTTAGGGTTTAGGGTTTAGGGTTTAGGGTGTAGGGTGTAGGGTTTAGGGTTTAGGGTTTAGGGTTTAGGGTTTAGGGTTTAGGGTTTAGGTTTAGGGTTTAGGGTTTAGGGTTTAGGGTTTAGGGTTTAGGTTTAGGGTTTAGGGTTTAGGGTTTAGGGTTCAGTTTAGGGTTTAGGGTTTAGGGTTAGGGTTTAGGGTTTAGGGTTTAGGGTTTAGGGTTTAGGGTTTAGGGTTTAGGGTTAGGGGTTAGGGTTTAGGGTTTAGGGGTTTTTTAGGTTTTAGGTTTAGGTTTTAGGGTTTAGGGTTTAGGGTTTAGGGTTTAGGGTTTAGGGTTTAGGGTTTAGGGTTTAGGGTTTAGGGTTTAGGGTTTAGGGTTTAGGGTTTAGGGTTTAGGGTTTAGGGTTTAGGGGTTTGGGAGGGGTTTAGGGGTTTCGGGAAGCTCTACCAGGGGATACATGAGCGAGCGGCAAGTATTCAAGGGACCAAAAGCAGACATACGCGTAAGGGCATCGGCTTTGGGATTAGGCATCGCTTTCGCAAGAGAGAACACATTTTAACGTGGAGGTATCGGTTTTTGTCTCAAACACAGGCAACTGCACGAAGCCCGCTGTATTAGCCCGGCAAGAGGCCTTAAGAACACATGTCGCTCCCTTGCCACATGTGATGACCTATGAACCTCCCCCATTGAAACGCCAAGAAGGCTCCGATGTAGCAGATGGAGCCGGCGGCACTCGAAGGACCTGAGCTCAGGACTTTGAGTCGTTCGGGGTTAAGGGAAAGGGTTGGCAGAAGAAGGGACTCTAGGATGTTGGGTATTTTCCGGAGGTGAGGGAGGGGGGGGTGCAGTGTTTAGAAAACCTTTAACAAGACTCATGCGGTGGACACCTCAAACTGAGACGCTCACTCCCTGAACCGAAGACCCGAGCTTGTAAGGCCACAGCCCCGAACACCGACAACATCAAAGCCCCCTGAGCCTGTTGGCCCTTGTGGGGGTTTACGAAGGTACGGGATGCCAAATAGAGTCCCCAAATTATAGGATGCCCTCAAAAGTAAGGACCCTTAATAAGGTACCCCCAAATATCGTAAACCCCTTGTTGACTGGTCAGGTCAAGCAGCCGGCATCCGAGAAAAACGGGATCGTCGGGCAAGTCAGGCGGGCAATGTAGCCTCAGAAGTCCGGGGCCACTCAGGTTTAGGGTTTAAGGTTTAGGGTTTAGGGTGTAGGGTTTAGGGTTTAGGGTTTAGGGTTTAGGGTTTAGGGTTTAGGGTTTAGGGTTTAGGGTTTAGGGTTTAGGGTTTCGGGTTTAGGGTTTAGAAACCCAACCCTAAACCCTAAACCCTCTACACGGGGACACACCCGGAAACTCAGGGTGGGCAGAAGACCAGCAAGGAGGCGTAGGCCTCTTAGGGTACAGGGGCTGTCTAGGCTAAAGGCATAGGCATGGGTTAAAACGCAGAAGCTGGCAAGATCTCAACAAGACCCCCCAAACTATAAAAACCCCCTGCCTTTTGGGGCTTAGAAGCAAACTTGGCTGCTGCTTTTCAGGGGCCCTTCGGGCACCCTTCGGGCTTTGGCTCAAGAGTTGGAGTTAGGGTTTCGGGTTTCGGGCTTAGGGTTTTAGGTTTTAGGGTTTAGGGTTGAGGGTTTAGGGTTTAGGGTTTAGGGTTTAGGGTTTAGGGTTTAGGGTTTAGGGTTTAGGGTTTAGGGTTTAGGGTTTAGGGTTTAGGGTTTAGGGTTTAGGGTTTAGGCACTCTTTGCATCCAGCTGTCCGGTGTTGGATGGCTCCTGTGAGGGAGAATCGCCGAGAGGGACTCAGGTTCTGCGTAGGGGTTTGCGGTGGAAAGACACCCTAAACCCTAAACCCTAAACCCTAAACCCTAAACCCTAAACCCTAAACCCTAAGTGGGTTTGTAGCATCTCCCGTTCCGCCTCAGGTCGACAGCGATAGACCTTGGGGGGCCTAAGATCGGGGCTTCAAGTAGAATGTAGGGTCTTGGGGGGGGGGGGTTCTTGTAGTAGATTTATAGAGGGGCCCTAAGGGAACAGCATTAGTAAGTGTTCCGACCCCCCATATGTTACAAGTAGGATGTTGGGGTGGCTTGCTCCAGGGGGCTCCTCGGTCATGCAATAGATGTAGTTGTCCAAGGGGTTCACACCACAGGCGTTGAAGCACTCGCCCTCGAATTGGCAGATAGGCCTCGGGGCTGCAAGGCGCAAGGGTTGCTGAAACACAGGAGAGAAGCCATGTGGCCCTATAAGAGCCACGAAGTCTCAATGCTCTGAAGAAGTCATCGAGCCCTAAAGTCTCTGAGCGTAAACCAGGAAACCCCTACAAGCATCCAACCTATCGAGCCCGGTCCCGTTCTTACCCTGCTTTGTGAGGGCATGACAGGATGGAGGGCATGGCATGATGGTGTTGCAGCTCAGAGGCCATTTGAGGTTTCAGGGTTTTGGGTTTAGGGTTTGGGGTTTGTTCAGGGTTTAGGGTTTAGGGTTCTATCACCAGTCACCAAACCATACCGTAGGGGGGCGCCAGGCCGCACGTACGTGCCAGTCGTGACGTCTAACGCCTGGATGGTTCCTGCGCAGCTGTGTAAGGCAAGGGGGCGGGGGAGGGGGGGTGCAGCAGTCGCCGCGAGAAATCCTTTTGCCAGCTCTTCATGTAGTTTGCGAGGGCAAGCTCAAACAAGCTGCCCGGCGCCTGCGAGTCTGTTCCGAAATGATGAAAAGATATTCTGCGAAGTACATTGACAACCGATCGGGATGATTTACAATGGGCACCCAAAACAAAATCCTACGAAGGATCCTATAAATTATAATGAGCTTACAACACATGTCATTCGCCTTGTGCTTTTCGGGCAACAATGCTTCACACTCCGCTCAAGCCCTGGCGCAACAAAGCTACTCCCGCCGAGACGACGGTGGGGCAAAGCGGGGCGAACAGCCGCGAAAACTCAATCACAACCGTAGGCAAGCACCGACACAAGAAACACAACAAAACCGTACAAAAAACGAGTTTAACAAGAAGGGGTTCTGATTGGTTGTGGTTCAGGGTTAGGCTTCGGCTTTTGATTCTTAAACCTTGGATCAACATGCGGAGTCCTGAACAAATTCAATCCAAGCACCAATACTTTGATACTGGTTCCTACGTAGTAGGTTGGGTTGGAGCATTCACACCCAGTCCTCGGATGCAGTTGCCATCGATCCTTGCAGTCGCAGGGTGCAGCGGGGGAAGCTCCAACACCACAAGGTGTGCGCAGATTCGAAATGAAGGAGGACACGTAAGAAAGAACCCAAAACCCCAGCAAGGCCTCTTCTAAGCAACCGAAAAACCTCGTGAAAGCCCGGGCGAAAGAAGCCCAAGACTTCTTCAACCTACACCACCCCCTGCACAGCAACGAAAGTTCAACCTCAACGTCCCAGCAGCTGCTCGTTGATCATCTGCAGCGCCAGGGTCGAGAAGGAGCTGGAATTGCTGCAGTTCCAGGCCTTCGGCCCATGGGGGGCTTTAGAGTATTTGAAGGCCCCACCAAAAGCCCAGCCCAAGCCTCTACAGTACACCCAGCAAGCACCAGCTACCCCGCCATGCACTTCATGAGAAAACAAACCCTGCTCCGAGGCAGATCTCCTCACCCCACAGTGCGGGTGTTCCTAGCTTACGGGGCCCATACGGACCCCCCAAACCCCGAATCCAATGCGCGGGCTAGCGTCGGTGGTGTTGCACCTCGGCGTGGCGCACAGCAGGGGCGAAGTTTTCGCAAACAAACACACTGAGCTGAACTCTCCAAAGCTCTGTTGGGCTTCTTGCCTTGGGCTTAAAGGCCTTGGGCTTCGGAGGGTGTAGACCATCGGGCTTCTGGATTCCGGGTAGACGTCCCCATGGCATCCAAGACGCGACTGCAGTGGTGGTGGCAGCGTGGTGGTGGAGGTGGTCGTGGAGGTGGTCACCTGAAGGGTGCGGCGGGAGAGGGGGCCTAAATATATATATATATATATATAGATAGATAGGGGGTACAAGGAGGGGAGGACGGCTTTGAGGCCACGGGGGCGAAGGCGAAGGGGGAAGTCACGCGGGGTTTTAGGACTGGAGGCTTCAAGCAAACTCCCGGCAGCAGTTCAAGCTTGCAGCGGTGGATTTAGGATTTAGGGTTTGCCCTACACCCCAAACCCTAAACCCTAAAACCCTAAACCCTAAGCCCGAAACCCTCACGGAGGGGGGGGGGGGGGGGGGGGGGGGGGGGGGAGCTTTGGGGTGTGGGGATGTTTGAAAACTCATCTCTCGGCCAGGCAGCTTCGGGAAAAGGAGTCGCAGATGGACAGTTGAGGCCGCCGTTCACTGTTGGCGTCTGGCTCGTGTTGACCTTTGAGAGAAACCCTCAATCCCAAAACCCTGGAAACCCAAACACACAACAAAACCCCGAAACCCTGAACCCAAACCCAAAGCCTTTGCCCAAAGCCCACGGCAAGCACAAACAAGCCCTCCCCCCCTCCCCCCCAGCTCTAAGATGAATCCGCCCCCTTCCGGAAGCAGGGTTTAGGGTTTAGGGTTTAGGGTTTAGGGTTTAGGGTTTAGGGTTTAGGGTGTAGGGTTTAGGGTTTAGGGTTTACGGTTTACGGTTTAGGGGGGCTCTATTCCTTATCTTTAGCAAAAGAGAAGGATCAGGACAGAAGAAGGGGGAGGCCAAGACGTTGTCTTTCTTTCTCCCATCGTCTTCCTCCTTTCTCTTCTTCGCTGATCCTTCTCTCTGTCTTGCTCTGTCTCATTTCCTTTCAGCGCTTCCTTCCGTTTCATTTCTCTTCCCCACCTCCTCTTCCCATTTTAAGAGCAATACCACTATCAACGAACCATAAATCCTGCTCGATGCGGTCATGATCCTAAAACGCCTATGTCCAAAGTCCTTAGCAGTAAAACGAAACAACAGACATGAAGACAGAGAGATACAGAAAGATGCAGAAGGTAGTGAGACAGAGCGTGGGAACTCCTCCTTCTCTCTGTTCCCTTCGTTCTCCTTTCTTAACCTTTATCTTCGTCTATCTCCCTGCTGGATGACAAAAGGAAAGGAGAAGAAAAGGGCCATGGAACGGGCACGAGCAAGAGGGGGCGAAGAAAGGAGCAGAACGAAGAAAAGAGCACAAAGTACGGAGAGGGAGAGAGAGAGAGAGAGAGAAAGAAAGAAAGAGGCTGGGGGACAGAAAGACAAAGTCAACAAGCGCGAACGGAGAGAGAGGGAGAGAGAGGACAAAAGCAGGAATTAATAGTGGAAGGAACAGAGAGAAAGATGATAGGGAGACAAGACGAAAGGGGTGAGGAAGAGAAACAGTGGATGACAAAAAGAAGAGGGGCCTGCCCTGCCCATTATCTTCCCTTCTTCGGCCGCTTGAGTTTGTTTCTCTATGTGTTCTCCCTCACTGCCTTCCTCCTTCTGCGGTTTCTCCGTTTCTCTTTCCTTCTATTTCCTTTCATTCCTCGCACCCTCGTCCTTTTCTAAACTTACGAGACATGCGCCTGCTTGTGATTTAGGGTTTTGAGAGCATGAGACACAGAAACGGTGATGGGGACCTTGCTAAAGCTTCACATCGTCATGCCCTAGAAAGAACAAGGGGGCCCTCTTTGCGATTTATGATATGGAGAGCATAACAAGGGATGACGGGGGACACCACTTGCGATTAAGGACAAGCTTTTGCACAAAGACATCCCAAACTCGTAAGTTGTTTACGTTCCTACAAGAGAAAAATTGAACTGGCTCTTCTTAAACTTTTTCAGCTTCGTAAATGTGTTAAATATATTCTCGCAGCCTACAAGACAAAATCAAAACCGAAATGATTGCTACGTTGTTTGGAAGCTACTTTGTGCCAAAAAGCAAAGGGACACGACACTTGCGATTTGCTGTTTGAGAAGGAACTTCGTGCCACAAACCCAAAGGGCACGGTGCTTGCGATTTAGGATTACGCAGGGGATTTGTTACTAAATGCCAAGCGCCGTGAAGTAGACACGCAGACCCAGGCAGATTTTGTCCAACCGTCTTTTCTCAGAAGACACGATGGACAAAATTTGGCTGGATCTTCCTCTGTGCCTTTTTGCTGATTTAAATTATTGAAATGTTTTGATTCCCGCCCCGAATTATATATTCTAAACTTAAACAACTTAAACCCTGGGAGGAGGGGCTGGGCCCCCAGGCCCAGCCCGCTTCAAATCATTTGAATAAGTTAGCTAACTTAGATAATTGCAATAATGCAAAACAAATCACATATCTTCCTCATTTAACTAAAATAGACATTTAATATTCCTGGGGGGATCCCGGGTAAGGGCGGGGGACACCGGAACGCCTGAACCAGACCCAGCCAAAGCACGAAAAGCGCCGGGCCGATGAAGATTTCGCCCGTGTTGTCCTGGAGGTTGACGCCTCGGGGCCGTCTAGGGCGGCCGTGGGAAGGAAGCGTTTAACCCTAAACCCTAAACCCTAAACCCTAAACCTTTAGGGTTCTGTCCAGGATTTATGAGCTTAGGCTTGAGGACGGTGTCCCCCAAACCCTGACCAGCTGCTTACTACGGGCCTCTCTGGTTTCCAGGGCTCGGGAGTAAGCTGAGGGTGTCAAACTTGTGCCCAAACCCTAAACCCTAAACCCGAAACCCTACACCCTAAAACCTAAAACCCGAAAGCCCTGATAAACGGCTGCCTTCATCCCACAGCAGACATCCCAGTAGCCACGTAGCCAAGTAGCCCTGAACCCTATGTAAACCTTGAACGTCCCGAAATATCCCTAAATACCCCAAAGTACCCCTTGGTCTGCAGAAACATTTGGCCGCGTCGAGTCGGAAAAACTCTCTTTGTTCTTTTGTTTGCTTTTTTCCCCGTCTTTTCTTGAGGTGGGAGGGGGGGGGAATCTTGGGCTCGCGAGCATCCCCTAATCTCCGGACAAGAAAGCCCCTGCCATGAAAGAGAGGACCAATGTGTTTATGAATAATTCCGCCAAAGCCTGAAGATATCAGGTAGAAAAAGGAATGACGGAAATATGGCAACTCGTAATAGCCATGATGTCCAAAAGAATGATAACCAGTAGAAGAAAAAATCATCAACTCTCCGCAGAGTCATGACAACATTAATATGCTAAGAAGGCCCCACGTTGCAGACCAGGCTGCTCGCAAATTCGTAGAGGATCTCGTAGATGGCATCCTCGTAGGCGCAGTAGATGGACCCGTTGAAATTCCTTCACAGGCTTCATAGTCATGAACGAAGTATGCGACTACTCATCACAAGAGGCCGGGTTCAGGGTGAAGGACCCAAGGATCACTCCAAACCCTCGGGCCCAAACCTCGCACCCAGTGCCTAATGACTCCTCGAGAGCATCTTGAACTCGGCAGAAACTCAACACTCCTCACCCAACACAGCCCACTGAGCGCCCGGCCAGGCGGTTGTCGCCACTCCCTGAGGGAGCGGGATGACGCCCCTCATGCTGAGATCCTTATTGCGGCTTACGGAGCTTAGGGAGCTTCGGGAGCTTAGGGAGCTGAGGGAGGTTCGAGATGTCATTGCTCGATGCTTAGAGTCTGTTGGGTATGTAGGGCGGGCAGCAGGGCCTGGAATTAGAGCTGCGGTCCTCGCGGAGCACATGCAAAACAAACCCTCCTTGGACCTATCAGGGCCTGCAGAACCATCCTAAGCCCTCAACATCCCGAGAGCCCAAACCTCAGGATGTCCCTCAGTCTATATGTGCTCTTCTGGGGCCCGCCAAATTGGGCTCTTCTGGGCCTACAGAGGCTCAGGCTCCTGGAAGACCAATATCAGTCAAAGCTTCGTAGCGCGCCGATCGCACGGCGTTGCTCGTCACAGCTTGTAGGAGGACCTGCTGGTTGGCGGGGCACCTTTTCCTTAGGGTCACTTTGTAAGGGAACCTTGAATCATAGAGAAAGGGTAAAGGGCACCGCTGAGCTACCAAATTTCTGGCCTTGATGCATAAATTTGGGGGGGGGGGGGGGGGGGGGGGGGGTTTTTGGGTCAGATGTCCGAAGGCTCGAAATCGTGCCTTTGGGAGGGACGCCCGAAACCCAGCTGATAAAGGCTCAAGCTTTGCTCAGCTGTGGGGTTTGAGTAATTCAAAGAGGCTTCTGGAGGAATCCGATTTTTTCCTTCAGGGTTTAAGGGCAGAGCTCACGGAAACCACTGAAATCCAGGCCTGGTCCCCGGCGCATCCAATGGCCTGGCTGCTATTTCTACGTGCTCTTCCTGCTGTTCCAAAAGGGTTCAGGGTTTAGGGTTTAGGGTTTAGGGTTTAGGGTTTAGGGTTTAGGGTTTAGGGTTTAGGGTTTAGGGTTTAGGGTTTAGGGTTTAAAAGGGTTTAGGGTTTAGGGTTTAGAGTTTAAAGCTTCTTGTAGGTTTGCTTTTTCTGGGGAAGCTCGAGCTTGAGCTCTGAGACCCCCCACGCCCGGCAACAAGGCTACTGTGCGCGGTGCGTCGTGGTCTTACACTCTTCGGGGTCCGTGCCAGCATGACTTGCTGCCCTGACATTGCGGTGCAATCTGGCTAGACCGGGATTTTGACGACAAGGTTTGGCCTTCTGCTACGTGGGCTACCAAGTCCTGCACAGTTCGAAGGCCCTGTGTTGACGCGGGCTGAGGCACTACGGGCTGCAGGCCCTGGCCGTGTTTATGGACAGGTTGGGAATTCCGTTACCACGGGCGTAAGCTTGGCTACAGTTTGTCTGGTCCTCAAGTCGAAGATCAATAACCTGCAGAACACAACACTTTCCTACGCCCCAAATCCTAATGAAACACCCAACTCTGAAAGATCAGAAGCCCGACACCCTAAACTCCAAACCCCAAACCCCTGAAGCTGAAATCCTACACAAACCAAAACGCTTAAATCCTACAGAACGCAAAGCCGAATGCCCATCGCATCTCATCATCCTCACCACGACCCGATACTGAGCACGGCCTTGACATTGAGGGTTTAACTAGGGGTTAGGAAATCTGCCACCTCTAGCAAGAGGAACATCTCTAGCCAAGACCAAGAAGTCTAAAGGCTAAAGACAAAGTCCTCTCCAGCGCCTCGATGTCCCCACTCCACACCACTCCTAACCGTCCGTCTTGCGTCCAAAGCCAAGATGCCCAGTCTTGCAAGCCCTCTGTCGCGAAGCTGAACCTTCCCAGGTGTGGCGGGGAGGGTTGAGGGTCTGGCTACTATAACCGTTTTCATGTTCCCGACTGAAAGAATGCAAACATCACAACACATAATATGGGAAGAAAAAGAAGAAGAGGGTAGGGATTAAGGCTTAAGGACTGAGCGTGCAGGGGTTCCAAGTTCAGATCCCCACTCAGAAGCCTTGTCGCCAATTTGATCCCTACTACACATGTAGTGCTGAGAAAATTTCTGAGAACAAGAAAGCGTATATCGTCCGGACTTCCGCAGGCTCTCTGAAACAAAAGTCCTACATGCTGGCTCATGGAAGGCCTTTGGGGAGCTTCCTCAAACGAGGCCTCTATATATTTTGCAAGATGATAGAAGATCTGGATATGAACCGTTGAGTTGAGGTTGGCACCAGTTTCAATCCCCTCCCCTCCCCTATACAGTGTTTGAGCGTGGGGATCCCATGTGCGTAGTGCGCCGGCGAGCCTTGACAGCTTGGAGGTTCATGGTGCTTATTAACCAATTCTAACTGTACCTATAACTGTACTTATAACTGTACTTATAACTGCACTTATAACTGTACTTATAACTGTACTTATAACCATATTAGGGCACTTAAGGGGCTTGTAAGCGGGATAGAATTAGTACAGCCGTGATTGGTTAATAAGTACCCCTGAACCCTAAACCCTAAACCCTATACCCGAATAAGCCCCGCATGACGCCCGGCTTCACCCCTGGCAGCCACCACTGTGCAGTCTTGACATGGGAAGTCCCGAGTGACTTTGGAGGTGCATGGTGCTTATTAACCAGTTATAGCTGTATATACTTATAACCCGCTTATTTTCGGGCTAAGGGTTTAGGGTTTAGGGGTAAGGGTTTAGGGTTTAGGTTTGCTACGCTTTCTTCGACAGAGCTTGTCGTCTTAAGCTGCAACCTGAACCCAAAAACACCATCGAAGGCCCAAACCTCACAGACCCAAAGTTCCGAGAAAACTCATCGATCGACCGTTCGGGGTTGCCAGCGCTGGCGCACGAGATAGATGCAGAGTAGCAGATGCAAACATCAGGCTACTCATTGTTGGCCTGGCAAGGGACGCATGATCAGATTGGTGGCAAAAGCCCACAAGCCCGCAAAGCTCCACACTAGAACCACTCTGGGTAGTCGGGCCACGGGTCCTGGGTTGCCGCAGTGTTTCCTGCATTTTCCCGGTGTTTCCTGCACTTTTCTCGTTGTTCGGCTTTGGGGGGGGGGGGGGGGGGGGATAAGAACGCCATTCATATTGCATCCATGCACATAACACTGGTATTTACCGCGTGCACACTGCACAAGGATGTGCAACAAGACACGTTGTCACAAGCGTCCATGCTTTTCGCAACGATGCCCAAAGCACCGGTATTTACCGCGTTTGTCCTCCTTGTACCATACTGCACAAGGATGTGGAACAAGCAAAGCTGTCACAAGCTTCCATGCCTTTGGCGTCCATGCCAAAAACACTGATATTTGCAGCGTTTTCGCTTCTTAACTGCGCAAGGATGCGGAGCAGGACACGTTGTCACAAGCGTCCGTGCCAATTGCGACGATGCCCAAAACATTGGTATTTGCCGCATTTTCGCCTCGTTGTACAACATACTGCACAAGGATGTGGAACAAGAAAAGCATGGCATGGAGTTTCGGGACGTGCTTTATGAATCTCAACTTTAAGATCATCTGTGCTCTGTTAAGCTTGGGAAACCACAGAATACTAAAAACCAGAAAATTCAAAAAAAACAATTCACTTCCGCGAAATTTCAAGAGAAAATCAAAAACAGCCAAAACCCACAGAAAAACACCAAGAAATACAGCCCAGCACCTCAGAGACAAGTGTAAGAGCAAAACCCTCGCCTGACTTCTTCTGAAAATTATTTGAATCTGGCCCGGGACTGAAGAAATCTGAAAAGCACTTGAACATTTATTATTTCAGCAAAACCCAGTCTTTTCAGGGACAGACTATCTTAATCTTAACTCCCTCTGAATGGGTGCCTTGCTTTGGGGTTCACCTTGGCCCAGCGTGCTTGCGTCAGCAATCCAAGCCGAGGTAAAGAGCTTCCGAGCTGGGGCGCCCAACTATTCTGAATCTGCGGCCAGGCCTTCCAGTCGAACTGATGGGGTCCACGTTGTAGCTGGTCGGCGCGCTGCACGAAGGTATCTGTCTCCGCTGTCGTCTTGTTTGGTGGCATTGTCTGGGAAGGGGAGGAAGGCAGCACCTCACCACACATGGCAGCTCTGGACTTGCAAACTATACTATCGGCTACCCATTGCTGGATTGAATGAACAACATCCGTCATGGAAAGTAGGCGAACAAGCTAGCTATGCACTGCACAAACCTGCAACTGCACTGTCTTCCACTACCTTTCCACCGCCAGAAGGCTGCACCCATCGCAACATTGGCTTCGTGACCCGTGGGCCAGCCCCGAAGCCGATTTTCAGCAGGCATGTTGAAGCAAACGTGGTCTTCCCAGCTAGAGATGAGGCCGGCGCATTGCTGAAGCTGACGGCACATTCGTCCTGGCCAGGGCCCATCTCCACCGTGGATTCGGCAGGCAGTGTCGGCAGTGGACTTGTGGGCGGCGCAGAAGCAGAAGGCACCGGCACGCTTCCGCCCATCTCTAGCGCGGTTTCAGGAGGCAGTGTCGGCGGTGGACTTGACGGCGGCGTCGGAGCAGAAGGCACCACGCTTGCGCTACTTTGCCGTAGCAGCCCACGCAGAAGCACCTAACGCTGTGGACCAACCAAGGCACGCAAGATTTGCCGGTGCAGGCATCCCTGTTGCATGACGTTTCCCGTTGCTTGCAGAATCCAAGCTTCTTTTCAATGCATGACCGTGTAAGCCCTTCTGAATCCTGCCGTCAGTTTCCTCCGTCCCCAAGCGATACATAGAGACATCAAGGGACGACTCACTGCACATCGCTGGAATCAACACCTTTGCAGTCTAGTCATCCAAGTAGCGAAGGGATGAGCTTTTGCAGACCGCCGCCGGAGGATGATGCACGCCTCAGCTCAGGTGTAGGCCAACCTACACCCACGACTTGAGATTTTTTTTAGGACCATGTCAGCTTTTGCGCAAGCCAGAAATCAGAATCGAACCGGTCCGCCTTCCCCATAGCTCGACTTGAACATCCGATCCGTATGATCATGATTCAATGATGATGCTATGCACTTCACTCACGTACGGTGGCTGAGCGTGGCACGCTGTAGCAGCCCACGGCACAGCAGCATGCAGATATCACCGCAGCCACCGCCTTTGGTGGACAAGGGCACTTGTCAAGAAGGTCTTGCAGTCTTGCGCGGGCAAAGTGTACTTGCCGAAGCTACAAAGTTGGCGCCCGCTCTTGACATCACTGAACGCTCCACGAGAACTTGCAACAGAAAGATCCCCGAAAGTGCATCTGAAAGGAGAACGCCCTTGTCTTCTGAGTCCATAGTCAAGCAAGGGCCTTGAAAAGCGCAGCAAACCCCTTGCTCAGGCAAAGCTACCCATGTCCACGCCGATCCAGCTTGGCTGGTCTCTGGCAAGTAACGCACGGACAGCAGAAACTAAGCGTGTCATGAAGGTGCTGATAATGGATGCAGGATGATGCAGGCCAGTGAGACAAGCACAAGGCACTTCTTCGCCTACAGACGTCGCGGAGCTCCATGCTGCTCGAGAAGGCAAGCCCCAGCCATACACCATGTCATGTGTCAAGCCACATTGAGTGAGCCAACAAATTCTCCACCATCACGCCTCTTTGCTTTGCAAGCTGTTCTGGCCGATCATTCTGGCGACCTTGGTGAAACCCTGTAGCGACGTTGTGCTACCCAAAGCATGATGCAAACACACGCACTTCGAAAAGCCAAGCAGGAGGAAATGAGCGCTGCCCGGAGACTCAAAGATGCCGTGACCTGAGCTTTGCGGAATGCGTTGACTGCTCCGGGTTGTCTGGGACATCACACGTGCACCATGTGGTCTGGCTGGCTTCCAGGTACATGGTAGCAACTCATCCTCGCCGTGCTGCGCAAAACTAGAACATCTGAATTGTTTTTGCAGGCTATGCCACACCATGACTTACAAGTGCCACGATAGCTACACCAGATTGTCCGGGCCAAGCTCGGCCTCTCGCTAGCCCGTCTGCGACAAGCCAGCACCGGCCTGGCAAAAGCTAGTGTTGAAATACTGAAACACTCTATCAACGACTGAGCTGCCGCAAGCGACGCGAGACGGGGCACCGTCACAGCGGTAAGCCGTTGTTCAGGGTCATCATCGAGCATCTCACGCTAAACCCAATAAGCCTGAATCCTGCCTTCGCCTTCGCTGCATTGTCCTTGGGCCTTGCCGCCTCCGGGTTTAGGGTTTCGGGGTTTCGAAGACTTTGGGCTGAGGCTTCTGCATTAGGCAGTTTGGGGTGGTGTTGGAACTGTGCCAACTGTGCCCAGACTGTGCCCAGCTTCACACATGGCAGGGATTATGGTCTCAAGCTGTAGCGCTACGGGTTAAGGGTTTCGGGCCACAGCAAAGCGAAGATGCAACGTCTGGCCCACTGAAACTTGGGCTGTTTTGAGAAAGATATGAATTTGAAAAACATGGGCTTTTGCCCCTGCGCATGTGCCGCTAAGAATCTCACAAGACTACCCGGTCTGTATTCGTTTGCACTGGAGCAATAGTCACAGTTATCCGCTACACCCTTAGTGTCCAAGCACGTGCCTAGTCTAGGCTGTGGCACCAACTCTTTGGCAAAAGGAGCTCCCCGGTCCTTTCAGGCTCAAGGATAACCTATATGCGCACTTGAACCCTGCGGGGCGAGGTCGCATGGCCCATGCGCTTGGAAGGATGACATGCACATACCTGTAGGCACTTTTCCGGAAGAAACAGCCCTTCTGGGGTTTGCGAGCTACCCTGAACGTATTTGAACGTCCCTCTTGCCGGCCTGAACAGGCGAGCGTGAGCGTGCCACCATCTTGGCGGCTTGCTTCTTGGCCCTCAGGTAAACAGAGATGGACATGAGGCCTCACATGAATGCGCTTGCAGTGTGCAAAGGCTGTCGTCGAGTATGCGGCGGCATCCGTTGTTCGAAAGCCTGGCGAGGCGCAGTATCCAACTGCTGACAGGCATTCTCCGACAGTATTCAGCCTGTTGCGTGGCTACCACAAGACTCAAAGCGCACGAGCTAATACAGCAAAACAGCGTGCATATGCATGGCACAGATATACACAGATACTGTTGAGAGGAGCACCAGCTTCTCTCTGCCAGTGCAAGGGCAAGCCGGGAACAGCCTTGAGAAATACAAATCTCAAGCCGGCATGTCAAGCTGCTTTGGCCGAGAGCGCGGCCCCACGAATGCCTGATACAACCACTCCATTGCGACCAAGCCCACCAATGAGGAGCAAACAAGCCTCACTCGAACAATGTCAGCCCTAAATCCTGGACCTCTAACAGACTCTAACATCCCAGTATCTCGGGAGTCCAAGCCCGTTATCCTACAACAAAAGCAAGATGGTGCCTGTGCTCCTATGTGTGCTTCCTCTAAGGTGTGTGACGGCTGCCATGGGCATGAAGCATGCATCAACATGAGATTCGGAAAGGGGCTCGTCAGGCCAGGTGCGAAGGCAAGCCTTCGGCACCCTGCAGTCACAGTCGAGGTAGTCGGAGGTCCGACTGGAAGCGGATGTCAGGCCCACAAGACCTAACTGCCCGAACTGCCCGAACTCCCTCGTTTTCCCTACCACTCCGCTGCACCCTCATGCGAAAAATAAACCTCAAGTTTGTTTGCTGGAAGACATCTAGACTTCGCACCTGTGATGCCATCTCTGTCACACTGTTTGCAAGTGTTTGTGAGAGGGCGGCGGGCGACAAAACATGACAAAACCTTGGTGGGTCCATGGTCTTGACATGGAAGCAGCGCATGCCAAAGTCCCCAGCAGACCAGCACAACATGCAGCACAGCCCAAGCATGGCACATCGTAGAACCTGCAAGTCCTTGCAGATATGTTGGATTCCCCTGCAGACCCTTGATTTTTGGAAACTGTTGGAGTTGATGATTGCCTGGTATTCCCCAACCCAAGACCCAGAGAAGGCCTGTAGGGTCATGCAACTGTCGTTCACTTCATGTACAAGATTTCCACCTGCCCTCTTGGAACTCCAATAGCAACGGCTGGAAAAATGCGCCCCGGGCATACACTACGGTCAGGAAACCACCCGAAAGAACATCCCCCCCCCCCCCCCCGAAAATCTAATCCTATGAACTCAGGGACGCCTGCGCCTGTAAGCAGGCTGGGATCGATGGCTGCTTGGCTTGTGGCAAACTTGCAAACTGCCTGGGATTCAAGAGTTTAGGAGTTATGGTCTCAAGGGCCGTCAAATTGTGAGTAGAAGGGCGCACTACCTGTCAAAGAGCGTAAGTCATGAGCAGGCCACAACTCGCAATCGCCAGAGCTTGCCAACGTCAGGAGCTGCACCAACGAAAGAAGAAAACAAGAGCCCGCTGTGACCGATTGACTGAGAGAGGAGCTGCTCTGAGGCTCTCTGGTTCAGGGTTTCGGGTTGGGGTTTCAGAAACCCCGAGGCACGGCATTTTCCATCTTTTGACTCTCGTCGAACCCCAGCGAGAGGTTTGGCTCTGCCGGGACACGCTTGAAGGGTTGGGTCTACTTGCAGGGTCTCCTGTCACTCCAGCAAGAATGGATGGGGCTACTGAACCTGTCCGACAGAGCACGCAGGCACCTGCAAATTCGAAGCAACACTGCCATGAGCATTGCTTCATGTTGGATGCTCCGGAGTTTTCGGGCTCGTCTCGTAAGAGCCCTGACATTTTGCACCCTGCTAGTCAGGGGCTGCATTCGGTCTGCGACCGGTTGAAATCGTCGCGTGCCTTCTTGTACGTCCGCAGAGCCGCATCGCAGGCGCGAACAAAATTCGAGGAGAGGCTTCGATGCTGATGTCCTAGCTGCAAAATGCTTTAGCAACCAGATCCGCTGAACCTCGGGGTGGGCATGCTAGCCAGGGATGACCGTGGATGGCGTGCTAGTGGCGTCTACATCATGCTGCATCGGGGTTGACATCTTGCTTGATTGTCTCACGTCTCCCATCAAAGCCCGTCAAGCTGACTGCAGCGCGGTCTCGCCTGCTCTTCAGGCGATGCTTTTGGGGCAGCCATTGATCCAGTCACCGCTTCTTCCTGTGTGCATCCCGACTCTGAGAACCCTAGCTGCCATCAGAATCATCAGATTTTCGAAACTAGCAATGTCGCAGCAGGTCAAGGCTGTGCCGAGAGATGAAAATGCTTGAAATTTGCTAGCTTTGCACAACAAGCAGTTACATGCGTGGCTGTGTCTGTAGAGTCTGCGGCCTTTGCTGCATGGTTGCCGGAGGATCACCTGCTGCGTAGCCTCCCTCCTGGCATGTGCGCTGAACGACTTCCACGCCAACTCCTAGGACTTCATCCGCCCATCGTGTCAACTTGTCGGCGTGCACAGACGGTGCCAGCGGCGCCTCTGCCGCGAAAGTTGCTGGGAATGTCGTCGCATAGCCGATGGAGTCGTTCGGAGTGAAGGGCTGTACTCGTGAGCGTCGCCCTGGCGCCACGTCAGTTTCAACCACGAATATGGGAAGCTCGTCTGGCGTCAGATATGTTAACTGTGAAGCATTCCTACGTTTGGCTCAGTGGACAAGACCGAATGATGTCACGATTACAACTGTTGCATGACAAAGCTGAGCTGCAGATAACTGCTGCTGCTACCCACTGGATGCGAGCACCTGGTGGAGCAGCTGTCGGTCCAAGCAGCACCTGCTTCTCACAGCCCAACACCGGATAGGACGGGCAGCACAAGGAGGCCAGGCAAAATGAGCACCAAGCAATCCGACTGCTGCTTGCAAAAAGAGCAGCTCAACATGTCTTTGGCCATGCCTGACACCTCCTTGCCCAAGCGACTGAATGCGCCTCGCCCACGGGACCATCTGCCCCAGCCGGCTGCTCTCCAACGGTTCCTTGAACCTCGTGAGGCTTGCTGCCAACTCTTGCCGCAGTGCACTTGAAGTGCCGTCTCGCCTTCTCATCTGTCACCGAAGCTTCTGCTCCTACAGCGCAAGACGTCACGAAGGCAGGATTCTTGCCTCCGCGTGTTTTGAAGCTCCGTACATTCCGAAGCCTGCAACAGGCAAAAGCGGAATCTGTCGTGGCGCCCGCCGATCCTGCCAAGAAGCACGCGTCATGTTTTGGTCAATTTTGGGAAAGGAGCACGCCGAGGGGCGACGGTGGCGCCAGGATGGCGGTTCTCCAGCAGCAGCCCAGCGGAAGGCACGTCTGCAGACGCATCCTGCCACGCAAGGAGCTGCAGGTTCTTCAAAGGCATTCAAAGGCGAAGCTAGTTAGCTCGGCAAGCGAGTACACGCAACCACACGCCGTCATGTCGTCACATGGACATGTCGTCACAGCAGTGACCCGATCGCAACACTTATCCAGTGTTTAGAGGGGGGAAAGAGTCCGGCCACGAGTGACAGGCGGATGCGATGACCTCATCGACGGCCGCCCCCAGGTGAAACGGGGCCAGCAGTGGAGGCAGGGCATCTTCCTGGACTGGATTCAAAAGCACACCCCCATCAGCTGCACCATGGCAGCCACGCTCTGAATCAACTCTTTTGATTCCTAAACCCTCAACCTGACAGTAACCTGAACTTAAAATTCTCATAGCACGCCTTGGGGCTAGAGAAGCCCAGAGCGGCAGCCGACTGCTCTTCAGCAAGCCGATGAACCTCACTATGTGAATTCTGGACAGTTGGCGTGAACAGTTGAAGTGGCTGGTCACCTCGTCGATGGAGTCTTCGGGCTGCCCGGCGGGCTCGTCGGGTTGGTGCGGCGACTCCTTATCAAATCAACTGGCCAAACCTTTGTAGAGTTGGATCTGAAACCCGTCATCTGTCAACTGAGGCTTACACAAGAACCCACCAAGGTACCCAACCTGTAGAACGGTCCTGCGACGATGGATTCATGGCTCATTCACGAGCTTACCCCACGAAAGCTCGGCCCGCCACGGAGTGAATCCACAGCCAGCCATTCCCCTCCGAAGACACCTCATCCAGGCAAATGACCGTTATGCGATGAAAGACATTGAAAGACTGCAAGAACCGGCATGCACTGTGACTTTCTGCCTGTACGACATCGCCCTCGAGCACGGTCGCCTGATCGTCCTGAAATGCTCGGGGCACTGTTTAGTGCGTGATCCGGCACGCAACAGCATTGCACACAAGTTTCGGGTTTAGCTTGAGGCGCGGTGCAAGGCTTCGACTCGCGGGCAGGCAGGCCAGTGTAGGGTTTAAGCTCTCGGGCGCGCCCGTGTTGGGTGGCAGAGAAAAGCTTTCTCCCGAAAAATGCGAATCGTGAGGGCACCACACACGCAGCGCAGAGTACTCGCAGCGCGAGGGCCGAACATGCCGCATCTACTGAGACATTCCGGGCCAGCACGTGGCCCATCTGTTGCAATACTACAATTGGTCGCACTTTTCGGAGGACGGAAACGGTGCCTCCGAACTCCTTCCTCCCCTAGTCTGGCGGGATTCAAATGTCGGAATACGACAACAAAACAAAGCGCGCAGGACGCAAAACCAGCACTTGTAAAGCTCTAAACCGCTGCTGCGATGCTGAAACTGTTGAAAAAACTGCTGAGAAACTGCTGAAAAACTGCTGAAAGCTTGCCACATCTTGCCCCTTCTTTGCCGGGCGGCCTCAAGGGCTTGAAATGCTTGCTTGACAAGCTCATGTGGCGTGTCCACATCGGCTGTCCTTGGGATTTCTACTCTCGCCGAACCAAAGCCTAAAGCGTTGGATGCCTGAAAACTGCCCCACTTCTGTTTGCAGCCGTGGCACAAGCCGTCCACCATCAGGCTGAGCTGCTGCGTGCGCCCAGCCATGGTGTCTCGTGAGCTATGGTGATAGCTCAAAGCCGAGACTGCTCGAGAAGGCAAGCCCCAGCCATACACCATGTCATGTGTCAAGCCACATTGAGTGAGCCAACAAATTCTCCACCATCACGCAACTTTGCTTTGCAAGCTGTTCTGGCCGATCATTCTGGCTTGCTGGCCTTGGCTACCTGCTACCTGGAAGCGAGTTTTCGCCGTCCAAGCAAAGTATCGTGCTCTAGGCACATGCTACGACCTTTGTGAGATCTGTAGCGACGTTGCGCTACCCAAGCATGATGCAAACACACGCACTTCGAAAAGCCAAGCAGGAGGAAATGAACGCTACGGCCCGGAGACTCAAAGATGCCGTGACCTGAGCTTTGCGGAATGCATTGACCGCTCCGGGTTGTCTGGGACATCATAAGTGCACCATGTGGTCTGGCTGGCTTCCAGGTACATGGTAGCAACTCATCCTCGCCGTGCTGCGCAAAACTAGAACATCTGAATTGTTTTTTGCAGGCTACGCCACACCATGACTTACAAGTGCCACGATAGCTACGCCAGATTGTCCGGGCCAAGCTCGGCCTCTCGCTAGCCCGTCTGCGACAAGCCAGCACCGGCCTGGCAAAAGCTAGTGTTGAAATACTGAAACACTCTATCAACGACTGAGCTGCTGCAAGCGATGCGAGACGGGGCACCGTCACAGCGGTAAGCCGTTGTTCAGGGTCATCATGGAGTCATGGAGCATCTCACACAGCGTCCTGGCAAAACAGTTTTTTTTTTCAGTTTACCCGCTTACCCTCTGTCAGCGCTTCAGGAGCCTCCGCGTGCGGTTCGTAAAGAACCCATCGGGCACGTGGTATGGCCTTACTTAACGTAGGGCCGTGTCAGATTTCGATTCTTTGCCACTCTCGCATGCCCGCGAGGATCCACGCAAGATCCGCAAAGGAAAACCTCGACGCTGAGGCCGCAGCCCGGCTGCGACCTCGCCACACACAATGACGTAGAGGACCACCTGGCTGTTCTTGGCTGTTCCCAGCTAGATATAAGTATTATAAGGCGCTTTGCAAAAGCCTCACTCAGGCCCCCACGCCGCAGGACCAGACGTCGCCTGCCGGTCCCTGCAAGCCCCTGGCCAGCGACTCAAAGCCTTCGCCATAGAACACGGTACCCGAAGGTATCCTGTAGTCCCGCCTCCGAAATGCCTCTGGAGGCAGGTAGAGCGGCGTGCCCACCTTCACGCACGAACCGCACAACTCAAACATGGGAGCTATGTCCTCGATACATGCCGGAGCCACCACAGGCATGGCTCTGCCGCATTTTGCAGCAGCGCCGAAGTCCGCCAGCACCACCTCCTGTAGGCTCAACAGCTGGGCCACGGAATCAAGAGATTGCTGAACACCGCTGACGCAAACAGTTTTGAGCCTGAGTTCGGCCAATGTGTTGGTCGTTCTTGGGGCTGCGATGAAAGCCCCCACTGTGTGAGACATTATGAGACCATGACCGTGCTGAAATGACCAAGCACGAACACTGCCTGAGGAGCCCCACAATGGAAGAGATGGAAGGTGTTTCCCGTGCCCCCGTTCAACTGACGGTGGTTCCCCAGATGAACAGTCGTACACCACGAGCCTTAAGAACTGAATCCTCAAAAGCCCATGCCCGCTTGGTCACGACTTCGCCCCGTTGCTTGTATCGGTTTAGCACTCATTGGGTTGAGAAAGTTCGCATCTTCATGGCACCCAGCTAGTATCCTCAACAGCAACTCAAGTCGGCATGTAAGTTGGCTTCCTTCAGTGTCCGATTTCAATTTCGGGTTCTTGGGTGCAAAAATTCTCAATATTCCACTTGAGGACGCTAGGCAATTGTTGTATGTTGTTGTGCCATTTTGCGCCGTCCCAATTTCCAAATGCTGCACGCTAATTGCTGCTGCTGCTGCTTCAATTCAACCCTGCGCATAATTCCCTGCACTGAATTCCTCGTCGTTTCTGAGCAGGATGTTCTCGGGCTTGATGTCCCGATGGCAATAGCTTTTGCTGTGCATGAAAGACACGGCACTCCTCGGATGAGCCAAGCGCAAACACAGAACATTCGTGTTGACATTAGACTCGTTAGACTCATTGATTCCGCAGGTAATGGCAATAAGCTCGCTGCAAGCGTCCATGCCTTGGGAACACCGGTATTTACAGGTATTTACAGCATACTTTTTGCCTCTTTGTACACCATACTAAGGAGTTAGGCTCCGGGTGAACACAGTTTTTTCAGAAAACGAAACACAATGCAACAGTAAGAGCCAAGCAGCAAAAGTAAGAAATCAAGTAGTTTTTTGTTACATTTCGAAGCCTGTTTTTTCCAAGAATCGTGTCAGAACCCGTGTAACACGCACATTCCCCTTCAAAGCAAGTCCACGGCAACCCAGGACCCGTTGTCCGGGTAGTTCCCTAAATTAAGGGCCCCCTTTTGGGATCCCTTTACAAAGGGTGCTGCCTTAGAATGTGCATCCAAAAAGGGACCCTATTTTTGGAAGCCACCCTAAACCCTAAACCGTAAACCCTAAACCCTAAACCCTAAACCCAAATACACGACCTGGCAAAGCCCCCCTTGCGACCCTCAGCGCCTGGTGATTGCCAGCGATTCCGAGGCGAAGTTCTGGTCCGAACGCCGTCCCGTTGCTGGGCGACAGGGATGCCAAAGCGGCTTAGGGCTTAGGGCTCAGGGTTTGAGGGCTCAGGGTCTTGGGGTTCAGGGTTTTAGGGTTTTAGGGTTCAGGGTTTAGGGTTAGTACTTCGGGCTTGACAGGATTGGAACTTAGTGGGTTCTGGGTGCCCAAAACCCAAAACCCTAAACCCTAAACCCTAAACCCTAAACCCTAAACCCCAAACCCAAACCCTAAGTGGTTCGGAAGCCTCCGAATATACATGCAGCTGGGCATTCAGAGCTTCGAACAACCCCCTGGTTCTTCGTAGACAGGGGAAATTGGGGCCGAAAATGTCCCCTCGAAGGGATTCTACAAGGACCCTAAACCCTAAACCCTAAACCCTAAACCCTAAACCCTAAACCCTAAACCCTAAACCCTAAACCCTAAACCCTAAACCCTAAACCCTAAACCCTAAACCCTAAACCCTAAACCCTAAACCCTAAACCCTAAACCCCCCTCTTTTACCCCCTACGCGGGATAGGGGCGGGTACCAAACCCAAAGCGATTGGTTTGCTGTTGCCCTCACTGAAGCGTGTAGGGTTTAGGGCTTAGGGCCTGACATGGTGAACCTCTGAACCCTAAACCCTAAACCCTAAACCCTAAACCCGAAACTCTGAATCCTGCACCCCAGGTAGCTCCTCGAGTGAAGCCCTAACATGCTGTCCTACATCTTTTTTTGTTGTAACCCCCTACCGAGACGCCCCTTCCAACTCCCACACCAACCCCGAAGAGAACCCCCGAAATCAAATAAACCCTAAACCCTAAACCCTAAACCCTAAACCCAAACCCCAAATCCCAAACCCTAAACCCTAAACCCCCCAAAATTCCAGAGGCGCCAAGCCACAAATGAAGGGGAGCGACGGGTCCGGCCGCGTGACCTTGCGTGGTTTCTCTCGGAGCGCGGGCTGAGTGTGGGATAGCTGTTTAGGGTTTAGGGTTTAGGGTTCAGGGTTCAGGGTTTAGGGTCTAGGGTCTAGGGTTTAGGGTTTAGGGGCTGAGGGCTTAGGGTTGAGGGCTTGCTGAACCCTATCCCTGCACACACGAAGAGGGGACTCCCGCAGGCTGAACTCTTCTCAAAGCAAAAGCAGAAATCTCGCTCAGGGCGACCCAAACAACCAGTTCTAGTTATGACCTAAGGCCCCGATAATAGGGATATTATGAACCCTGCTAAACCCTAAACCCTAAACCCTAAACCCCAAAACTGCTGATGAACTGGGGGAAGCCAGGAGGCATGAGGGAGAGCCTTCTATGGGTGTTCCGGCTCCTTGAACCCCCAATCCTTCAGAATCCTTGAACCCTCCATGGTCGATCCGGCGGCGAAGCCAGGAATGTTGCGGAGGTTGCCTTTGCGCCGCTGCAGGGGCACACCAGCAAGCTGTACGATGAGCCCAACAAACAACCTGAGCCCTTCGGCCGCAAAGCCGTCGAGCGCCTGAGCCCCCCTTAAGCTTGAACCGGTCTCCGAGTCCGAGTAGAGCTTTCGAAAAGTTGGTGTGTTGTTTTTGGTGGTTCCGACAACTCCATATATGGCGCCCTCATTCCCTCATTCCCTACTAAAACCCAGGGGGAGGGGGAGGAACTGTGGTCTCGGCAAAACTTACGCCACGCCACCGGGCGCGTTTCGCAACCTGGCATTGCCGCCAGGGATGTAGACATACCTCAGGAGACTCAAATGACAGGACGGGAAGTAGGGCCTGGAGTCCAGGGCTCAGGGCCTTTTAGGCTCGAGAATCGGGATTTCAAGCATGAAGCTTTTGTTGGCTTGTTTGATTCCTGGTTCCAACTCAGGGCTTTCGAGTCAGCTCGTTTGCCCAAAACTCCTTCCTGGACCCACGACCACACGCGCTCAGCCCCTAACCCCAGCCGGAACGAGAACCGCAAGCCACACAACCCCCCTAAACCCCCCTAAACCCCCCTAAACCCCCTCACCTCGAAGTCCCTGAACCCCTCAACTCCCGCTGTGGTTGCCAAAATGCAGGTTCTGCGCTGGGTTGAACGCCGCCGCATTGTTGGTGGGCTGGCCGGAAGCTCATGGGGCTGCAGGTTCAAACGTCTGGGTCCCTAAACCCTAAACCCTAAACCCTAAACCCATGAATCGACTTGATGAAGCAAAGCTGGAGATCACCTCACACCTACAACCAGCCAACCCCCTTGCCCTACGGAGCGTGGGCGTGGAGAATGCCCGACCTGGTTGTTGGTTGAAACTCTGCCCAGGTAGCAAGGCTCGAGGACGCCTTGGACCCAAGACCATGGCTTGGGCATCAGAATTGCTTGGGAAACCCATCACATCTGTGCAACAATTGACATGAGCCACACCAATTGTCCAACCTTGTCGACAACTTTGCGCACGGCCCCAATCCACACCCTCTGCCCTCTAACCCCGGGATGAGAGGGTGGGGGGCGAGGCGGGGGGGGGGGGGGGGGGGGAGGGTATTTGGTTCATGTGACTACCTCCGCCTTGCATCACGAACCGTAAGCTGACCCCAATGCTCCCAAACATTGGCAGGCGTGCTTTGCCCCTAAAGCCTGACTACCTACTTTTTGCGGTCATCTGCGACTACCCACTTTTTATTCTTTTAAGCCTTTAGGGTTTCTTCTCTAGGGTTTAGGGTGTAGGGTCCATGGGTCGGTACTTCGCTTTAAGGTTTAAGGTCCAGGGTTTAGGGTTTAGGGTTAGGGTTGAGGGCTTCGGGTTTAGGGTTTAGGGTTTAGTTTCGGGTCGGCTTTAGGGCGTTTAGGGTCTTGGGCCCCACCCCCCCCCCACCCGGACGTCTGGCGCGCTGGAAGGCTGGAGGTTTTTTCTACTGCTGTGCTGGAGCCCCCCACCCCACCCCCACCACCCCCACCCCCCCCCTCGAAGGAAAGATCCAGGATCCAAGATTGCCACGGAGAAGTTTAAAGGCCATCTTGCATCCCCATCTTGAATAAGGAACGAACAGTTTCAACATTCAATGCGGGGTCGGATCCACGATCCAAGACCCGAGATTACCATGGAGAAGTTTGGAGGCAAGCTTGGAGCCCGGCCGGACCCCGTATGGAATACTGAAAAAAAACTCAATGCTCCGGCCCCGTATTGAATAGTAAGAGGTTTCAATATTCAGCAATCGCCAAAGACTATAAACAGCACACGCGAAAAAAGCAGGGAGGGATGATACGGGTGTGCCATGAAATTTTGGGCCACAAACGCCACTCTCAAAAGCAACAAAACTTGCAAACGCGAGAGAACAAACTCGAAGCCCTCGATTCCAGCCCCCGGTCAACCCCCAACCCTTGAGGTGGCGCCGCTAGCTCCTTTGCGGGATCAGGGCTTGCCACTCCTCACCTACTTTCAGCATAAAGTCAATATGGAAGTCGTCACAAAAATGTACGACATCCCAGGCCCCTTTCTTCCAGTTCTGGGGTTTGGGGCATGTTCAGAGCCCCCCCTTGGAAACCTCCAGGAAAATTGGGGCACCACCAGTAACCCCTCAACCCCCCCGAGCGCCTACCTGGCACTCACAGCACTTCCCAGAAGCCCCCTCCGTAAACAAGAGATCGCTTCAAACTGCGAGAGATCTGTCGGCGTCTACAGTAGTGTCTCCGAATCCTTGGCCGGTTGCTTGCACGACATACACCGCTTGGCTCCCCGCTTTTGTAAGGCGAAAGTTGGCCGCCCGTAAGCTCGTTCCGGTGCTTTTGGCCGGCTGCGATGGCCACAGCAAATTGGAGCATTCGTGGACCCCGCCGAGCACCCTGGGACCCTCGTGTGGGGCCCCTACATGTTGCTTTGTACCATGCTAAACACCTTGCAGATCTGGCTGCTTGTGCGTTAACCACAAAAAGAAAACTGGAAACCTAAGCCCCAGAAAGCCAAAAGACTGAGATGACAGAGATGAACCTCGACATGAGTGGGAAAGCACAGCAGCCCAAACAAAACAAAACGGGAGATCGGGAACTTCCTAACCCTGGGAGGAGCGATCAACCCTGAATCCTCAACAGAGTACAGAAAGTAGGATGTCAAGACGAGCAGTACGCCCCAAGCCCGATGCTTGATGCGCGGCGCTAGTTTAGCATGCGTCTACTAGTGGACTCGGGTATGGCAAGTGCTCTCAAGCTCAAGCGGCCGGTGGCCACGTCGCAGGTCATGCGTGTGAGGTAGCCTGGAATGCTCTGAGGGTTTTTGAGCTCCGCCGAGTCCGGAGTTAGTCTCAGCTCAAGGTTTAGAAGGGTTGGGGGTGGGCTAGGGCCATCGTCCGAGCGAGGTCTTATGTGGGGTTTTTGGGTTTGGGTATAGGGGGTACCCTTGCGGAAACAAGCAACAAAGCCATCTCCCATCCACCTGCAAACGACAAAGGTGCACTGAGCCACCTGGGCTCTTCGGATTTAGGCGATTGGAATTTGAGCTCCGACCCTCAACCCGGAACCCTGAACCCTAGGACGCAGGGTTTAGAGTTGGAAGCGAGCGGCGCGGTGTCGACGTCGTCTGGCAATAGATCCTGAACTGCGCACAGGCTCTGATTTCTTGCTTTCAAGCAACTAGCAGGCGGGTGGGTTTACGGTTATTGCCGGGTTTTTTGGTTTTGTCTTGGTCCGGTAGTATACATCCCGGCTTTGTGCGGTGCAGATCCTTCGCCGGTCCGCTTAGATCAGCTTAAAAAACGTCCCTTTTGGGACTCCTGCGGTCCCACGAAAAAGGCCCTCCGCAAACGTAAGGGTGCTCAGCGGCCCTTGCTCTTTGACCTGCACTGCGGACCTGAATAGACTAGTCTGAATCGAATAGGAACTCTAAAGCGGCTACCACTAAGGGAACTGCATTCAGCGGCAGGGTTGCGGGCGCAGTCCACTGCCAATTTGAAACAAGTAGTCTGTTGTGCTAGGTAGTGACGGGTTGTTTGGACGAGCCTAAGCCGTCTCGGGAGGCTGCTAGAAACATTCCAACCCAACGATGAGACTTAGTTTTTTGACAGGATCGAGCACGAACAGGAACAAAGAGCTTGGGAAGCTCCAAAGGCAAGTCAGTTGCCTCAAAAAGCCCACGAGGTGTCTGACGTGTCTGCCACATGTATGTCTTCAGGGCATATTTGGCACACAGACAAAGAAGGCTCTAAGCCTGAGGCGCCTCTCGACCTGTGGGACATCTCCTGAAAGCCGATGGGTTTGTGTGCCTTAAGGTTTAAAAGGGAACTCTCTTTTCAGGTCTGCCACCGAGGCTCATGAAATCCGAAGGGTCGATGGCGCAGGAGAGGAAGCACTCGCCAGCAGTGGTGTTGCAAATCGGCCTCGCCGCTCCCAGATTTCTTAGAACCAACATGGACGAAAACGCACACACATATCTGTATATCTATAATTATTTTATGTTGTGTTTACTTATTCTTTATGTGTGCTTGTGTGTGTGTGTGCGTTTGCTTCTGCATGTTTACAATCTGTCTTAACTTCTGCGACTTTATTTACACGAAACCCTGAACCCTAAACCCTAAACCCTAAACACTAATTTGCACAACCTCCAAAGGCCAGCCCCCAAGCTGCACAAACCCCTCGAGAGACGAACCTTTCAGTTACCCGAAACCGTACATCTCAAACCCTAAACCCTAAACCCTTAAAACCACCCTGGCTGTAGGGCCTTCGCATTTCGGATTTAGGGTTTGGGGATTTGGGGTGGCAGGTTCTGGTGGTCAAAGGCATTGCAGGGGCTAGTTTGGGGATGGCCGAACTGGCTGAGAGATAGGTTTTCTTGTTCATTCAGGGCTTCGGGTTTTTAGGGTTCAAAGTTTAGGGTTTTGGGGCTTAAGGTTTAAGAACATGCTCTTCAGAAAGCCTCAACTCCACCAGCACTCTGACACTAAGCAACCCTAAACCCTAAACCCTAAACCCTAAACCCTAAACCCTGAACCCTAAACCCTAAACCCCAACCCTCAACGCCACCCAAGGCCTCTGACACCAAGCCAAGTGGCTCATAGAGGCCGGTCGTGAGATTCAGGGCCTGGAGTGCCATGGGGCTTCCACGCTTCCCACATGGCGCAAAGGCCGTTGAGGGCCTTCGCTCGGGTGTTTAAAGGGTTTGGGGTTTAGTAGGGTTTAGGGTGTAGGGCTAGTTTAGGGTTTGGGGTTTGGGGTTTGGGGCTTAGGGTTCAGGGCTTCGAAGGCCAAGAGCACACGAGCTGCTCAAGAGCAAACACTCAGCTTGCCCCCTCAAAGCAGGTCAGGAATGATCCAGCGAAGCCCTAAAGCCCTAAAGTGGCGAATATGTTTCTTAGGGTTTTAAATTTTAGGGATTTAGGGTCTTAGGGTTTTGGGGTTTTGGGTTTGGGGGTTGAAGGGTTTTAGGGTTTTAGGGTTTGGGGGTTTGGGGGTTTTAGGAACCCTGGATGCACCTGAATAGTGGACACACAGCTCGCAGTGTTGGTGGAGCTTGTGCTGACAATCTGCAGGGGCACACCTGTGTGCTCGGGTCTTGGGAATTGTGGTTGGGGCTTTAAAGGGTTTAGAGTTTTGGGTTTAAGGTTTAGGGTTGAGGGTTTTAGGGTTTAGGGTGTAGGGTTTAGGGTTGAACTCCACCTTTTTTAGACCTTGGCTGGTGTCATGATGGTGCAGTGCAGGAGTTGCGTCATGGGCCAAGTCCGCAAAACACCATGCACCCAAAATGGGAGGGTTGAGGGGTGCTGCTTCTAATGCTTCGATGTGAGAGACACACACAGAAAAAACAATCGATGAAGAAGTTAGTTGAAGTACCCAGGAGAGACTCTCCGCTTTAGTCACAAGGTCTTCAGAAACGCCGGCGGACCGCAAATGTCCCAGGAACGACCACCACACAACGTGCATAGAGACAGATCAGCCATTGCCAATACAAGGGCCTGAGCATGTATGTGTGGAGTGTAGAAGTAGATAGTTTTGTGAACGCTTGTACATACTGAGCGGGAGCTTTGAAGGATGGTAACTTTGCTTTTTGGTTCGGCCCAGCATGCACTGACTTGGAAGGGTGGAGGGGGTTGACAGGGAGGGCTCAGGGCATCAGGTGGAGAGTCGGGGGTCTAGGGTAACAAAGACCTGGAACTGAATCCTGCGCACCCGTACACAACCACCTAAACCCCAAACCCCAACCCTAAACCCCAAACCCTAAACCCTAAACCCTAAGCCCTAAACCCTAAACCCCAATGGCTGGCGGGGTGCTGGCGTAGCTGGCGCAGTCGAAGGGCTGGTTGAAGCAAGGGGCGAGGGTCGTGGTGGTAGTGGTGTTCCCCACAGGGAAGGGACCTGAGTTCAGCGTTTGGGGCTCCCGGATTCTCCGAAATCCTTAGAACCATAGAACCAGAACAAAATTTACAGATCTATGGGTTTTGCAGGACTAAAGATGCAAAAGAAGTCCTGAGGAGACTAAAGTCTCTCATGCTTTCAGGGGCAAGGCCTGAAGGCGTTGAAGGACTTCATAAGGACTTTGAGGTCTTAAGAATTTCAGGGCTTCCCGACAAATGTTGCCCCCAAACCGCTGGCCGCCATCAACACCTCGAAAATCGTGATCCGAGCCCGAAACCCCAAACCCCAAACCCCAAACCCAAAACCCCAAACCCCAAACCCCAAACCCTAAACCCCAACACCTTCGCGTGAGCCCCAACAAAAATCCGCCTGTAGGCCAAGCAGCTGCTGGCGTTCAGGCAGTTGAGGCCATCCTCGGCCCGGCTCTCCCGCTCCTGAGTGAAGGCACCCATTGGGGTTTGGGGGTTTTCGGGTTTGGGGTTTAGGGTGTTTTCGGGTTTAGGGTTTCGGGTTTGGGGTTAGGGGGTTTGGGGGTTTGCGGTGTTTGGGTGTTTGGGGGTTGGGGGGTTTGGGGGTTTGGGGGTTTGGGGGCTTGGGGGGTTTTGGGGGTTTGGGGGCTTGGGGGTTTGGGAGGCTTCTGCGAGATTCAGGGCTGTAGGGAGGCCAGGGGCCTCAGGAGGTCCGAGGGGCGTTCAGCTCGAAGATCAGAGCCGCGGGGATCTCCAAGGTGCTGACGTTGGCGGCTGCGCGCGGCGCGCGCTTGGGGGTTGGCTTCCGTTGTTCTTTTTCGGGTGGCGAGTGAAGTTGAAACAAAGATTCAAGAAGTCAGGGACCTTGCACTTCTCAAAGGGGTCCCCAAAGCTCCCCCCCAAAAAAGTACCCCTAAGAAAGCTCTCTAACTACTTCGGGTCTTGGGTCTCAGATTCTTGCGGGAGGTTTGGGGGCACCCTAAGACTTCGGATTGTCCGGGGCCTTCCGGGAAGACCTGGATGACCACGCGCTGGAGAATGTTGCCTTGCGCTTCGGGCTTGAGAGGGTTTAGGGTTTAGGGTTTAGGGTTTAGGGTTTAGGGTTTAGGGTTTAGGGTTTAGGGTTTAGGGTTTAGGGTGCTTAAAGAGGTACGGAAAAGGCTCCAAAACCCTTGTACCCTTGAGCTCAAGGATCCCACAAAGCCCTACACCCCTGTAAACCCAAAACCCTAAACCCGAAGCCCTACACCCCTAAACGTGACCCAGCAGCCACCGCGTTGATACGCACAGTAGACCTGCCCATCGAAGCTCCAAACAGACTCTGCAAGGGTCACCAGGGGGGACACTCCAATCCTCGGTGCACTGATGAACAAGTGGTTTAGTGTTTAGGGTTGAGGGCGGGTTCAGGGTTTACTACTATTTGCTTAAGAACCCCCAAAAAAGTTCGAAACAATAACTCATATATTGCCCTTGTAAGGAAGAATGTTTTTTGCGGGGGGTTCTTGAGCAATTCGTAGTTTAAGGTTAGGGCTAGGCCCAGGTCTTGGGCCGGCAGGGCAGGGCAGGGCAAGGAAGCGAGGTGGGGCGACACCAGGTGTGGGCGCATGGGCCCCGCACAAGAGAAGGGTTCAACCACACCTCGAGCGGCTCGTGAACTAGCGCTTCTTCTGCTTCCGAAAACCCCCAAAACATGCGGCGAGCCCCTGCTGCAAGACACACACGCGCGGCAACCTGCTGAACACCCTGCTACCCCCAAACCCTACTAAACTTACGAAACACCAATCCTTCCGGAGATTCCCGTCAAGACCACAGTTAGACCTCCAAGCTGTGTCTGCCGCCCCACCACAAGCCCAAACAAAACAGGAGACATGGCAGGTTTAGGGGCTGGGGCTTGAGGTTGTCACTCCTTCAGTCAAGGCGCATGGTGAAACTGAACCTTGCCACAGGGTTCGCGCTGATGGACACCATGATGACCTCAGGAGCCCTTAACCCTAAACCCCATACCTTACAAACTAAACCCCACGGGCCCTACATGCCACAGCTCCTGCCAGGCTTCTGCTCAGGCTTCTAAAGCCACGCTTTCAGCAACAAGCCTTCCGTGTCACCGGGAAGGCCATACCTACTTACTTATACAACCCCTTTCCCCTTTGCCCTGAACCCAAAAGCCCTGAACCCCTTGAACCCTGCGGGCCCCCAGAAACAGGTTTCAGCTCACGGTTGGCACAGTTTGGGGCCCCAAGGCCTCGAACCCCAAGCAGACCACTGGAAGGACTCAACGTACTTGAGTGCCTTTTGGGGAGTCACCTGGCGGCCTGGCGCAGCTGCCTTCTGAAGAAGCCGACGTGAGACGAGGACCCCCAACAAGTTGACTATGCAACTGTGCATGGGCACACGATGTCTCGATTTGCTGCGAATCCCCCAAAACGCACTCGGGAGCTCCCTGCCTAAACCCAAAACCCCTCCTCGTCCCTCCCCTCCCCTCCTAAGAAAGAACCAAACAACGAAAACCCCTCTCGCACATACCAATGGGCCTCAATGCCTAGCTCACGCCCGCGCCCTCTTGGACCCCCAAGGTTTCGGCTTTAGGGCTTAGGGTTTCGGGCTTGGGGGGGGGGAGGGGGGGGCGTAGGGCTCAGGGAACTCCAGCCTTGAAACGACGGTCACAACTCTCTTGGTCCCGGCCTGGTCCCCGTTACAAGACACGGTCCAATCTTGCTCTCCACTGCCATCACCAATGTCCACCCTGAGAAACAACCGGAAAACATGAAAACCCAAAGCTTTGTCCATTGGATTCTCCGTGATGTCTGGTTGACCCCAGAAGCCCCCAAGCGAACCAGCAGCTGTCGTCTAACGGTGTAACAGTGCTGGGGGCTCGCCGGTCCATGGCGGCCCTTTCAGCCGTGTCCCGCAAAGATGCAAACCAAGTCACCGGGAGACAACCAAATCATCCCCATTTGACCGCCTTGGCTGCGCCACCGTCGGAAATCAAATGGTTTCTTATATAAAAAAGGTAAGAATGGCCATCTTGAAGCTATCTTGAAAAGGGATGTTGACGAGGAGGAATCGGTATGGGCCATCTTCAAACTATCTTGAGGGAAGGAACTGCCATCTGAGGCTATCTTGGAAAAGCTAATGGGGGGGGGGGGGGGCATTGGTAGCTATTAGGGTGATCGATAGGAAGTACAATTTTGAGGCTATCTCGAGGGATGATGGAATGGCCATCGTGGAGCTATGTGCAGGGATGCTGATGAGGAGGGATCGGCAGGAATGGTCTTGATGCTGTTATGTGGGGCGTTGATAAAGTGGAACGGTGGCAATGGCCATCCTTGAGGCATTGGTAGGAATGGCCATCTTGAAGCTGTCTTGAAGAATGTTGATGAGGGGGGGGGATTGGTAGGAATGGCCATCTTGGCTAAGGGATGTTGATGAGGGGAATCGGTATGGGCCATCCTCAAGCTATCGATGACCATCTTGGATCTTGAGGGATGCTGATGAAGGGGGCATTGACAGGATGTTGATCGGTATGGGCCATCTTGCAAAAGGGTATCGATAGGAATTGCGGGATGTTGATGAGGGGGATCGAAAGGCCATCTTGACAGCTATGTTTTGCAGAATGCTGATGAGGGGGATCGGCGCCATTGGTCGGAATGGCCATCTTCAAAGGCTATCTTGATGGCTGCTGGCAGGAATGGTCATCTTGAAAGGCTCAGGGAAGCCCAGTCGGGGTTTTAATTATGTAGTTACGCTTCATAGCCGAAGGTTTGGAGGGGGTTGCGGTGCGAGGCTTGACACTCTCAGGCTCGGAGGTTCGCCACGTGCCAGGGCTGGGCAGCGCTGCTCTCGCCAGTTTGGGCTTAGAGTTTAGGGTTTAGAATTTAGGGTTGGGGATTCGGGTTTAATCGACTCTGGTACGTCGTGGTGGCGTGTGTTTGCGAGGAAAGCCACAGAATCTGTTAGTTTATAGGTGGACACACAGCTGATTGCCGGACGTGAAGAATGTTGAGGGCCAGACCTTGGTATTCTGAAGTTTCTCTCTGCTTAGTCTGTTCGCGCGTGCTTTCTGTTGCATGTTTCTCGTTTTTCCGAAAGCACGCGGCGTGTCGTGATCGCACGCGAAACACAACCCTCTGCGTGTGCCCGGCGTGTCGTGATCGCACGAACGACAACCCTCAGGGTGCTTGGGCGTTGTTGAAACGCGACATGACCCTTTGCGTGGATGCATGTCGTGATCGCACGAACTTGAACGACAATCCTCTGATTGTTTTGGCGTTGTCGAAACGCAAAAACGATGACCCTCTGCGTGCGCGCCGGGTGTCGCGATCACACGAACGACAACCCTCTGCGTGTTCTGGCGTTGTCGAAAAGCGAAAACGATGACCCTCTGCGTGAGTACGGGGTGTCGTGATCGCACGAACGACAACCCTCTGCGTGTTTGGGCGTTGTCGAGACACAAAAACGATGACCCTCTGCACGCGCGCAGGGGTCCGTGATCGCACGAACGACAATCCTCTGCGTGTTTGGGCCTTGTCGAAACGCAAAAACGATGACTCTCTGCGTGTTCCCGGCGTGTCGTGATCGAACGAACGACAACCCTCTGCATGTTTTGGCGCTGTCATGATGCAAAGAACGATGATTCTCTGCGTGTCCCGGTGAGTCGTGATCGCGCGAACGACAACCCTAGATTCTTTTTTTTGATATATGTTTTTACAAGGGTAGAGGACACAGGTCCGCTGGCCTCGATGCGGGGTGGGGGGGGGAGAGCCCCCCCCCCCCAGGCCCACTCCCCAACTCCTCTACCTCCCATGAATACACACTTGAGAGCTTATCTCCTAGCTTAACTCCTTATCTCTTTTGTCATAGTACTTCTAGAAGCTTAGCAGTTTGAAAGTAATCGAAAGTACAGATATCCCGGTATTCAGTATTAAAACATAAGCGCCGCAAACACACGCGGTTGTGGGTTTAGGGCACTTTATGAGGGCAGCTTAGAGTGGCTCAGCTGGAGCTCCAAGACCTGCCTTGCTTCAATGACACAAGCCCCCCCAAAACCGGAAAACACCCTCAGATCCCCTCAGTCTCAGGCCCCCCAAGAATCCTGTCATGTGTGGCCACACTTGAACGCCCTCAAACCTCTCAACTTGTGGAGGCTTTTTTCAGCCCCAAAGCCTCGAAAACCCTTGAAACCCTGAAGCCCCAACACGCAGTGCAAGAAGCCTTGAAGCACCCCAAATCAGCTGGGAGCTTTGAAGGGGGGTGCTTTGAGACAAAACCTGAGCCCTCAAGGCCCTAAACCCGCCTATGGCCTAAGCCCCAAACCCAAACCCTTGCCAGCCCCTGGAGACAGCGCCGAGGCTCTGCTGTATCAGCGTGGGCAAATTTCCTGGGCTGGAGAAGCTGGGGGCTGAGGCTTACCCTGCAGGGTAATGTCCTGGTTTTGGGACTGAGGGTGTTGAGGGTGTTGCGGTCCGTGAGCTGAGAGCTCATGGACCCTAAACCCTAAACCTTAAACCCTAAACCATGGGTTCACATTCTCAGGTTTGGGTCAGCTCGGCAAGTGCTCTGAACACCTCAGCAGTGCTGGCTTGTAGGAATCTTCCTTCATCATCTGCTTTGACTTGGACTCGGGTTGCTTGGGCTAGACGTGAGAGTGTGGATAAAGTTACAATTCCTGACCAGGAGTCATGATGGGACCGCCCCCCCCGGCCCTAGAAAGCAAGATCAGACATCAGAATTTTCAGGGCTGCGAGGCATCACCCTCAGCAGCAGAAGCAAGAACCCTCAACGTCCCAATCCTTCCGAGCATCGAATGTCCAAAGATGTGTCTTTGGGCGTGAAGCCAGGAAGGTTTGCGACATCTGGCGCTTGGGAGCAACTTGTGCTACAACCGAAGCCTAAATCCCTGAATCCACGTCCTCCCAGGCCAAGCCTTCTGAATCCCTCAAGCTTCATAAACTCCAAACCCTACAAGCCTGTCTTATCCGCAATCTGGGGGTTGAGTTTGGAGCTGGCGGCTTAGGGATTTAAAAAATCCTTCAAGACCTCACAAGCAAATCAGCGATGGCGAAAATGGACGGAAGCCCTTTGAAGACTATGGCGAAGTCCAAGCTCCCAAGCAGCTATCTCCACGTGTCGTTTAGGGTTCAGGGGGTTTAGGGTTTAGGGTTTAGGGTTTAGTTTTTAGGGTTTCGGGTTTAGGGTTCAGATACTCTGGGTGATTATCCCAAGCCGTAAAGCAGGCCTGGTAGGATCCAGATTTCCTGGGCACCGGTGCGGGCTGCCACGTAGTCCCCGTTGCTGCCTCCGCGCTCCAGTGCGAACTCCATTTTTTGCAGGGGCGCCTCTCAAGCTGTAAGTGCTGCTGGGCCGCGGAAGTTTCCAGCCCAGACGTCACGGTATCGGCCCAGATAGCATATCGTGCCCTCACCTGGAAGGCTGGGTTTAGGGTAACTGCAAAGGAAACTTTAGGATTGGGTCGGGCGAGTTGAACCTCCTAAGCCGTGAAGCGTAAACCTCTCAGTCCAGCACACAAAGCATCCTTGCAGCCTACAAATTCAAGGGGGTTCAAGGTGCCCCTCCTCCGGAAGGGTCGTGTTTATAAAGTGTTGGTTTCATTGCATTCGGTTCCATAGGGGCTTCGGGTTCGGGTTGAAACCCTCAAGCCTAAACCTCTCTGGAAAAAAAGGCTGCTGCCAGGTCACTTCCATCAAGTGGGCAGGTGAGCCGCACCAGCTGTCCTGGGCATGGCGTCCCCTAAACCCTTCATCCCCTAAACCAAGAATCTCTAAGCCCGGAGAAAGGAAAATCCCAACACAAATAATGTTAGCAGTAGTGGTGCAAGTAGAAGAAGTAAACGTAGAAGCACAAGTAGAAGTGGACCTGAACATGGACGTGCAAACGTCACGCGGGCGTGGGCATGAACGTAGAAGTAGGAAGTAGAAGTCGAAGTCACCGTCGCCGCTGCCGTCGTGACATAAGTAGTCGTCGTCGTGCTAGTGGTAGAAGCCATAATTCCTTGTGGCGTGCGCCTTCAACGAAAGCTTCCAGAAAATTAGCAGACGCACGCACCCAACACGCTAGACTTACGAAAATTAATTCCGTCTAAGACAGATGACCTCGCAAATCAAAACGAAACCGAAAAAAAACAACAAAAGCATGTAGCGGGGAGGCGGAAAATCAAAACAATCCAAAAACCCAAACACCGAGAAAACAACAACACCGAAAAAAACATCGAGAAAATCGAAAGAAAAACGAAAGGAAATCGAGAAAAGAAACAAAAAACATAAGAAAAAAAGGATCGGCTGGAGCTCGGGAGTTCCGAAAATCAAAAAACAATCGTAAAGAATCGGCTGGAGTTCCCGCGGGGTGCGCAAAACAAAAAAATGAAAAACATTGTAGCCTGGAATATCAGGGAGGCGTCTGTGAGGAGCACGAACCGGGGAGGGGGCGCGTAATGCGGGTGCCTGCAGAGATTCCCGCGCCTATGCTGAACTTTCGTTATTTATCTATACGATGTATGTCTTTAAAGTTTGTTTTTTTCGCTTTCCGGGCCCGCAGGCATTCCAGCCTACCGTATTTATGGTTTCTATTTTTGCGGCTTGCCTTATATTATTGCCTGCACCCCGGGGACTTCCAGCTTACTTGTTGCTGAGTCTTGATTTGTATTTGATTTTTTTCAACTTTTCCCATTGATTTTTCTGTTTGTTTTGACCTGTTTTTGGTGCCTATTTTTCCGGTTTGAATTATAATTGTTTTTCGACGTTTTCGATTTTACTTTTTTTTAACACGGGTCCATATGATCCGTCTTATGTAGGAATGCGCAAACGCTGGCTGTCTGCATAAATAATCATCGAATCATGTCCATAACAAACGATGTGTACGTACCTTAAGCAGGCTGAGTGCCCGCGGCCAAAGATTGCCAGGCCAGAGTAAAGAGAGATGCCACACTAACGCAGCTGAGGCTGAAAGCATCTGTGCGCAAGCGAACTGCTTCAGGGGGGATCGGACGAAGAAGCATCACGTAAACCATGCGAAACCAGGGGGCCTCTGTGGCCACACACTCTCTCCCCAGGACTGCCAACATGTAGGATTTCGGAGGTGTTGAAGCAATCATGAGACAAGATGAGTCCTCCCTTCTCTTGCCACTGATGTCTATCCGATGCTAGAGCGGTAAGGATAGGTTCAGTTTGAGAGAGGTTCTGCACATGCGCAAAGCATTAAAAGTACTTGCCGGGTACTCCGAAATCAAAAGACTCAGAAGCAATCAACAGCTTCGACTTCCCACAGTGCGAAAGAATAGAAGAATTCATTTTGGGCTCGGCGGCGACGGGCTTCGGCCGAGCGATCAAAATGGGGATCCCTATGTAATCCCCTAAAGTGTGGCAAGGCCGGGGGAAAGGGGGGGGGGGTGATATTCGATACCTTCTGATGCCCGAATTCTCCTGCTAAGAACTTTTGAGATCAAAAAATATGTAAGAGCATTCACGTATATCAATACAAGACTAAACCCTAACATGATAGCAACATAAGGTGGGTATATACCTACAATCCAAGAATTAAAAAAAAACACCACTACAATATACATACGGTGGGTGCCATCCCATTGAGCAAGGGCTCGGTTATCGCTGCTGGCCTCGAAGCAGTAGATCATGCTGTCCTTACACCAAAATCAACCAACTTACTGTTGCTTCGTAGGGGCTGGGGGGAAATGAGGTGCCCTGTATAATCCCTTGAAGGGGATGGTACCCTATATAACCCCTTAAAACATGTATAGGAACCCTATAGAATCCCTTTAAGGGATTGTAAAGGGGACCTTGTTCCCCCAGTCCCTGCTAACCAACAGTCAACCAAATCCAGCTGGAGGCCTTGTAGAGTTACCGGAACGGGGGTTTACGACAATCGGGGTACCTTTTTTGGGGAGCCCCTTTAAAGGGAAGACTAGTCTATTCGGGGTATACATAGGGTTTATACCCCTATTTTGGGAAATGCCCAGAAGACGCCGTGTTTCCAAGATTCTTTGAGGGCCTCTTGGGTGCCGGGTACCAGGCACTAGCAGGGCGAGAGCTGGGTTTGATGTCCGCCTTAGGGTTCTGAAACCCCTATATCATCCCGTAAAGGGTATGTAGATTCCCTTGAAGGGTATATATAGGATGGCCTATATATATATGAGCCCGCCGCCTTTAGGGTCTATTTAGCTTTGGGTTTTTCTTATTGCTTTAAAAGAGCGAATATAAACATCGTAATACAAAAATACATATTTACACCTACATATGGCACGCAAATCTCATGCCCAGCGGTTCTAGGCCTAGCCGCACGCCATTACGAACTGCGAATTTCTGGTTATTCTTATTTTCATTTGTTTCTCTTTGCTGTCTGTGTATGCGTGTTCTTTTTTCAGCCTGCGTGAAAAAGTCGCTGCTTGGCTGCGGCAGAAGGGAAAGAGAAGTGAGAGAGGAGAGACAACAAGGAGGCCATTTTAATTTTCTGGAAGGGTATTGAAAAGAAGAGAAAAGACAAGAAACAAGGAGACGGATGGCACTCTTCTTTATCTATCATCTCTCCCTTCCTTGCCTCTCCCGTTTCCCTCTATAATTCAAAAGACAAGACTTCTTTTGGTCTTCGCAGATCTCTCTCCTCTTCAGGAAGCCCCCTTGCCCGTATTTTGCTTGCTTTCTGAAACGACAAGGAAAACAACACATAGAAAGAGAGGAAAGGGAATGAAACAATAGGCAGTGGAGCTCTTCAGTGTCTTTCCCTATCTCTTTTCTTCTTTTTCTTTTTCATTCAATAAGGAAAAGAAGCTTCCTTTTGTGTGTTTTTGAAATTGAAAGAGAACAGGAGACGGGAAGGGAGAGAGAAAGGAGAGAGGAGAGATCAAAAGGAATGCAATTTAAATGGGAAGAGCAATGAAAAGAATGGAAGAGAAATGAAGACAGGAGAGGGAGGTGCAAAATCAGGCTAAGAGAAGATGGTGCTCGTTTTCATCTTTCTTCTCTTGTTCTTTTCCCTGTCAAATAGAAAACAAAAGGAAGAACAATGAACATGCAAAGGAACCCGTTTTCTTTTTCCATTTGGGAACAAGGAAAGAACAGAGGCGATAGGGCGAGAGGAGGGATTTGCTGAAGCATGGGGAGGGTCTACGGACAAGGAGCCAACCCCGCTCAGTTTCCCCATCCATTGAAACAGGAAAAGAAAGGAACAGGGCCTCCATCCCCCTCTTGTTCTTCCTTTCTTGTGTTTTTGTCATATCAAGGGGAACAGGAGAAGAGAAGGGAGAGAGAAGAAGAGAGGAGAGACAACAAGGATTGCATTTGTACTGGGAAGAGCAAAGAAAAGAATAGAAGAGAGATGAATAAAGGAGAGGGAGAGACAAAATAAGGCGCAGAGAAGATGGCACTCTTCTTTATCTATCCTCTCCCCCTTATCTCTCCCTGCCCTCTTTCTTTTCGAAATAAGAAAACAAAAAGGAAGAACTATGAGAAGGAGAAGGGGACGGAAAGGAACGGAAAGGATAGGCCGATAGGAGGGGTATGATGAAGTATGGCAAGGTCCACGCGCCAGGAGTCACCCTCTGCTTACCCTTCCACTGCCTTATCATACAAGTTCCTTTCTTGCGCTGTATCAGTTGAAAGGAAACAGAAGGAGAAAAGGGAAAGGGAAGTGAGAGAGGAGAGATGACTTGGACGGCATTTTTCTGGAAGCGCAACTGTACCGGAATGTGGCCACAACAAGCAGGCCAGGGAGGCTCAGGCGGGGCAACTGTAGCGGAATGTGGCCACAACAAGCAGGCCAGGGAGGCTCAGGCGGGGCAAGTCTCTCCCTAATTAGAAAAAAACCAATCTTGCTCTTCGCAGATAGATAAGTGCCCTTCTTCCACTTCAGGAAATCGCCTTTCCCAAATTTTGCTTTTTGAAGCGAATAAGAAAAACAACAGATAAGAAGAGAGGACAGGGAATGACTAGGTAAAGAGAGGGGCTCTTCAATTGTGCGTTACTTTTCCTTCTTGGGGGATGTCCTTTTTTTTCTCCCTTGAAGATGCAGAAAACTATCAAAAGGAACACCCGTTCCATCGCCCATTTACTCTTCAATTCCCTTCCTTATCTCCTATGCTCTTTTCTTTAGTCATTGCAACAGGAGAAGACAGGAAAAGGGCCTCCATTCCCCTCTTGTTCTTCCTTTCTTGTGTTTTTGTCATATAAAGGGGAACAGGAGAAAGAGAAGGGGAAGAGAAGGAGAGAGGAGCGAGGAAAGGAACACAATTTTAAGGGGAAGAGCCAAGAAAAGAATGGAAGAGAGATGAATAAAGGAGAGGGAGAGACAAAACAAGTTGCAAAGAAGATGGCGCTCTTCTTAATCCATCCCCTCTCCCTTATCTCTCCCTTCCCTTTTTCTTTTCGAAATAAGAAAAACTAAGCAGGAAGAATTATGAAAAGGAGAAGGGTAAGGAAAAGAGCAGAAGAGATAGGCCGAAAAGAGTGATATGATGAAGTATGGCAAGGTCCACACGCAAGGAGTCACCCTCTGCTTACCCTCCCACTGCCCTTATCATACAAGTTCCTTTCTTGTGGTTTATCAGCTAAACGGAAACAGAAGGAGAGAAAGGAAAGAGAAGTGAGAGAGGAGAGACAACAAGGAGGTCATTTTAATTTTCTGGAAGGGTATTGAAAAGAAGAGAAAAGACAAGAAACAAGGAGACGGATGGCACTGATCTTTATCTATCATCTCTCCCTTGCTTGTCTTTCCCTTTTCCCTCTATAATGAAAAAAAGGCGCCCTCTCTCGTCTTCAGGAACCCGTTCACTTTTTCCGTTTGGGAACAAGGAAAAGAACAGAGGCGATAGGGCGAGAGGAAGAATTTGCTGAAGCATGGGGAGGGTCTACGGGCAAGGAGCCAACCCCGCTCACTTGCCCCATCCATTGTGAAAAGAACAGGGCCTCCATTCCCCTCTTGTTCTTCCTTTCTTGCGTTTTTGTCATTTCAGGGGGAACAGGAGAAGAGAAGGGAAAGAGAAGGAGCGAGGAGAGATAAAAAGAACACAATTTTAATGGGAAGAGCCAAGAAAAGAATAGAAGAGAGATGAATAAAGGAGAGGGAGAGACAAAACAAGGCGCAAAGAAGATGGCACTCTTCTTTATCTATCCTCTCTCCCTTATCTCTGCAAGGAATAGAACAGACAGGAAGCAAGGAGACGGAGTGACAAAACTTGTCGCAAAGCTTTATATATCTCCCTTGTCTCTCCCTAATTAGAAAAAACAAATCTTGCTATTCACAGATAGATAGGCGCCCTTCTTCCTCTTCAGGAAATCGCCTTTCCTTTATTTGGCTTTTTGAAGCGAATAAGAAAAACAAGAGATAAGAAAAGAGGACAGGGAATGACTAGGTAAAGAGAGGAGCTCTTCAATTTTCCTCCCTATCTCTTATGTTACTTTTCCTCCTTGGGGGATGTCCTTTTTTCTCCCTTGAAGATGCAGAAAACTATCAAAAAGAACACCCGTTCCATCGCCCATCTACTCTTCAATTCCCTTCCTTATCTCTTATGCTCTTTTCCTTATTCATTGCAAGAGGAGAAGACAGGAAAAGGGCTTCCATTCCCCTCTTGTTCTTCCTTTCTTGTGTTTTTGTCATATAAAGGGGAACAGGAGAAGAGAAGGGGAAGAGAAGGAGAGAGGAGCGATGAAAGGAAGACAATTTTAAGGGGAAGAGCCAAGAAAAGAATGGAAGAGAGATGAATAAAGGAGAGGGAGAGACAAAACAAGGCGCAAAGAAGATGGCACTCTTCTTTATCTATCCTCTCTCCCTTATCTCTGCAAGGAATAGAACAGACAGGAAGCAAGGAGACGGAGTGACAAAACTTGTCGCAAAGCTTTATATATCTCCCTTGTCTCTCCCTCCTAATTAGAAAAAACCAATCTTGCTATTCACAGATAGATAGGTGCCCTTCTTCCTCTTCAGGAAATCGCCTTTCCCTTATTTGGCTTTTTGAAGCGAATAAGAAAAACAACAGATAAGAAGAGAGGACAGGGAATGACTAGGTAAAGAGAGGAGCTCTTCAATTTTCCTCCCTATCTCTTATGCTACTTTTCCTCCTTGGGGGATGTCCTTTTTTCTCCCTTCTTGAAGATGCAGAAAACTATCAAAAAGAACACCCGTTCCATCGCCCATTTACTCTTCAATTCCCTTCCTTATCTCCTATGCTCTTTTCCTTATTCATTGCAACAGGAGAAGACAGGAAAAGGGCCTCCATTCCCCTCTTGTTCTTCCTTTCTTGTGTTTTTGTCATATAAAGGGGAACAGGAGAAGAGAAGGGGAAGAGAAGGAGAGAGGAGCGAGGAAAGGAACACAATTTTAAGGGGAAGAGCCAAGAAAAGAATGGAAGAGAGATGAATAAAGGAGAGGGAGAGACAAAACAAGTTGCAAAGAAGATGGCGCTCTTCTTAATCCATCCCCTCTCCCTTATCTCTCCCTTCCCTTTTTCTTTTCGAAATAAGAAAAACTATGCAGGAAGAATTATGAAAAGGAGAAGGCTTTCTTGTGGTTTACAGCTAAACGGAAGCAGAAGGAGAGAAGGGAAAGAGAAGTAAGAGAGGAGAGACAACAAGGAGGTCATTTTAATTTTCTGGAAGGGTATTGAAAAGAAGAGATAAGACAAGAAACAAGGAGACGGATGGCACTCTTCTTTATCTATCATCTCTCCCTTGCTTGTCTTGCCCTTTTGCAAAAAAAGGCGCCCTCTCTCGTCTTCAGGAACCCGTTCACTTTTTCCGTTTGGGAACAAGGAAAAGAACAGAGGCGATAGGGCGAGAGGAAGAATTTGCTGAAGCATGGGGAGGGTCGACGGGCAAGGAGCCAACCCCGCTCACTTGCCCCATCCATTGTGAAAAGAACAGGGCCTCCATTCCCCTCTTGTTCTTCCTTTCTTGCGTTTTTGTCATTTAAGGGGGAACAGGAGAAGAGAAGGGAAAGAAAAGGAGCGAGGAGAGATAAAAAGAACACAATTTTAATGGGAAGAGCCAAGAAAAGAATAGAAGAGAGATGAATAAAGGAGAGGGAGAGACAAAACAAGGCGCAAAGAAGATGGCACTCTTCTTTATCTATCCTCTCTCCCTTATCTCTGCAAGGAATAGAACAGACAGGAAGCAAGGAGACGGAGTGACAAAACTTGTCGCAAAGCTTTATATATCTCCCTTGTCTCTCCCTAATTAGAAAAAACCAATCTTGCTATTCACAGATAGATAGGTGCCCTTCTTCCTCTTCAGGGAATCGCCTTTCCCTTATTTTGCTTTTTGAAGCGAATAAGAAAAACAACAGATAAGAAGAGAGGACAGGGAATGACTAGGTAAAGAGAGGAGCTCTTCAATTTTCCTCCCTATCTCTTATGTTACTTTTCCTTCTGGGGGGATGTCCTTTTTTCTCCCTTGAAGATGCAGAAAACTATCAAAAAGAACACCCGTTCCATCGCCCATTTACTCTTCAATTCCCTTCCTTATCTCCTATGCTCTTTTCCTTATTCATTGCAACAGGAGAAGACAGGAAAAGGGCTTCCATTCCCCTCCTGTTCTTCCTTTCTTGTGTTTTTTGTCATATAAAGGGGAACAGGAGAAGAGAAGGGAAAGAGAAGGAGAGATGAGCGATAAAAAGAACACAATTTTAATGGGAAGAGCCAAGAAAAGAATGGAAGAGAGATGAATAAAGGAGAGGGAGAGACAAAACAAGGAGCAAAGAAGATGGCACTCTTCTTTATCTATCCTCTTTCCCTTATCTCTGCAAGGAATAGAACAGACAGGAAGCAAGGAGACGGAGTGACAAAACTTGTCGCAAAGCTTTATATATCTCCCTTGTCTCTCCCTAATTTTAAAAAGCCAATCTTGCTATTCACAGATAGGTGCCCTTCTTCCTCTTCAGGAAATCGCCTTTCCCTTACTTTGCGTTTTGAAGCGACTAAGAAAAACAACAGATAAGAAGAGAGGACAGGGAATGACTAAATAAAGAGAGGAGCTCTTCAATGTCCCTCCCTTTTTCTTATGTTACTTTTCCTTCTTGGGGGGTCCTTTTTCCTCCCTTGAAGATGCAGAAAACGATCAAAAAGGACACCCGTTCCATCGCCCATATATAGGGAGACAGAGAAATCATGAGCATCAGCTGGGTTTGCTGCACCACTCAAAACTTCTCAAGTGACCTAGGCGCACTCTGCGCCTATCAGAGTACATTACAAGTACATAGGCGCACTCTGCGCCTATCAGAGTACATTACAAGTACAAGTGCAAGTACAAGCCTTCGTTTTTGATGTAGAGGGCACGAAAGGTGGAGGAGGGCTGGGGGGGGTGGGGTAAAAGAATTATATAAAACCACTTATAAGGTTTATACAGTTTATGAAGTGGGCTCTTTTTTTCTCCTTTAACTAATTTTGGGCAACATTTGCCCTTTGGGCCCAATTTGGCCTCAAAAAAACGGCCCCAAAGGGCCCAACAATGGGAAACGTGCGGCTGGATTTGGCCAAATTTTGCCGGACAGTCTGCGGGCAAAATTTGGCCAAATCGAGCTGCTCGTCGTACGCGATGAGAAATGCGCGGCTCGATTTGGCCAAATTTTGCCGGGCAGCCTCCGGGCAAAATTTGGCCAAATCGGGCTGCTCTTCGTAGGCGATGAGAAAGGTGCGGCTCGATTTGGCCAAATTTTGCCGGGCAACTTTCGGACAAAATTTGGCCAAATCAGGCTCTTCGTACGCGATGAGAAAGGCGCGGCTCGATTTGGCCAAATTTTGCCGGGCAGCTTTCGGGCAAAATTTGGCCAAATCGGGCTGCGCTTCGTAGGCGATGAGAAATGCGCGGCTCGATTTGGCCAAATTTTGCCGAGCAGCTTTCGGGCAAAATTTGGCCAAATCGGGCTGCTCTTCGTAGGCGATGAGAAATGCGCGGCTCGATTTGGCCAAATTTTGCCGAGCAGCTTTCGGGCAAAATTTGGCCAAATCGGGCTGCTCTTCGTAGGCGATGAGAAAGGCGCGGCTCGATTTGGCCAAATTTTGCCGGGCAGCCTTCGGGCAAAATTTGGCCAAATCGGGCAGCTCTTCGTATGCGATGAGAAATGCGCGGCTCGATTTGGCCAAGTTTTGCCCGGAGCTTCCCCCCCTCCCAAGAATTTAATAATGATTAATTTAAGTACGACGGGGAGGTTTCGGATTGAAATTATTTAAATTATTTAATTCTTAGGGGGCGGGGAGGGTGGTTCCCCCCCCCTTTTCGGATTTAAACTATTTAAACTATATAAGTTATTTACATTATTTGAACTATTTAAATTGTTTAAATTATGTAGTTTTTTAAATCAAAGCTTTTTATAACTCCCTTGTCTCTCCCTAATTAGAAAAAACCAATCTTGCTATTCACAGATAGGTGCCCTTCTTCCTCTTCAGGAAATCGCCTTTCCCTTATTTTGCGTTTTGAAGCGACTAAGAAAAACAACAGATACGAAGAGAGGACAGGGAATGACTAAGTAAAGAGAGGAGCTCTTCAATGTCCCTCCCTTTTTCTTATGTTACTTTTCCTTCTTGGGGGGTCCTTTTTCTCCATTCAAGATGCAGAAAACGATCAAAAAGGACAACCGTTCCATCGCCCATATATAGGGAGACAGAGAAATCATGAGCATCAGCTGGGTTTGCTGCACCACTCAAAACTTCTCAAGTGACCTAGGCACACTCTGCGCCTATCAGAGTACATTACAAGTACAAGTGCAAGTACAAGCCTTCGTTTTTGAGGTAGAGGGCACGAAAGGTGGAGGAGGGCTGGGGGGGTGGGGTAAAAGAATTATATAAAACTACTTATAAGGTTTATACAGTTTATGAAGTGGGCTCTTTTTTTCTCCTTTGGCTAATTTTGGGCAACATTTGCCCTTTGGGCCCAATTTGGCCCCAAAAAAACGGCCCCAAAGGGCCCAACAATGGGAAACGTGCGGCTGGATTTGGCCAAATTTTGCCGAGCAGCTGCGGGCAAAATTTGGCCAAATCGGGCTGCTCGTCGTACGCGATGAGAAATGCGCGGCTCGATTTGGCCAAATTTTGCCGGGCAGCCTCCGGGCAAAATTTGGCCAAATCGGGCTGCTCTTCGTAGGCGATGAGAAAGGTGCGGCTCTATTTGGCCAAATTTTGCCGGGCAACTTTCGGACAAAATTTGGCCAAATCAGGCTCTTCGTACGCGATGAGAAAGGCGCGGCTCGATTTGGCCAAATTTTGCCGGGCAGCCTTCGGGCAAAATTTGGCCAAATCGGGCAGCTCTTCGTATGCGATGAGAAAGGCGCGGCTCGATTTGGCCAAGTTTTGCCCGGAGCTTCCCCCCCTCCCAAGAATTTAATAAAGATTAATTTAAGTACGACGGGGAGGTTTCGGATTGAAATTATGTAAATTATTTAATTCTTAGGGGGCGGGGAGGGTGGTTCCCCCCCCCCTTTTCGGATTTAAATTATTTAAACTATATAAGCTATTTACATTATTTGAACTATTTAAATTGTTTAAATTATGTAAATTATTTAATCAAAGCTTTACATATCTCCCTTGCCTCTCCCTAATTAGAAATACCAATCTTGCTATTCACAGATAGGTGCCCTTCTCATGCTTTTTTGTGTTAGCACGGCTCTACTGACACATATTCCGCGAAAAATGTGTCATGCTTTTTGTGTTAGCAGAACTCTGGTGACACATATTCCGCGGAAAATGTGTCATGTTTTTTTGTGTTAGCACGGCTCTACTGACACATATTCCGCGGAAAATGTGTCATGTTTTTTTGTGTTAGCACAGCTCTACTGACACATATTCCGCGGAACAAATGTCATGTTTATGGTGCTTAGAGAACTCTGGTGACACATATTCCGCGAAAAATGTGTCATGCTTTTTTTGTGGTAGCACGGCTCTACTGACACATATTCAGCGGAAAAATTGTCATGTTTTTGGTGAAATTTACGAACACTTACCCCCCGATAAGCAAGACTTGGAACCACTCCGCGTTCTCAGCCTTTAAGAGTTTAAGGGGGTTTCAAATTCAGGGATACTTGTATTTGCTCCTTGAAACTTACGAACACTTACCCCCCCGATAAGCAAGACTTGGAACCTGCAGACAACAACAAACAGGTCTGTCGCAAAACTTCGACCATTGATACATACCCCCTGTAGCGGGGTATGTCGCGCATGTGGGCCGCGGCCCCGTTACAAGCAATTAATATTGGCACGCGGCCAATTTTTTTCTTTCTCAACTATCTCAAAGGGCGCACTGTCTAGATCGCAAGCATAATTTCATTGTGTCTTGACGCATCATAGTGTACCAAAGTCTCTGCATCATAAGCATTGTTTTCTTTGAGCTTTAGTACAGTTTTTTGTACTAAGGTCTTTAAGCCGTAAGCACTTTTAACGGGAAAGGGCGAGGAGGATAGCTTGTGATAACTATGACAATTTATCATAATTATGATACCTTATCATAAGTATGATAACTTATGATAACTTATCATAATTATAATAACTTATCATAATTATGAAAAGTTGCTTATCATATTTATCATACTCTGAGATAAAGAACTTGAAGTTATCATAATTATGATAATTTAGATCGGGAAGCTAAAGTTATCATAATTATGATAACTTATGATGGGGAAGTTGAAGTCATCATAATTATGATAACTTCAGGTTGGTAGTTTGGAGTGGAGGGGCAGGAGGGGTTAGGTGCGAGTGGTGTGGGTGTAGTAAATTGTTGCAAGGGGGCTTGTTGGGGGTGATGGGGTCGGGGAGCAGGTTGCAGGTGCGACGCGGTGCGTGGGGTGGCGCTCTGCGAAGTGAGGTGGAAAATTGGGGAGGGGTAGGGGAGGGGAGAGCACAAGCCCTCCAGCCCCTCCCCTCCAGCCTCCAACCCCTCCAGCCCCTGCAGAGCCCTCCAGCCAGCCCCTCCAGCCCGCCCCTCCAGCCAGCCCCTCCAGGCGCCCCTTCAGCCTCCAGGTAGCCACTCCAGTTCTTCCAGTTCCTCCAGCCCCTCTAGCCTCTCCAACCCCTCCAGCCCCTGCAGCCAGCCAGCGCCCCTGCAGCAGCCCCTCCAGCCAGCCCCAGCCCCCTCCAGCCCCCTCCAGTCCCCCTCCAGCCCCTCCAGCTCCAGCCCATCCCTTCTCCAGGCTCCTCCAGCCCCTCCAGCCTCTCCAGCCCCTCCAGCCCCTCCAGCCCTACCTAAATAATTTAGTTTATGGCTTGGCTGAGTTTCCCCACAATTAAATTAATTTAAAATTTAAACGATTTAAACGATTTAAACGATTTAAACGATTTAATTGGGTCCAATTAAATCGTTTAAATCCGACGCCTCAATTTAAACCGTAGGATTTAAACGATTTAATTGGGTCCAATTAAATCGTTTAAATCCGACGCCTCAATTAAATAATTTAATTCGACCGTAGGATTTAAACGATTTAATTGGGCCCAATTAAATCGTTTAAATCGTTTAAATCGTTTAAATCGTTTAAATTAATAATTTAATTGTGGTGGGAGGTGAGTACAGACAGGCACAGAGCCAATTAAATTATTTAAATCCGACGCCTCAATTAAATAATTTAATTAGACCGTAGGATTTAAATGATTTAATTGGTTTATGGCTTGGCTGAGTCCCCCCACAATTAAATTAATTTAAACGATTTAAACGATTTAAACGATTTAAACGATTTAATTGGGTCCAATTAAATCGTTTAAATCCGACGCCTCAATTAAATAATTTAATTCGACCGTAGGATTTAAACGATTTAATTGGGTCCAATTAAATCGTTTAAATCCGACGCCTCAATTAAATAATTTAATTGGACCGAAGGATTTAAACGATTTAATTGGGCCCAATTAAACCGTTTAAATCGTTTAAATCGTTTAAATTAATTTAATTGTGGTGGGAGGTGAGTACAGACAGGCACAGAGCCAATTAAATTATTTAAATCCGACGCCTCAATTAAATAATTTTATTAGACCGTAGGATTTAAATGATTTAATTGGTTTATGGCTTGGCTGAGTCCCCCCACAATTAAATTAATTTAAACGATTTAAACGATTTAAACGATTTAAACGATTTAATTGGGTCCAATTAAATCGTTTAAATCCGACGCCTCAATTAAATAATTTAATTCGACCGTAGGATTTAAACGATTTAATTGGGTCCAATTAAATCGTTTAAATCCGACGCCTCAATTAAATAATTTAATTGGACCGTAGGATTTAAACGATTTAATTGGGCCCAATTAAATCGTTTAAATCGTTTAAATCGTTTAAATCGTTTAAATTAATTTAATTGTGGTGGGAGGTGAGTACAGACAGGCACAGAGCCAATTAAATTATTTAAATCCGACGCCTCAATTAAATTATTTAATTAGACCGTAGGATTTAAATGATTTAATTGGTTTATGGCTTGGCTGAGTCCCCCCACAATTAAATTAATTTAAACGATTTAAACGATTTAATTGGGTCCAATTAAATCGTTTAAATCCGACGCCTCAATTAAATAATTTAAATAGACCGTAGGATTTAAACGATTTAATTGGGTCCAATTAAATCGTTTAAATCCGACGCCTCAATTAAATAATTTAATTCGACCGTAGGATTTAAACAATTTAATTGGGCCCAAATAAATCGTTTAAATCGTTTAGATCGTTTAAATCGTTTAAATTAATTTAATTGTGGTGGGAGGTGAGTACAGACAGGCACAGAGCCAATTAAAATTTTAAATCCGACGCCTCAATTAAATTATTTAATTAGACCGTAGGATTTAAATGATTTAATTGGTTTATGGCTTGGCTGAGTCCCCCCACAATTAAATTAATTTAAACGATTTAAACGATTTAAACGATTTAAACGATTTAATTGGGTCCAATTAAATCGTTTAAATCCGACGCCTCAATTAAAAAATTTAAATAGACCGTAGGATTTAAACGATTTAATTGGGTCCAATTAAATCGTTTAAATCCGACGCCTCAATTAAATAATTTAATTCGACCGTAGGATTTAAACAATTTAATTGGGCCCAATTAAATCGTTTAAATCCGACGCCTCAATTAAATAATTTAATTGCACCGTAGGATTTAAACGATTTAATTGGACCCAATTAAATCGTTTAAATCGTTTAAATCATTTAAATTAATTTAATTGTGGTGGGAGGTGAGTATAGACAAGCACAGAGCCAATTAAATTATTTAAATCCGACGCCTTACTTATTCAAAAAAATAGGGCGTAGGATTTAAATAATTTAATTAAGCTCTCTCTATTTAAATAGTTTAATTTATTTAAATAAATTAAATTATTTTCTGCTTATTAAAAAAAAGGAATGAGCTAAATAGACCCTAAAGGCTGCTCTTTCATATATATATATATATTCCCTGACAGGGTATATATAGAGTTCGAAACTTACGGTCCACAGCCTAAGCCCTCCTCACCCCTCTTTGAAGGCTCTATCAGGGACGTGGCGGGTTTAGGGTTTAGGGTTTAGGGTTTAGGGTTTAGGGTTTAGGGTTTAGGGTTTAGGGTTTAGGGTTTAGGGGTTAGGGTGTAGGGTTTAGGGTTTAGGGTTTAGGGCTGAGTCTTGAACCCTTTCTAAACGCCTTCCCAAGCCCCTTAGACCCGAATTAACGAACCCCCCACGTTCAGAGAAAGCTCCACCGGGTTGATGCCACAGGCTTCGAGTATGATCTCCGGGAAGTTGCACAGCGCCCTGGTGGGGGACGAGGGGTCTTCGAACAAAAAGGTGGTTTCAATTTTCGGGTTCTGAAGAAACGAGGGTTCCTAAGGATCCCTAGGTACCCCCCCCCGAACCCCCCTAGGCTACCCCCATGAACCCCCTCCCTTAAGAACTCTAGAATTCAGGTGAGGTTCAAGTGTCGAACCTCGTCAGGCTTCTATTTTGAGGGTTGCTTCGTGTCTGTCTGGGGGAAAGGGGGAGTTGTGCAAGAAACATCATGGAAGCCTTAAACGCACCCAACAGCCCAAACACCATAATAAAAAAAAAACATAACAAGCAGATGCCCAGCGGCGTGAAGCTGTTTGGCGTCTGGTTGACCTTTTGGCTCCGGCCAAAACAAGGGGGGATGGAAGGTTGACTTGAATCGTGGGGCTCGTAAACCGAAGTCCCCCACTCTATGCAGTACTCCAGAAAAAGTCTGTTCTTGTGGAGGGGACTCCAAGCCAAACCGCCGCAGGAGTAGAGGTATAAATACACTCGTCGCGAAGACTTCTCTGTAATTCCCCAGGGCTCCTACACCAGCGAAGCTTAAAGACCCTGAGCCGCTGAACCCTGAAGCCCCCACTCGAAACCCTGGCACCCGCAAAGCTCTCTTCCGAGTGGCATTCAGCCTCAGGATCTCCCCCGGCGGCGTGGCCCCAGCGGCGGCGCGGATGGTCGTCATCGGAGAGCGAGCTTCCAGGCCTCCCGCATTTTGGTGTTGGGAGTTCAGGGTTTCGGGTTTCAGGTTACGGGATTAGGGTTACAGGTTTAGGGTTTAGGGTTTAGGGTTTCGGGTTTGGGGTTTACGGTTTGCCCCGGTGGCACGTCTGGGGTTCAGGGAGAAGGTTGGGAATCGGGCTGGCCAAAAAAGCTTGGAGGCTGTCAGGGGAAAGACCCGTCCGGCCTGCGGCCGTGCAGTCGAAGGGCTGATTGAAGCACGGAAGGATGATGACCTGTGAAGCGAGCACATCTTCCCCGGGGGGGGTCCAAAAAAGGTTTCAAGCCTAAAGCTCACGGGCACCCAAAAAGGACCAAGGCGAGCTCATACCCCAACGCCCAGGCACCGTGGTCGTGGTGGTCGTGAAGGGAGGCTCCACCGTGATGCAGTTCAGGCCTCACCGAAGCGCAACAAGCTTGAGCTGCTGTCATGCATCCCGCACAGGGACGTGTTGGCCAGAATGGACGCCGAACGTGCATCACCTCCTATGCACTACCGCAAGAGGGTAGATGCAGCCAATCCCTGTAAAAGTACTGAAGGAATGCCCCTGTTTTTGCAACACTGATCACTCGCTGTCAAGAGGTTCAGTCTTATTGTCGTAAAGAAAAATGATACAACGGTAACCGCATCCGCGAAACTCAGGCTATTAGCCCTTTGCACCCATGAACCCTATACCAACGAGCAAAAAGTCAAGATCCCGGAGGTCGAACACAGGAAGTTGATTCGCCTCTGTGCCGTCCACCCTAAACCCTAAGCCCTAAACCCTAAACAAAACCCAATGAAAGTCTCCCAGATTTTCGAGACGAAACCCTTTGACCTAAACCTCGCGGCCCAAGGGCCATCGTTGGAGATGCCCGTAGAGAAGCTCTCCGACGGGCTCACCAACGTCACTGGGACTTCCTTGGCAAGTTCGGAGAGCGGTTTAGGGTTTAGGGTTTAGGGTTTAGGGTTTAGGGCTTAGGGTTTAGGGTTTAGAGTTCAGGGTTTAGGGAAGCACTTAAACACTTCAGAATTGATTGGAGTACTATTTGGGGTCTTCAGGATTACTAGTCGTATTCACTTATGGTCCCTTCATTATACGTTAAATTACCCCCCAAAACCCCCTATTCTAATCATTCAGGCCCCTTTTTGAGGGGGCAGCGTGGGGCTTTCAGGATTCTGGCTGCCCGGCTCGTGCTGTATCCCCGGCTCGTGCTGTATCAGACGCAAGCGAGCATTCTCCGAGAGGGCGTTGCTTAGAGCCCCTGGCCGGCCTTCGACTCACTTTGGGGCCCCCCAAAAAACCCTAAACTACCTCCAAACCATGCTGTCCCAAACTGTTAAAGCCCTCAACCCTTTCTTCCCCCCACCTTCCCCCCCCCCAACCAAAGTTGGGCAAAAGCTGCGAGGCTGGTCACGTTCACGTCGTCCTCAGCCAAGTGCAGGGCTCAGCGGTTTCAGAGCACAGCTCTGCAGGGGGCAATGGGGGGCATATGGCACCAAGGGCTTGACGGTTCAGGGCCGAAGGGCTTACGGGGGTTTAAGGGGTCAGAGTTCAGGGTTCAGGGTTCAGGGTTCAGGGTTCAGGGCTCAGGGTTCAGGGTTTAGGGTTGAGGGTTGAGGGTTTAGGGTTAGGGTTTAGGTTCTTCATCAGGGTCGCACCTACCAAAACTGAACTCATGGCTCAGGGTTCAGGGTTTAGGGTTGAGGGTTGAGGGTTTAGGGTTAGGGTTTAGGTTCTTCATCAGGGTCGCACCTACCAAAACTGAACTCATGGCGACGCACGGTGATTGCTCTCGGCTTTGCGAAACCAAAGCACGTTCGAGGTTTGTGGGGATTTTTCGGGGCGAAGCCCCCTGCATCTTGACACAAGAAGGATCTGGGGTTCAGGGGTAGGGTCGGTGTAACGGACTTAGAATTTGAAGCTTCAAGGGTCTCAAGGGTCTCAAGGGTCTCAAGGACCGCTGAGAAGGGCTCTCAGAGCGAACCGAGTTTCCACCAGAATCTGGTACACACCGTCTCCGTTGTTATAGGCACCTGACTCGAGATCAGGGGGGGGGGGGGAGAGGGGTCCTCCAATCAGGCGTCCCTTTTGGAGGGATCCCCCCAAAATCCCGACCATCTAACTTTCAGTAGCCCTTTGAGAGCCTTGCAGTAGGATCCTTGTTGTGTCAGTACGAGGGGCGGATTTCCGTTTCGGAGCCTTTCACAAAAAAGGCACTGATCGAGTCTGAACCCTAGGAGAGAGAAAGAGAAAGAGAGAGAGAGAGACAGAGAGAGAGAGAGCGAGAGAGAGATAGACAAGACAAAAAGATCCAGAACACCGTGGCTCTTAAAAGGACCCCTAGACCCTAAACCCCAAACCCGAAACCCAAAACTCTGAAAAGGACAAGGGGGCAGTAGATGAACCCATCGAAGTCCCACTGCGCGCCAGCTTCGCCGGATGGGCTGGGCGCGTTTGTGGGCTGCATCCTGGCAGAACGAGAGATCCGGGTTCGGGGTTTACGGTTTAAGGGTTTAGGGTTTAGGGTTCATCGGGGTTTACATTGGTTTACGGAGTTAAAAAGGGGCTTCCAGGGGCTTTTTGAGGTTTGTAGGGGTTAACCGGGGTTTCTCGGGGTTTAGAGGGCTTTATAGGGGTTTATAGGGTTATAGGGGTGATGGGGGCTTGCAGGTGTTCAGGGTTGTGCTCATGGGGGGGCTGGGAGATAAGCCTCTGGCCTAGAAGAAGCTCCCAAAACGAAGCCCTCCTGTTTTCCATACGGCTTGCGGTTTGGATTTCGCAGGCTTCGCACTGGGGTGCATGGGCCCTTGGTGGCCCCCAAGCGCCAACGAGCCAACGAGCCAAGGAGCGTGACGCTGTAGAAGAACTGCGGGTTGTCCAGGCTCTGGAGCAAGACCTGCTTCCGGAACAGCCAAGCTGAACAAATAAAACTCCAGCTGAAGTCCTACATAGGCATCGTGTGCTATCAAAAAAGAGCTAGAATGAGAAGGAGGAGGAAAAAGGGAAGAAGAAAGGCACGAAGAGGAAGAAGAAGAAGAAGAAGAACAAGCACAAAAGAACAGTGAGAATGACACTAGTGATCGTAGTAGTAGCTGTCGGAAGCTTCACGCTGCGCTGCAACGAGCCAGCCTTGTCGCCCTCGCAAGAGATGAGCCAGAAGTCGTCTTGGCCTCCAATGTCTGCCCTGGTCACGTGGCAGCTCACCAAAGGCCCGCGATCAAAAAGAAGCCAACAACAAACATGACCATCTGTTTAGGGTTTAGGGTTTAGGGTTTAGGGTGTAGGGTGTAGGGTTTAGGGTTTAGGGTTTAGGGTTTAGGGTTTAGGGTGTCGGGTTCAGCGTGAGGTTACCCAAGACCCTAGGCCTAGGCATGCAACATCCTGGGATCCTGGCAATCCCCAACCCTGACACATGCGAAGTGGGCATCAACTCGCAGTTCAAACATTGGGGCCTCGGCTTCCGTTCGGACTCAAGGTGAAGGGCCCCGTCGCCCAGGCCCCGCGGAACTCCAAACATTATCAGTAGCCACATAAAAGCCTTGCGAGACAAGCAGGCTGCCTCCGCACGGTGAGGTCGGCGGCCGTCTGCAAGGGGGGGGCTTTGGATGCTGAGTAGGGTTCGGCCCCAACCTAGGCCCTCAGAATAAGGATCTAAGTTTCCGGACTGTACGTGCTTTGCCAAAGCGCCCCCCAGCTCCTGAAGAGACCCTGGTAAACTGTAACTTAAGTAACAATGTTATTCCCCCCATGATGCATGTATGATAATTTGGAGATTCAAAGCAATCAAAACGGTGGTGAGCTGTAGCCATTCCAAGCAACAATGGCATGATTGGGAGCAAGGGGGGCACCCCTTAAGACCTGTTTCCTGCAAACAAGTGCTTTAAAAGATGGTGAGAAAAAACAGCCAACAAAGAACCAACCACAAGAACAAAAGAAATTATACTTAGGAGCAGTCCTGCAACGCCGGCTCCCTCGTGATGTTCAGCGTCAGTAGGCCTCGGTTGCCAAGGATGACGAGGTAAGCTCCCGAGCTCCCCCTGAACCCTGCGCGTTTCTTATTTAGGAGCTTTTCGGGACCAGGGCCTGGGGAGGCAGAACCTATTAGAAAATTGGGGGTTGCGGCTTTTTGGGCAAATCGAGGAGGTCGGCCCCTGGCCTCTCAGCCAAAAACCCCCACCTCCCCAACCGACCTCCCACCTCCCACCACTCCCACCACTCCCAGCGTACTAGAGCATCTGCTTGCCCGAATTCACGGAGCGTACTCAACTAGCATCCCCGGTTTTTCCTCCAAGTAGTGTGCCAACACTATGGGGTTCCCGTGTCAAGGGTGAGGGGGTGTAGATCGGCGCGCTGCTGCGCCGTTGGCCCCACGACTGCCTGCATTTTTGGACCAACAGCAGAACTGTCGTCGCTTGGACCTACGCTGCAACAAGAGGGGCAGAACTCCTAAACTGTTCAGGGGTCCCCAGAATAGTGCCTTGAATGGGCTCATCCGAATCCCCCGAAAACCCCGAAAAAGCTTGAGAGCCATCCCCTCGTCTGCCAAGCGGCTGAGGTCGATGCCTGCGGCCTCCGAAGCCTTTGCCGGGTTTTTTGGTGTGTGTGTGTGGGTATATGGGACTCAATGGACTCATATACGGTTTATGGGGCTCATGTACGGTTGCGTATCTGTCGATGTTTATCGTGGAGCTCGCGTGTTTGCTTTTTGACAGAAGCTGGCACTTTCACTCCATATCCCGTGACAGCCCAGCAATTTCACGCATGGCTACCCATCAGTACAGGCTCTTATTCACGAAGCCATTCGCGTCTTAGATCCGCCCCTGCTCTTGCTAAGCAGTGTTTGACTTCTTTGCTGCCCGCTCAAGCTGATCTTCAAGATTTTTGCGGGCTCTGTTGCAATCTTTCACATGTGCGTGTTGGGATCCGCAAACCTCTTGCAGCTGCTGGATGACCATGACCATGTAGCTCACCACATTCGATCATATTTTGCGACCGCGCGGGTCTGTGGGCTTGTGAATAAATCACAAAGAGGAGCACACCTGTTTTTGCTCTTTCTTGCACCTCCACTTGAACGAGTTCTGGCATCCACTCATCCGCTTGCGGTTTGAAATGCTTCACGTGGTCCTCATCCATTTAAGTCTTGGGCTTCGAACAAACCACTCTTGTTTGAAGGTTCCGGGTTCGCAAGTAGGGTGGGAAGGGCTCATTATGACTCAGAAGCTTCTGACATGCAGATGCCTTGAAGGGGAGCTCCGACATAAACGACTCATGCCTGATTTGCGACGCCTCTGCCCTCCAACCCTGAAGCCCTCATGCCGAAGATCGGTGGCGAAGCCGTCGAGATTCTGCAAACCTGCGGGCAAATCCCCCCCCCCCCCCCAAGCTGCACAGAAAGAGGCTCTGGGCTCCCTAAATCCTCAGGTCTGGGGCGCCTGGGCATGTGGGCCCGTTGAGTGGATAGGAGGCCGGGGAGCAGCAAGAGGCTTAAAGAAGGCCCAGTGGCCCAGTGGACTCTAGAAGCGAGACCACGCAATCCTGGTGTCAAAGCTTCGCTGTCCCTTCAAGAATCTGGGCTTTGGGGCCAAGGGCAACGCGGCTCCGGAGCATGATTCCCAACACTGGACCCGCCTGCTTGGGTGCGAACCTCTGAGTCCACAAACGCCACAAACACGAAGTCCCCGTTTCCTTTGGGAAGCTTCGCGGTTTGATGGCTTCGAGGCTTTCTTCTCGTTAAGCCTCTGAAACAAGGTTCAGGCACATGTCACATGTCAAGGCTCAGGCAGAAGCTGCAGTCAACCCACGTCTAAGCGTGCAAGGCTTGCCTAATGCTAGGGAGCCCTGAGACCCAGGGCCTAGGGGTTTCAGGGCTTTGGCATGGAAGAAGGGCAGGACTGCACGACCCCAAAACATTAAACCAGACCGAGCTGCCTTGGTGGAGGAAGCCTGCCCTGCAAAATACACAATTCCGAAAGGCAGCGAAGGCCCTCAGACCTCAAGCCTCTCAACCCAGTCATTGGGGCCTCGGGAGTACTCAGATCCCGCACAACGCTTGTTACCCAGAGTCCTACACCCCCCTTTTTTCCCCTGACACTTGTTGCCCAGAAGCTCCGGACGACGCTTGCTATAGCACCCGCAATTGTCCCCACCCCTCCCCCCCCGCCCCGATGCTTGCCCAAGCCTTCCTCGCTCTGAAGTACATCTTCAACTGCAGACTACTCGCACCGTAGGGTCTTGAGGCTTTGTTGGCTTGTCCGCTCGGATGTCCGAAGAGGAGGGGGCAGGCAAGGCTGCGATCCTGCAACACCTCAAGCTTTAGTGGGGGTTTACCCCCCCCCCCCCCTGAAACATTCAGAATCACCCCCGTCGGACGCTTGTCAACCAGAATCACCCCTTCCTGATGTGCGCACGGGACGGTCCAGGGCTCAGCCAGGTGGCGAGGGCTGAAACCAGCAGACACCGACGTGAACTGCGTCCCGAGGTAGCAGAAAGAGCCGGGATCTTGGGAAGCGAAATCGGGGGCCCTAGAGTTTGATGGATGTTAGCTCTAAGCTTACTCTGCGACAGCTTGAACCCTAAACCATAAACCCGAAATCCTAAACTTGTGCCCTCTGATCCCTTATACCAAAGCGCGCGCTTTCCTTCATGCAGAGCCTTGCATAACCACCCCAGACAAACACGACCCGAAAACTAGGTTTTTTGCCCAATCCTTACACAAAGCCTTTAAAGGACATCCGCAAACCCTTAAACCCTTAAACCCTTTAACCCTCAAACCCTTAAACCCTTCAAACCAGCACTGGAACCAAAGAGCACCCTGAACTCTCTGAACCCTAAACCCTAAACCCTAAACCCTAAACCCTAAACCCTAAACTCTAAACCCTAAACCCTAAACCCTAAACCCTAAACCCTAAACCCTAAACCCTAAACCCTAAACCCTAAACCTAAACCCTAAACCTAAACCCTAGCCCTAAACCTAAACCCTAAACACCCTGAACCCCAAAGCCTGAACCTCCCCGAGAGGTGCCTCCATTCGTCGGGCAGGTCATCCGGACGAGGTAGCCTCGAAGAAGGAGTGATGGGGGAGGGGGGGGGGGGGGTTGTTGTGGTTTTAGGGTTTAGGGTTTAGGGTTTAGGGTTTAGGGTTTAGGGCTTTCGGGTCTAGGGTTCAGGTTTAGGGTTTAGAGCTTGGCGTTTTGGGGTTTAGGGCATCCTTCCGTTGCATCAAGGGGGGCTCCAACCCTCAGATTCGTGTAGGGCACGGTGTCGGGTACCTAAGGTTTAGCTTGGATAGGAGAGGCTCACAGAGCTGCGGAGGCCCCAGCAAGCTCCATGTCAAACCAAACCTCCTCAGCCCCCCAAAACCCAAAAACAACACAAAAAAACATGAGTGCTGAAACTGAACCTTAACCTCCAAACCCTCGACCCGAAACCTTAAACCCTAACCCTCACAAACCCGAAACCCCGAACCCCTAAACTGCTCATAGAAGCGACCCTCAGCCCTCGGCCCCCTGCACCGCCACGCTGGAGGCCATATGGGCAGCCGGGCGCGCGGAGTTCCCTCGAGCTCGCAGTAGATCCTCAAAAGGCTCACAATGCAGGGCTCTGGCGGCTCTTCGGGGGGCTCCTTTTGGGGGATTTGGGCTGTAGGGATTTAGGGCTGTAGGTTTTCGGGTCAAGGGTTGTAGGGGTTTAGGGTTTAGGGTTTGAGGGTTGTAGGGGTTTGGGGTTGTAGGTTACAGTTCAGGACTTCGGGGCGAAGCTGCCATAGGGGGTTTGGAACCTTGGCTGAGGTGGACGTTCTGGATTGAGACGTTCATTGGGGAAGCAAGAGCGCAAAACCTTACGGAGCTGTCAAGTCCAAAGCCCCCTGCGCCCCCCCCCCCCCCCTGCTTTCTCTTCAAACAAGCGCTCCCTGACCGCCGCCGAACCTTCAACCAAGATCAGAAAGCGCTGAACAGCCCTCCCCCCCCCCCACCACATGCCCCTACCCCAGGCCTCCCCCCGCCCCTAGAAGCTTCCCCAGAACTGGACAGGACACATCGAGTCGAGGGGGCTAATGCCACAGGCGTTGAAGCAGTCCGCAAAGGTGCAGAGGGTCCTGGGTCTGCAGTGCAGGAAACTTAAGACCCTAGGAACCCGCGAGGCGTTGCCTTAGTAGCAAGCCGCGGTTCCCTTCAACACCACTGTGAACCTATATCATGGCTTACAAGAAGGTATGTAGTTAGGTTTGGGCTCTTTGGGTAACAATGCTTCACACTCCGCTCAAGCACTAGCGGCCACTAGCGCGACAAAGCTTTCATGGGCAGCCAACATAAACAAGTAACCGAGAAAAGAAACAAGCGAGTTCATTTAAGAGCTGAAGTGACAGGGGTTCTGTTTGGTAGTGGTTCAGGGATGTTCAGGGTTTAGGCTTCGGCTTGAAATTCATAAACCTTGGATCAAAAGTGCAGAGTAGAACGTAAATGGTCCCGGCCACTTCGACCTTTTTCACCAGAAGATTGCGTGGTCGACTACAGCACGGCCCGACTTGCTTCTCTCGTAGCAACCTCATTGAGTATATGCACGCAGTGGGTTGCCATACCCTGTATCAAGAAAGTCCATCAGCATACACGGGAGAAGACTTCAGGACAAGAGGAGAAAGTGGCCGTGCTGCTCTTTGTTGTCATAGTTGGGTAGCATTACACTTATTTAAGGGTACTTAAACCATCACCACCCCTAGAGGAATTTACCGGCCGGGAGGCCTTCGGGGGGGGGCGGTAAATTAGCATCCGCGTGCGGGAGGGGTCGGTAAATATCCTTGTTTTCGGGCACCCGGGTTGTCTTGTTTTCCGGGTGAGGATTTGTGGTTTTCCGGGAACCCCTCGAACGACGAGGCCGTGTTTTTGGACCTTAGCCGTGCGCCGACCCCTTGGGCCCATCGGCCGGGTGGTGCATTTCTTGGTCCCCGGGGTACCTTGGTGTGTCGTTTTCTGGCTAAGGTTTTTGTGGCTCCCCAGGAACCCTGAAACAACCAGGCATTGGTTTTGGACCTTAGCCGTGCGCCAATCGGTGGGACCATCTAAGGTGCACGGCGTGCGCGCGTCTAAGGTGCACACTGCTCACACACGGTGTTTTTCAGGAGGCTATAGGGCGTGCTTTCCAGGAGGGCTTAGGGCTTAAGGCTTTTTGGGGTTTAGGGGTTTAAAGGTTTTTAGGGTTCAGGGCTTAGCGGTTTTTAGGCTTCAGGGTTTAGGGTCGTTTAGCGTTTAGGGGTTTAGGGTTGAGGTGTTCATAGGGTTTAAGGCTTTAGGGGTTTTTAGGGCGTGGGGCCTTTGGGGTGTAGGGTTTGGGGGTTCTGAGAGTTTAGGGCGGCTTAGGGGTTTTTAGGTTTTGGTCGCACAATCACAGGTAGAACCCAGAAACCCAAATAATTAAACTTGTACAAAAAATGTGCCAAAATGCATCTGAAAAATGTGCCTGCGGAAGGCGCATGCAAAAGCAACAAAAAAAAAAGTGCCCAGAAGAAGCCAAAAATGCCAAACATGTAGAAAATGGTACAAACACAAAAATAATCACATTTTTCGAGTGACTACTGCGCCAATGCAAAAGACATCACATTGTCGAGCATATGGCTGTCCACGTGAAATACATTTTTTTGGACTCAGTGAGTACATGTCCAAACTCCAGTCACATTTCCGAAACACATGTTGGCACAAATTATTCACAAGAATGATTGTGCCTGATTGCGCCACTAAATTTTAGCGATGGGTTTTGGGTTAAGGTTTCGGGTTTAGGGTTTAGGCCCCACGCATGTTGTGATTCTTGCGAGAGGGCAACAACAAAAGCAGAGGGACGGGAGTGTCCGGGACCAAACCCTCGTTCTCGGCTCGAGAACGGGGGTTTGCTTCCCACCAAGGAGCAAACCGCCCATTCTCGAGCCGAAAACGGAGATTTGACTCTTCTAGGGTCTTTTTGAGCTTACCCGGAAGAAGCCTGGGGAAGTGGTACCGCCGGTCTTTTTGAGCTTGCCCGTAAGCCTGGGGAAGTGGTACCGCCCATCTGTGGGCGGCGCTGTGCTCGGCCTGTGAAGTTGAGGTCACGTGTGCCTTGAGGACGCTGGGTGGCTGGAGTACCTGGAGCCTTCCATTGACGTGAAAAAATTGCCTTTCCATGGAAAAGTCATGGACCAAAAACGGCCCGTGAGGCTGTGAAAGTGTTCAATTCGAGGACGTTTGCTTGCAGCGTTTGCTTCCGTTTGTTGAAGCAACAAGAAGCCGGAAGCCACAACCTGGAACCCTGAATTTGCAAACTCAAACAACACGCAAACCTGAAGCCAAGCCATGAAAGCCTGAAGGAAAAGGCGGAAATGGCCAGAAGAAAGGTGGAACTAGCCGGAAAAAAGCGGCAGCCGAGAACCCTGACCTGTAGCTTCACGCTGTCATGGCATAAGAAGCAAACCTCTGGTCGACATTCACTACGCAGGATCCCTGAAGCATTGTGATGGGCGCACTTGCCCTCAACAGGAAAATGGATGATTTTGTTTGTCATGGCTGTTTTGCTCAAACATGCTTGGTTTTGAGCGTCTTGGCTGTTTTTGGTGCAAATATGGCTTGTGGCCGTTTTTTCGCCTTCACAGAGGGTCCAGGTAGTGAAGCCGAGGAAAACAAACCTGCGCGCCGCCAGCGATGGTGTGCCACTTCCCACACACACACACACACACACCCGCGCGCACATTGCGTGTATCCTGGAGCTCGCCGGCTTGCAGAACTACACACAGGCAGGAACGACAACGATGGGCCCGAGATGTGCACAGCCAGAGCCGGTTGCGTGGTCAGCCGTGAGCTCGGAAAGCAAGAGGGCGCTCCATGATGGCTGGCCAGCTTTGAACCAACCCGGAATTTGTCGCCGAACCCTCCCACAATGGAATGATTTTACACTGATTATACAAACTCCTGGAAATTTACCGGGAGGAGGGTTTCAGGTCGTTCCACCCTCCCAGTGTGGAATTATTGTCAAAACCCTGCCCCGACGGGAATTATTTGCCAAACCTACTCCGGGAGGGGGACACCCCCTCCCATAGGTAAATTAGGCCAAGGGGGGGGTGATACTTAAACCCAAGAAGGAATGTAAACTTAAATTTTTCATACTATCCCAACTATGAGCAAGTTCTACTTGCGCGGCGAGCGCGAGCGCGCGCGGCTTCCCGCTCGCGGCTTTGGCTGGTAGGTCTCCTTGAAGGCGTTCTTCTCGATACGGATGATTTCCTGCACCGTGCCCGCTGCGGATGTGCTTCCGCTGGCCAGGAAGTCGCCGGAATTCACCACCATCTCCGAGCCCCAAGCAGCCATGAAGGAGCCGCCAACCTTGGCTGCCAAGGCTTCGCTGACCTCGATGGCTGTCACGCACCTGTTCGGCTTGTACATCTTGAAGCCTTTCGACTTGAGGTCCTGATCATTCGGGTCCTCCGGGCTATCGAAGAAGTAGTTTTTCTTAAACTGGGCCTCCTTCAGGATGTACTCCTCGCCATCCTTGGTCATCGCACGAACAACCATGTCACCGTCATCGGCGGTGTTTCTCGTTTCCTCCTTCCCCCCGACCACCGTCACCACGACCTCGCCCGAAACTGCCTTGCGAATCATCGCCCGCTGAAATTTCTCGTACTCCTTCCCATCTTTCGCCAGCAGGGGCCTGATCATATCCAGCGTCTCTTCCTGAGACAAAACCATGGCGGAGCGCACGAAAGCTACCTGCAGGCCTCTGGAAAGCCAAGCCTCAGCCGAAAGGTCTCGGGAAAGCCATGGCTTCAAGCCTCAACCCTCTAGACCCCCTGAACAACAAGCCCTCAACCCTAAGCCACCCCCACTCCCCACCCTAAACCTTAAACCTTAAACCCTGAACCCTAAACCCTAAACCCTGAACCCTCTATCGGGCCCTCATCAGCCTCAGCCCATAAAACCCTGCACCTCCTGTCTCCTTTAGGCCGGTAAGACACCGCAAGAAAAGCCGAAGCTACCCCCAAGCCCAAAGAAACCCAAGACACCATGCAATCCCGAAACAACCATGCGCAAGCACTAAACACCTCGAACCCTAAATCTCAAACCCCTCCCCAGCCCTTCACAGTCCAAGCGACTCGTAGATACCGGTGAAGACGTTGAGCCTGGCGATTCGACTGCCCTGGCAGGCCCCCCCATCCGGCCGCGTGTTGAGCACTTGCCTCAGTTGCTGAGGGAACTTTAGGGCACAGCCCTTTTAGCGCTTTTAGGATTTGAGAATTTAGGGTCTCCTCAGCTGCGCTCTCCCCATGTGAAGTGAACCCAAAGCCTCAATGGCCTCAATGCTTAGGGCCAGGGATCATGGCATTCTGGGCATCTTGTCCGGCTGCACGGCAGTCCTCAGTTTGCGTGAGGCAGCTGACATCGGAAAGGCCCTAAATCCTAAACCGACGAACCATGACAAAACACAACCCCCCGAAACCTCAAGCCTCGCGCCCGCAAGCCAAAGCTGCCGGGAGTCCCAGGCGGTGTTCGTGCAGGTCGCCGCCCTTTCGAGGTCTTCAGCTTTTGTTGAGTTTCGAAGGGCTTTCAACGGCTCAAAGAAAGTGGAAGAAGATCTTCTGAAGGTGGAGCTGGGTCTTCACGCAAACAACACAAGTGAACCCAAACAAGAAAATTACGGGTGTAGGGTTCAGGGATAAGCTCATGTTAACTCTGAAGCCCGAAGCACCCTCCTGGCATGTCGATCGCAGAATATCGAATAGCTTTGCCGGAGGGGTGGCAGGGGGGGCACAAGTCAACTCAACATGCAGTAAACGAGCAGTGGCGGTCCCTTCTTCGACAAGCTGATAAGAAGTCGGGCTGACGAATCCTCGTTTCCCTGAAGCAATGGATGTTACAGGAGCTCCTGATGGCACTCAAAGCAGGTAGTTTTCAACACAGCAGAAGCTAAACGACCCCCCCCCCCCCCCACAAGTCAAAAACTTCACGTGCCCCCCTTCCCCAACACCCAGATAAGAGAAGCACCCAAGTAAACTAACCTGAGATCAGCTCGGAAACCCTTAAATCAAGCCCTGAACAATGCTGTCGCATGCCTGCTGCGGCTGACGATGTGTCACCGAGCCTGCGCAAACTTCTTGCATCTCAGGGCCCCTTAGCAGCTTAAAGCCACCCAAGCCTGACCTTGTGAGACACGGGCCGATGGCAGGGTGTGCCTTGAACAAGACATTACGAACCTCGAAACTCCCCAAAAAATCTCCCTTAAAGCTGCTGCCCTGAACCCCCCGAAGCCCTTCCCTCATCGGTTTCAGGGCGCCTCTGAGGCCGAGGCTTGGCCCTTTAAGGGGCTCTACGCAGGCTGGGGGTTTGTTGCTGCTTCCTGAGCGTACCGCGCACAGGCTCAAAGGTCTCAGGCTTGTAGGCTCAGGCTTTGGAATGCTTGGGAGTGTTTCGGACTGCGTTTTGGGTGGGGGGGGGGGGTCTGACGGGCTAGGGGCTAGGGATTTTGGCTTGGAGAGCTGAATTGAGGGAAAGCCGGGCCTCCGATGCTTGTGTTGCAACAGCACCTGCTGCTCCTGCGAATCAGGTTGGGGGGGGGGGGGCAAGACCATTCGGTTTACAGCTAGGCGTTCCCACTCCTCACCCGAAAGACACTCTCCACTCCGAGCATCAACTGCGCACAAGGCCCCTAAGGGCCAGGATCGCAAAGACTTGGAACTCATGGCTTGTGGACCACCAGATCCGCCCAAGAATTGGTGCTGAAAGCCCCTCAAGTCAGTCCTGCCCACCACATGCGCTGTCGGACACATCGCAGGGAATGGGATCTGCTGCCACGCCACTCAGCCAACCTCACGTGGCGGCTTTGGGGCATGGGCGACGGAAGAGTCGAGCTTAACGGGGTCCATTGGGCAGCTTTCAGTTGGGATGGAAGAGCACACCATCTCAGAGTTGTGCGGGAGAAAGGTTAGTTTTAGCACTTGCAGTGAAGACGTTCGTTTTCTTGGAACGGCAAGAAGCTGGCCTTTTGCTGACATTGGAGAAAGCCAACTATGGCGAACTCTTGAAGGAAGCGCAATGGCCAAAGAGGCCCAACCCTTCTTCGAAAAAGTTGCGGTTGACAACTTGTGCTTGCCTGCCTTGTTGTGGCATTGTAGCCACAGCTGGGTTCACTATTGCCCAGGCCGCCAAGGAATCAGAATTACTGGCGGAAGTGTGCGAGCGCTCAGATGGAAAAACATCACACAAAGTGCGATTTTGACAACAAAATCGCCCAACATTCCACAGCAACTGCATCAAGTTGCAACTGGTAACTAGCATGCTCGACCACATCAAGAGCCCTCAAGACCGGAACTACAAGACATGTCTGCCCCGCATCTCATTCACACACATACGGTTTAGGAGCACCCTGCCAACCACATAACCCAACCGCTGTCTACGTCAACATGCTGCTTCTAAAGTTGTCACCTCTGTTGTCCTCAATTTACAGCATACGCTCTCGAGCTGGCATGCATCAAGGATACACGACCAAACGATGACAGCGGCACCAAGCATTTCCAGACCGCTGTGGCGCATGTGGCGCAGGCTCATTAGCACTGCCACATTGGCTTTATAGGGGCTTCCTCCAGCCAATATGGCTTCAGAATCTCGCGCATAGCAAGCTTGTCGAGTGAAGACACAAAGTCTTCAACCGCAAAAGGCCTTGCCACAAAACTCTTTCATCACATTTTTGAGAAACCAGCGGCGTGCTCTCATTGATGCTGATTGTTCTTGCTACCGTCTGGAACCGGTCCAGTCATTGGAGAGAAAAGTGCAAAGCGCCGGGGTGGCGTCTAGTGTCAGAAAAAACTTGGGCTTTCTTGCCTTCACATTGAGGTTCTGAACTTGGGCGCGCAGGCGTTTCGGCATTCGCAACGTGCAATGCCGCCACGCCGATAAACCTGATGAATTCACATTAGCACAAAGCCCCAAGCAAGGATGCCATGGGTGAATCCTTCGTATTCAGACAGATGCAACAAGAACGCTGGCAGCCCCTAGACTGCAGTGCTACACCCACCGCTAAGTAACCGTGAGCGCAATTGATTGTCACAATTGCGGGCAGTGGCTTCGACACAATGCTCCTCACCAACACGCGTCAAAGTCAAATCGACCTCCAACCTATCGAAAGCTAGGCTTCTTGAAACTCCCAAATCTGAGCATGACACCATGACACCTGCGATGAGGAATCATCTACTGGTAGACCTCGATCAAAAGCCCAGAAGCAGTAGCTTAGCATCTTAAACACCTTTGAACTCTTGAATTGGCGAGCCTTCTTCCTTCATTCCACCTGGCAATCCCATGTAGACTGTCTAGTGTGGCGGTCCAAAGTACCCAGAAGGTACCTGCATCCTTTGTTTCAAATCAAGCGATGAGTGCTTTATGTCCTCCTTTCGAGAACACATCCTCCGCAGCTGGATGTAGCCAGGCCACTTTTGGTGGCGTCTGGCACATTGCCTAGGGTGACACCTTTCTAGGCGACCAACATCTTGTTGATCTTGCGCAGCCGGTTCCAACCAACCCTGAACTTGCTACAGCAGTTTCCAGCTTCTTGCCTATTTACAATGGAGAAGCAGATGGAAGCTACTGCAGTAGATTCTTGCTCACCCCCCTAAAGCCTATACCCTAAAGCCTAAACTTCCTAAACCTTACACCCCAAAACCCCAACCCTAAACCTTCTAGACATCAAGGCTATGAACAAGCTGGGCCTCTCCGTGCTGTATGTAGCACAAAGGGGAACTCAAGCCGGGGTTCAACCCCTTAGAAGACTTGCTCATCTTGAGCAGGCAGTTTAGGGTTTAGGGTTTAGGGTTTAGGGTTTAGGGTTTAGGGTTTAGGGTTTAGGGTTTAGGGTCTAGGGTCTAGGGTCTAGGGTTTAGGGTTTAGGGTTTAGGGTTTAGGGTTTAGGGTTTAGGGTTTAGGGTTTAGGGTTTAGGACACAGTGGAGACAGTGATCATTCTGCCATGGCGCTTCCTAACACAAAGGGGAACGGCCGGGCCCAGAATACAGCAACACACTCTTTTATGGGAACAATGGTTTTCAAGCCGGGAGGCCCCCTACATGCTCCGGTTGAGCAGCTGCAGAATTTGAAATGGGATTTCCGAAATGGGTATCCCTTACACACACCAAATACTATATAATGCTTGTAAAGGAACCCCCAAAAAAGGTACCCCTAACCCAGGCTGCTGCCAAAACACTTGAACACTCTTTTCAGGTCAAAACGCCCCAAAGCCGCTTTGGTGCACGTCGACATTCAAAATTCTCTAAGCCTGCTACTCGGAGTTAGATGTCAACGTCTTCGTAGTGGCCGACTTGATAGCTACACACAATAAGGGCCCTCTAGACTGGATCCATGACCTCGTGACTAGAAAGCCCGAACATACCCGAAGCGTGGACTAAGGTGGAGCTTCTCCCCATCACCAAGTCCTTATGGACATATGAAAGTCTTTTGTCCTGACACCAGGAGACTTTTCTAAGGCCTCGACATTAGCGAAAAAGCTCGTCGAACTCCTGGGGCAAATCTCCACGAGCACACCGAGATGCATGCGCGTGTGTACGCAAACGTGTAGCAAACTCCCCAAATAATGTGGCCACTGCTGCACCGACACACATGCAGGCTAAGGTTGCCATCAGGCTAAACTAGGGTTTCAGAAAAGGGTTCTGGAGGTTTTCAGGCTCAGGGGTGAAGATTGAGGGTTTCGCTAAACCCTACACCTAAAATCTAGAAAAAATAAACACCCTAACGTCCCAAACCCTAAACTTACCCCAGGAGACCTCCCAAGTCAGCGGCGGCCCGGCCAAAAATGACGGAGCAAAGGCCTCCACCAGGTCGAGTTGGGTTTAGGGGTTTCGGGATTTAAGGGTTTAGGGGTTTAGGGGTTTAAGGGTTAAGGGCCACATTCCTCAGTAAGAGTTGGAACTTATCCCCCAAGGCGCTAAGCCCTCAAGTGGGTTGTTCTTAGAACAACAGGATGGTGGCAGAATTAGTTGGGGGGGATGTGCTGACAAACCACAAATCCTGGACCCATTGGGTGTGGTATGTGAAGTATCGCAAGGCCCAAGTCCACGTGTTCCCTTGTAGGACCCTAAGCCCCAAACCCTACTTAGCTGCATAGACACTTCGGCTTCGGGGGGGGGGGGGGGGGGCGGGGGGGGGGGGGGGGCGGGGGGGGCGGGGGGGGGGGGGGGCGGGGGGGGCGGGGGGGGGGGGGCAGGGGGGGGGCGGGGGGGGGGGCGGGGGAGGGGGGGGGTTTCAGTAGAGGACGTCGATCCGCCGGCCTCGACTTCCCTTACCGCTAGGGCGTCCTGTTCTTTAGGTTGACAAAAAGGATGCTGACCCGGAGACAATGGGAAGAATAAGGTACGACTGGACACTCCCTAAACCTGGGTGAGGCTGTCAGTAGTGTTCAACGGAACGTCTCGTGCAATTGGATCACGGCGAAGCTCTGCTAGCCGTCTGGCCTCTGCTCGCTCCTCTCTGCCATTTGTCTGCCTCACGAGCGGCTCGCTCGCTTGCCCTGACCATTCGGGCGTAGTCTCCCGGGCCGCACCACTCGCTGCACATCAGCACATGTGGCTTTGGCTTCAAGAAGGGCCCCTTTAAGGGAGTTGTTGAAACCCTATTTCAGCACTACTTACTAAGCTCCCCCATGCTGAAAAGGGCCACCGCACGAAGGAAGGTCGACGAAAAACATCAAAAAACAGAACCGCTGAATCAGAAACCAGAACGGCTGAATGAGAAACCAGCCCTGAGTCAGAAACCAAAACGGGAAAATCAGAAACCAGACTTGAATCAGCAACCAGGACGGCTGAATCAGAAAACAAGACAGGTGAATCAGAAACGAAAACGGGAAAATCGGAAACCAGGAAACGGATGTTTCGGAAACCGGCGAACGGCTGATTCGGAAGAACGGAAACCGGGAAACGGCTGATCGGAAACTTGCAAACGGCTGATTCGGAAACCGCGAAACCACCCAAAAAAACTACCAAAACCCCTCAAAAACCTTAAAACCTCCGCTCGCATTATGGAGGCTACGGTTGAGGGTTAAGCCTTTTCACCGTTTTCACGGTTCCGGCCGCCACGACCCACGCAGTGGTGTAGGGTTTATAGTTTTGGGGTTTAGGGGCGCGTGATGAACTTCTGAGTTTTGAGTAGGATAGCTTCTGAATCCGACGTTCCTTTCCCCGCAGTGAGTGTGGACACTTCCATAAGACTACGGGCTTCGGTCGGCTACTGCTGCTCCGAAGGGCCCGAAGGGTTCTTGGGTCTCTTCCGTCAAAGACCATGCAGCTGCCTGAGGCAACCGATGGGGCTCTTTTCGGCTAAGAAGTTTTCCCCAGTTCGTCGGCTTGCCCCGCAGGGCATTGCGTCCCCGCCCCACCCCCCCCCCCCCCCCCCCCCCCCCCCCCCCCCCCCCCCCCCCCCCCCCCCCCCCCCCCCGGGCTTACTCCGACGTTGGAGCACTGGCAACATGCACGCGATTAACCCCCCCCCCATCCATTCGCAGTTTCTGATTCGCACAGTTTCCTGATGCGCAGGTTTCTGATGCGCAGTTGCTGATTCGCAGGTTTCTGATGCGCAGTTGCTGATTCGCAGTTTCTGATTCGCGCGGGTTTCTGATGCGCAGTTTCTGATTCGAGCAGGTTTCTGATGCGCAGTTTCTGATTCGCTCAGGTTTCTGATGCACAGCTTCTGATGCGCGCCAGTTTCTGATTCGGAGTTTCTGAATCGGGGCAGTTTCTGACTCGGAGTTTATGATTCGCAGCTAGTTTCTGATTCGCAGGCCAGTTTCTGATTTTCTTTCTGATCCACGGAGGAACCACCACAAGAAGTAGCCATGAAGAGACGACTAGGGGACTTTTGGCTTAGGGCATACCAATGTGGGGCGGCTTGGGGTTTAATGTGATAAGACCTTGAAACCCCAAAACAACCGAAACTAACTTCGCCATCTGCCAATCAGAATCAGGCAGAATCAGGGTTCACTGTAGGTTTTAACCCATGCAGCCTGCATGAACAGTAAACCCGAGACCCATGTAGCCCATGTAAACATCTCAACTCAAGACGCTACAGAAAGACGCCACCGAAAGACGCCACCCTAAACCCTAAACCCCAAACCCCCTAAACCCTAAACCCCAAACCCTAAACAGTAAACAGGCCCTAATCCCCCAAACCTCCCACGATGTTTGAGATGAGGGTTGTTTAAAGGTTTTGATGGCCTCCTGCGGGGTTTTTGTGTGCATAGCATAGGGTTGAATAATTACTAATAGTATCCCCTTATGGTCCTATTTCAACATACTTTTAAAATCATTAAGGCCCCTATAGTATATGTGGGGCCCTTTTGGAGATACTAATAGTACAAGCCCTACTACTTAAGAGGTTTGGGGTGCAGGGGGGGAAACCCAATTCAAATCTATTAAACTCGACCAGGTTCCCCAAGAACATAAAAATGGAAACGGAACCCGTTTTGTGTTCATGAAACACCCGCTTTACTGTTAGCACTGAAGACACGGGTGGGAAGGGTCGTCCTGGTAACAATCCCTTTAAACCTGGTTAAGTTAGCAATGGTACCGACTTGGCTTAGGCACAATACACCCTCTGGAGTGACCCGTTTTCCTGTCAAAGTAAAGTCTTTACTGCCCTAGCTTTGTTCTAGGCAAACCCCAGACAGCCGTGGACCTGATGAAACCCGAAGGGCAGTTCTCGAAAAATTGGTCCCTTCCTGGGCACCCTGCCCTACATGTATAAGGCCCCGTATCAGAGTAGGAACCCCAGCAGGGACCACGATGAAACCCTAAACCCCTAACTCGCTGAACCATAATCAGGGAACAGGCGTTCTTCACCAGGACACCTGATCTTCGATGGCTGCGTACTCGGTGTTCGAAGCGTAGTTGATGGATGCGAAGCCAGGGGACATCCTTGGTTCCCATCGATTTGGGCCCAAGGTTTTGAGCCACTGGAGCCTAAGGGCTACGCAAGCCCCTAAACTTTTAAACCCAACACCCCAAACCCGAAACCCTAAGCACACACAAGCCCCCAACTCCTCACAAGCCCCCAACTCCCCAGAAGCGCACACAAGCAAGCCACTCCGCCCCCCCCCCCAAAACCCCAACAAGCCCTGGTTCTGACCAATATGTGGATAGGCCTTATATACTCTAGACATTCTAGGGTTAAGCAAAAGTCCCAAATTCCCTTCCAAGAGCCACTAAGACCTTAAACCCTAAACCCTCAACCCTCAACCCTCAACCCAAAACCCAAAACCCAAAACCCGAAACCCTAAACCCTAAACCCTAACCCCTAAACCCTAAACCCTGAACCCAAGGGTACTCGAGGCATCTTGGCTTGACCCCAAGCCCTAAACCCTACAGACCCCACGAAAGGGGTTCATAAGGGAACCTAGATCGCCCAAAAGGGCGATCGGGGCACTACCGGGCATCCTAGCCCATAGACGCCATGAAACCCTAACCCTATCCTAAACCCTCAACCCCCAAACCCCGGACCCTAAACCAGGCCTCTTTCCAAGCTCCAGCCCTCGGACAGGATCTTCGGCTGCAAGGCGTGCACCTCTTCTTCACTTACAACCTTTTTGGGTTCCGGATTGAGGCTCAGGCTTTACGCTCTTTCAGGCTCTGGGTTTAGAATGATTTGCAGGCCGGAGCTTTAGGGCTTGAAGCTAATGGATCAAGCAGGCACAAAACATGATTTTTCAGGAGGCTGTAGGCCCAAAGGTCTTCTTGCATAAGCCCTAAAAAGGAGACGGGGAATTACAATCACAGGTCCAGGTCAGGAATATGCCGTGAGCCACTGTGAACCCATTTAATCTGGTTCGGTAAGCCGAAGGTCTGCACCTAAAACTGAAAACCCCGCATCTACAGTTCTATAGTAAGCAGTCCTTTGGAGGCGGAAGCTTAGCATCCCTAAACCCTAAACCATAAATTCTAAGCCCTAACTCAATCCGCTAAGCTCTGGTTCCTCCATCCCCTGAGCCGGTCCTCCCAGAAGTGTCGGCAGGTCCTGCAGACTCTATGACTGAGCCAGCAAGCTACAAGAAGGGGTCGTTTGGAAAAATGCCCCTAAAAACTCTTTAGGGTTTTATTGAGCTTTCTGATACTTGGGAACTAAGGTTGGGGACATATGCTTTGAGGGGCGAGCCGAGATCAACGAAAGCTAGGGCCTAGATTCTAGGCGACAAAGTGGTGCCGGAGCAGTTGCTCCTTCCTCTACATTTCCCTCTCTTCCCCCGTCTTCGCCTCCACGCTCCCCTTCTCTTTTTTGTCTGCTGTCTTCCCCTCTGTCCTTCTCTTGTTTGTGTTGTTCTTCTCTGTTTGTCTTCTTGTCTTTGTCTCCGGGGTAGACGAAGCTGCTGCCCCGAGCACATCTGCGCACAAGCACGAGGGGACACGGTTGCGGTGGAGCCCCGCGACCCGACCGGAACAGCAGGCAACTGGCACGCATAAGTTTTTGCGCACGATCTCAAACTCGTCGATCACAGCCACCTGGCAAGGCAGAGAGAAAGCTTGGACGCCATATAAGTACGACGTCGACGTCAGCGAAGAAGCCCTGTCATCCGCCCTCAGCATGGCGAAGTTTCCAGATAACACTGGCATGCACACTGGTTCTCCCCCAATTTTCGCTTGGACTTTTCGGTGCTGCTTCACCATAATTGCTTGCGCCTTAATACTCGCACGCAGTGATGGGATGCCGCAACGCCAGAAGGCACGGTACTCGCAAGATCGACAGCGCCCATAAGGCAGCTTTTCTTGAAAGAGTGGCCGTTACCCAGCATGCATGTGTGCAGCTCTCTTCTCCGCCACTTGCCCTCTCTTCCCTCTGCTCTCGCTCGCTGCAGAACCCTGTATTTCTTGAGTGTGGATGTTTAAAAACATGAGCGTCCCAGAACAAGTCCAGTTAAATGAGCTCATGCGAACACAGAGACTCTGCGGAGCTCTTCAAAATGCGCGCTCGCGGGATAAGAGGACATAACTCAAGATCCCCGCGTTACCCTCGCAGATATCCAAATTGTAGTATTGATGGAATCAATACTGACCCCCCACTATTACTGAAAGGCTCAATAATACTCAAACTTGAAACCCCCGAACCCCCCCCCCCCCCCCCGCTCTCGGTCTTGTGCTCTTGTCGCGAACCGTTCGATGGCGACCGCTTCCCATCAATAAAAGTCGCCTCGACTTCCTGCCCACTAGTAATAATGCACACCCATGATCACGATGAACCGGCTTGGATGTGACAGTACGTGACTTAAGAATTTGGGCTTCTCTGCCTTTACACCCTCACTATACTATCTCCGCGACGAAGATTCCGAAATGAAAAGCGGGCGAAAAGACACCCCCAAAAGCCCTGCAATCTTCGCCCTGGGCCGTGAACCCCGAACCCCCCCTGACAAAACCTTCTGGACAACGTAGAGGGTTAATCTTGACTTCCGGGCTTCTGGTCCCTCTCAGACCCTCTAAAACATATTCCTATACACGATAAACGAAAATGTCCAGGAACCCTAAACCATAAGCCCTAAACTTAAACTCACTGTCCTGAGCACAACTTTCTTGGGGGGTGGCGTAGCAAGGGCCTGCATTTAGTTCCAATTTCATCCCACCTCGCGCAGTCTGAAGCAGACAACCACCCCAACCTATTCTTTTGAGAGTTATTTGCATCGTTTTCCATAACATACTTGGTGCCCTAAAGCCTATACCCCAAACCTCCAAATAACACTGAGCTCCTGATCCGACGTTGAGCCCGCATCGGTTGATGTCGTGTCCTAGTTGGAGTATCCCCCGGGCTGACGGCTTTAGGGTTCAGGGTTTGGGGGCTGGGGTTGGAAGGTTTAGGGAATGAAGGCCTAGGCGGCGTAGGCTTTAAAACCTAAGCCCTAAACCCTGAACCCTAAACTTTAGGAGGGACCCTGATAAGAAGTCCTGGGTTTTTTTAAGGATAAAACACTGCGTTGATCCACCGTATTTGAGGCTTCAACCGTATGGGAATATGCTTTGTGTAGCATGTTTGGGGTTTAGTTTAGGATGTAGGGTTTGGGGCTTCCTGATCTGGCAACCGATAAAGGGCACCTGAAAAATGAGGCAGAGAATTCAGGTCGCCGTGAACAAAGCATAATATGGGGCAGCATATAATGTATTGAATCAGGTCCGGACATGTTGCGAGTTGGCATGGAGTAGGAGCTTCGTGTTTGTCGTGATGAGCCGTGCGAAGAAAGATGAGTTGTGCTGCGAGCAGGGGTGCGGCACGGCACGAGTCCGTCAACACCTTCAAGAGACGGACAGCTACTGGAACAATCGATCGAGACGAACATGCCTTAAAACACAGCTGCTGAGTTCCCGCGTCAAACCATTATGTGTTTGAATTCCATGTGGCTTTGCACTTGAGTCTGCACTATTTAATTGCAGCATTCGTCAAGCGTACAAGTACTGTTCCTGTCATATCTGATCTCCACTTATACTAATCCATCTAGCTAAGCCTCCTGCACTCTTAACTTGGGGAAACGAGCATAGTTGCGAGCATTGTTCTATGAGTTCTATTTAGCAATCAAAGAGAATATCTTCCAAAACAAATAATTGAACATCAGCCCTGACTCGAACCGAACTCACCCCCCCCCCCTCGCAGCGGGAAACTCGTAAGCTCCTGAGAAGCCCAGAAGCTGCCGTAAACCCTCAAACCCGAAAAACAAAATTCTACCCCCAAGGCTATGCCTCCCAGCTTTGCAAAGCCGGCAAGAAGGATTCCACTTCTGGCTCCTGGCCGTGGGTTTGTCGGGCTTCTGGCCCCAAAGAGTGACCGAAGTGCTTCACTAAACTGGGCTCAGCAACCCTGAACACCAACCCCCAGACCTAAGCCGTAAACCTTTCAGCCCACACTCCAACGCCCTAGTCCTTAAGCCCGAGACCCTCACCCTAACCCCTAAGGCCCATCCCGGCTCCGGGTGTAGAGGTGCCTATGGTTGAGGGCTTTGGGGGTGTCTACGGCGCAGGACGGAAATTCTTTCTCATCTTCAGGAATTCGGGTTCAGGCCGCTTTTTGGGCATCCGGAACTACAAGGAATATACCGCAACAGAGACGGCCCCGATGCCATTCATCTAAACTTTTGTCTGGTACCTAATCAGGGACTCGAAAATACCCCCCTCTTCAGCGCTCAAACAAACCTCTAAGCTTGGCACTCTTGGCGGGGGCACCCGAAGCCCTAAACCCTGCACAGCCACTCAATTTGGATTCTTGGGTTGACAGTGTAGGGATGAGTCATGCGAGCTTCCCCCCCCCCCCCGTTGTTCTAAGTGTCCCCTTTTTCTGGGTCCAAGAAGGCAACAGGGTTTAGGGTTTAGGGCAACCCGAATTTGTTGGTCGAGGGATCTGTTGCTAAAGGATCCCAACCGACAAAATGGGAATGAGCATCTTAGCTTTAAGTTCATTGCTCATGTGTCTGGACGTTATGGTGTTCAGGGTGGAGAAGGGCTTATGGAGAATAGCAAGGTTAAGGTTCCCTAAGCTTCACAGGGCCTTGGGTCCTGATCGGGCCTAAGCTATGCATTCCGTTTCGGCTGAGGACGCCACCACCATCAAATCTTGGATGTCCTGTTAGGGTTTAGGGTTCGGGTTTAAGGCCTGCGGCCGATGAAGGAGGGCCACCAAAGGCACCAAAGGCGGCAAGCAATCTAGGCCTGTACATGGTTTAGGCCCAAACTCACTTTGAAAAACCCCAATAACCCTAAACTGCGGTCTGGGAAGAGGCCAGGGGTGCTTGAGCAAGATCCTTGAACGCCTTGAAGCCCTACCCCAGTCCTGTCGTAAACCATAAACCAAAACCCTAGACACTAACTAAACCCCACTACTTGTCAAGACGCCCATGGCAGAAGCTCCAACCGTGATGTTGTCAGGGGCTTCTACTATTCTTCCCTTAGAACTATAGTAAACATAGTCCTTTCAGCATTCCTTTTGGGTCTTATAGAATATAATTCCTAAGTATCGTTTATATAGTACCAGTAGCCGGCTCACGTGTCGGGTGCATAGACCATTAGGGATCCATCCTGGCCTCTGTGGCCAATACTTGCTAATTCGGGGCCCGCCAAAGCCTCTTGACTCAAGACCCGAAGCATGCAGCTCCTTCCCAGCAAAGATCACCAGGTCGTACACACAGTTGGACGGTGGAACCTCGGGCCTCTTTCGGTTTAGGGTCCAGGATTCCAGCTGGGCTCAAGACGAGACGCCAAGCAGGTGAAGTCGGATTGGCGCTTACAGCTGGAAACTGACAAAGGCTTGGGGTCGTAGAGTTCAGGGTGTAGGCTTGTGTTCTCAAGGGTTCACTACCCGCACTAGTCCGTTACGAATGTTCAGTTGCACACGTGAAAAAGGAAGAACCACGCACACCCCTTTCTTTTTACACGCTGGCAGAAGAATCCCTGGCGGTGCTTCAGCTAAGCAGCCTGCGGGCAGAAGCACCCGGGCAAGAAAGGTGAACAGAATGCTGGTCCAAAGCACCAGCAGAGTGTGAAAGAACGGAAGGAGAGTACTTCTAATCAGACTCTACTACGGTTGAGAACCTACGGGTCCAAACCAAGATGCGGAAGCCGTTGCATCGACTCTAAGACGGAAGGCCACTGTGGACCAACCGACGTAGAGGACGATGCAAGGAGCAGCGAGGAATCTCGCGCGGCAAGGAAGACAGAGGAAGGTCGGAGGAGAGGTGGCGGAAGTCGAAACTGAATCCGAACGGACTAGATGCACAAATCCGCCTGTCGAGCCAGCAGCTACACAGCAGGCGGGAAGGGCATGAACAGGCGGAACATGCTGTGCCGTTGCGTGCGGGGCAGCAAACACACTTGTACACGTACAGCCACGTTCACTACCCGCACTAGTCCGTTACGAATGTTCAGTTGCACACGTGAAAAAGGAAGAACCACGCACACCCCTTTCTTTTTACACGCTGGCAGAAGAATCCCTGGCGGTGCTACAGCTAAGCAGCCTGCGGGCAGAAGCACCCGGGCAAGAAAGGTGAACAGAATGCTGGTCCAAAGCACCAAGTATTTCAGGCGGCACGCTTGACCCGAAGGGGGAACAAGGCCAGCATTCTTCAAGCAGACGCCAGCCAACCGGAGAGATCTAGCTCCAGGGGGTACGTATGACAAGAGAAAGATGAAGGCAGAGCGGACCAAGGGATTTGGCAGCGTGCGGACTCGGAGAAACCCAGAAGTTGGGCGTCATAGCCGCGGCTAAGACCATCTGCTAGGTCATTCCTGAACCCTGGGACATGGTCTATATGGACCGAAATGTACTGCCTTTCCGCCACTGAAATACAAACACTGTTGATTGTTGTCAAGCCGCGGTAAGACCTGCATAAACTAAGAACACCATTGCTCTGCTTTGTGAACCAGCGCATAGAAGAACCCGTCATCCTTTGTAAAAGCCTCAAAATTATCCCCTCTGCCATCCGCTTGTTTCGACTGAAGTGCCTAGGCACGATCAGACTCCCCTCGCGTGCGGAAAGACGAGAACCCTCACACTTGAGAGCGTAAGATGCAGTCTTAGACTATCTTGGTGTCTCCCCCCGGAATTGGGACCGGGCCAGCTGGTGGATTTGCTGTCTGCGGCTGAATCTCAATTGCAAGTATCTTGTGTTTACTCAAGGATGTTTTTATTTTACTTCAACTGAGCTGTCACCTTGCTTGCGTATCAGCCATCGGCCCAAAGTGAAGAGACTCATGTCTGGACACATGACATGCTTCGCATGCGTGAGCAATTTTGTGATGTCTGCACGTACTGATGATTCCTTTGGGTCATGTGGTTCTCCCTTCTTCCGATCACTTTTAGGTTGGGGGAGGGGTAGTAACTGGAACGGACCGCGTGGGGCGGGTTCGGGCTTGGCACTAGGTCTCAAGAACGCAGGCTGTGGAGGAGGCTCAGGAGGGGAATTTGCAATGGGCAAAGGATTCTTGCGATAGTGCTTCACCACAACCACAAGGGACAGGCGAAGGCGGGGAGTGCGACCTCTGAGCTTCCCTCGAACCGAACCCAGAAACATTCTCTGGAGACTGGCACAATCCAGGGGGGAAATCTGAAGCTTCGGACAGCAGTGGATCTTCACCTGACGGAGAAGAGGCGCCCGTATGCGGCAGGGCTGGTTTGCGACATGTCAATCAAGTTCCTGCAAGAAATGATGTGACCGCAATGAATGCAGCAAAAGATGCAACAGCAGACCTTGCAAAAGTTGCACACGCTGGGTTAAAGCAGCAAAATGCTCAGAGAAAACCAGGCTTTCTTCTTGAAAGGAACTAAGCTGCTGACTAATGGCACCAACTTGACCCCAGAGATCAAAAACCACCCGTAGCTGGGCCCTATCTGCTTCCTCCGCTGGAGTGAGAGAGTCCTCGGTAGGCACGCTGCCCATGCGCCCCCTGTGGGGTCTCTAGGCTCTTCCCGCGATGAGCGAGGAACTGCAATAGTGATAGTTCACGTAGACCTGTGTGCGTGATGCTTCAGCCATGTTCTACCCCTCGGCCTGGACCTCAGCCTCGGTTCTGCAAGGATTCTGCCATCATCTCCCCTGTTTCGGCCTGTTCCGCGTCGTCGAGTATGAGCAAGCCAAAGCGCCGCACTTAGGACGCAAAAGAACAGCTTTGCCCACACGCACAAAGCTGGAACCATCCGGGCCACTGTGGGGAAAGCCCACATGCCACACGCCCACGAGGAAGACATGTTCCTTACACTCGTCAGCGTCTGCGGAGGATGCCTGGCGTGCACTGCCTTGCATCAGCAGCGTGGGCAATCGTCTTGGACGATGAAGAGGAGTCTGAAGAGACATCAGCAGCTGCAGTGGGTGAAGAAGGCCCAGCACGGTCGTGTGATGCAGACGGACAAGACTCGGGGACAGAGTGCAAAGAGGCGTCCAGAACTGGAAAGCGGGGGTGAGGTGCTATTGGCTGAATGTCCACGGAAAGGTGTGCTATGGCACGCTGCGGAACCGGATGACGACCGCCGCGGGCCAAAGGGGTGGACGGCTACCATCTCTGAGAGACGCTGCGCATTAAGGACTTTTGGGCTGCCAAAGCTGGCCACACATTGTCGCGACTGTAAAGCTTGGCACTGTGAGAGGAGGATTTATAATGCCTCTGAGCCTTCCGGCGGGAGACTCGGAAACCACGTTGCGCCACGGAGAGAAGGCAAAGGACCTCGCCATACGTGAGAGGCTGAAACTCGCCTGCCGCAGACGAGAAGAAGAGACAATCTGGAGTGACAGAGCCAAAACTCGCCTCTAAGGCGTTCCACTCCTCACCCAGGAGGCGAAGATAGCGTGCAACCCAAGTGCACGCAAAACTCCGGCCGGCACTATAAAAACCCTGTTAAGAAGACCAAAAGACCCCTCGCCTGCTGACTTTGGTGCAATAAGATGTGCCTTGTGCGCACCAAGAACCTGCCTGTATGGAGCTCCATGAAACATGCTGAGAATCGCTGAGGCGAAGGCTGCTCCAACAAGAAGTCAAAACTGCCCAATGAAAAGGAGAGCCCATATCCAGTAGCAATTGCCTTTCTAAGGCAGCCAAGACAAAAAAAGGAGCAGAGGGAATGCCTTCTTTCTGTCTTGCAACCCTGTAGGACACTGAGTGCATGAGCCCTGGTACAAATCCGGGAGGGACAAAAGCAACGTCTTCTGGACCCAACGCAAGGACTTGAGGCCATTAAGCACATGAGTGCCCATGTTGTGCATTGTTAAGAGTGCATCTGCAAGCAAAGTAAAGTGGTCTTAGACACCCCGCTCAGCAACTTGTCCTCCACGGACCGGATATGGCTGAGATGCTGCCGAAGGAATGGGCTTGCTATACTTTGAAGCTTCAGGATAAAGAACCCTCCGGATGCCCGACTGTGCATGCATGCTGCATGCAGGAAACTTCTGTCCGAGTGATTCGTGGCTTCTGCAGTCAAAAAAGGGGGCAAGAGGGCTCCTTTTGTGCAGTCTCAGTTGGCCCGCAGTGGTGCGGCTCGAATCGAAAGTTCTGGTGGGGCTCCGTGCTTCGCAACGTGCTTCAAGGACAGGTCTCTCGGCAATCGCACCAGTTGGTGCTTTTGGCCCCGCACGTGTGTGCAGTGGCTTCTTGGCCACGGCCTGTCAGATTCGCACGTGTGTGCCAAACTCTGAAAGGTTTGCACGGTGGCTTCTGTTGCAGCGTTCTCATCAGGTTTCTCAAGGCTTCGGGTTTCGGGATCATCTCGGACCTGGCTTGAAAAGTCTTCAGTCTCTTGCTGCACATGGTACATAAGGTGTTTGTCTGGCCATTTCTGTAAGGACAAGACAAAGTGATGCCAGCAAGATTCTCCTTGCTGCTCTCGAGCGTGTGCTCTCTGTGGGGCTGGTCCCCTTCCGCACGTGTGTGGCATTTCGCGTTTGCGCACAGATGAGTTCATTTGTGTCTTTTCTTTGCTTGGCCAGGAATCATGGCTTCGGCGGATGTTCCGGATCTGGACGAAGAATTGCTGGCTCTGGCAATTCAATGCAAGGTGCCGAGGCATACCATCAGTGCCTCTTAGGCTTCGATGTTCTTCTTTTCGGCTGTTTGGCCGCCTCAGCCACAGATTTCGCGCCAGCACTTAAGACTCTCCTCGAGAAGGTTTCTGCCCCGGAATCCGCCGCTGAGATCTTGCTGGTTCAGGCTTCATTTCGGCTTCTCTTTCAGAAATGCAATAACCAGGCAGCTGCTTCGCAAGGCACTGAGCCCAAAGCTCCTTCCTCGGCTTCAACCTCTGGGTGGGTCGAGCAGTTCCCACCCAAGTTGTCAGGTGAGCAGGTCATCCAGCTACGTTCCGCCTTTGGAGCGTCCTATCCGGGCGAAGTGTTGGACCACGAGAACACCCCCGGCAGTCGCATGTTGGCTCTTACTTCGAAGGTGATGCAGCCGGGTGAGCTTAAGTGGATACCCTGGAAGTTTCGGATGAGCAAGGCTCAAGAGGAAGCTTTCAACCTTCGCCGGCCTTCCAAGGTCCCGAAGTTCGAGGACTTCATCTACGATAAGATTCCAGCTCGCGAACTTCCGCAAGGCCAAGTTGGCGCATCATAATTCTGAGAGTCGGGGCTGTTGAAATCCTGGTGGATGTGCGCAAACTCATTGTGAGAAACGCAGATGCTCGTCCAAGTGCCTTCAGGAAAAAGGTGCGCGAGAAATGCGCTCACATACCGCACAAGATCTGGCTGCTCCAGAGTGGCCGAGCACATGCCACCTTGACCCCCCACTCGTGCCCCTAAGTTAAAATACTGAGCAGCAGGCCGACCCCCAGTCAGCACATGTGAACGGCGAAAAAACTGCACCAGGGAACGAGTCCTGCAAAAGAGACAAGCAAGTCTTCCAAGACAGATCGCCACTCTGAAGAGCTTCTGCGGGCGATACACCATTATCCTCTCTTGTTGTACGAACATCTGAATTGCCGGCCCCCAGTGAAGAAGATAGTCAGTTTGAAGCGCGTGACTTGCGCTCATACGCCGGATGCTTACCCAAACATGGACGGCCGTCCGCGCCTGGAACAGGACACAAATGCTCAAAGCGACAATTCTCAAACTTGCACCCTTCACAAGAACTGTAGCCACGACAGAGATTCTTGCGTGCCCCAGACTTGTCCTGGTAAGAGAGAACCCAGCGCTGACTTTGCCACCCTTGCCAGACGAGGACTCCCGAGGGGGACGGCCCTTCTTGCCATCACCCTTCCTGCCCTCTGGCCGAAACTTAGAGAGCTGCACGTGGCTGGAGCATGGCTGACATATCCCGCGGATTTCAACCACCACCTCAGTCAAGGCATTATTCAACGTCACTTGTGCATGACCAAGTCAGCCATGATACCCCAGAGATGTCGGTCGGCAGCCTGTAACTTCTTGATGTTAGGTTGTCTGAGGCCAGTCGAACCTTCCAATGATGAACTTGCGCTTGTAGAGGCGAAGATTGTGGAGATGTGCCCCTTGCACCAAGGATGCGACACCGACATGAGGCCGACCCCTTAAAGAAACACCTTCATCCTGGGGGCCTTCTCGGGCGGAGGCTTGTAGTTGGAAGGCGACGCTTCAGCTTTTCCAGGCTACACCTTGGTGCCGCCTCCAGACAAGGAGGCAGATCAGTCCTTGTGTGAGGCCATTGTGTGTACTTGGCGGGCAGGATTCTCTTTCAATGGCCGCTTGCGCCACTGCAGTAAACCGTGGGTTGGCGATCGCTGGGTCGTCATCGCCTATACGGCGCCCAATCCGGATGCTCTGTCCGCTGATGACGTCTCCTTGCTGGCGGCTCTTGGTTTTCCCTTGCCTCGCGTGTCGAGCACAATCACAGGTCACGTGCCCATCACCACTTCCCGAGCAGGTCCTGCCTCCGCACTTTCCTGCCCTGCGACGGAATCTTTTCCTCGAGTTGTGTTCAGGCAGGAATCGGCCACTTTCCTCCGCGGCTCTTAGGGCTGGTGTCTCTGTCATATCAGTTGATATCCTTCGCTCATGTGACTCCAGGATAGCACTTACTGTGAAAAGCAGAGCTCGCGCAGCAGTCTCTTTTTCACTTTGCACTTGAGCCAAACACCAAAGTGTTCAGCAAGCTTCAGTTCTTGCAGCAAGCTCTCTCCAAGAGCTAAGGGCTCCAAAAAGCTACGAATTCCATCTCAACTTTGTTCTACAAAGGAGGTAAAGCAAAAGAACAATGCAACTGCTTTGGTCTACACCTCGGGGACTTCAGGTCACTTCCGAACAGCAAAACAGCGAAGCTTCAGAGTCCACTCTGCACTCCTACTCCCATCCTACACGTCCAACGGCAACGAACGAAGTGGCGGGGACACGGAGTGAGTTGCAACAAGACAGAACCTCAGAGTTCTGACACGCACTTCTTCACTACTGCTCTCAAGCAGTTCCAAGTGCTTCAAAACTCATCCTAGGCCATGCCAACAAGACAAGACATGTGTCGCAGTCAACCCAAACATGCTTTAGGGACTTTGGGCAAAACCAAACATGCTCATGCCAAGTCATGCAGCAGAAAAACTCTCATGCTTCTCTCTGTATGGTCAAACACCACATGGCACCAACTGGGCAAACACGACAGGTGAATTTTACGTCTGCACGCTGCGAGGCGTAGCCACCCGAAGGGGCTGTGGGTTCAAGTGAAACAAAAGCTTACTAAAACTGTGGGGTGAAACTGCCGGTAAGTTCCCCCTCTCATTCCTTGTCCTCGGTTTTGACGTACCGCTACCCTCAACCGAAGTGAGGCCGGAATGTCGTTTTGACCAAGTCGTTGCCATTGGCTTGAAGACTTTGGCCAAGGCAAATTGCCTGTATGCTTGCACATTCTCTGTGTTGTCTATTCGGGAGGTGATCCATGCCCTCGTTCGTGGAGGCCGCTATCCCTCAACCGAATGGAGGTCAATTCCTGTAGACCCAGATGCTCGTTCTACGAGTCTCATTGCATGTCCTGAGTGCTTCCATCCACACCCCTCAACCGTAGTGAGGCCGGACATGTCTTCAAACCAGGTCATGGCCCAAGGCTTCATGGACTCTGGTTACGGTGGCTGCCTCTTGCATGCACAGGGCATACTTCCTGTGGCTTTTGCCGGGAGGTGATCCATGCCCTCCGATTCTCAGAGGCCGCTATCCCTCTACCAGCGGGGTGGTCAATCCCCATAGACCGTTCCATATTGATTGAGGCCCAATTCTGCACTTTCTCGTCATCTCACCTTGACGGATCCATGCCCTCGATTCACACATCTCCAACACGAGCCAAGCAGGAGGAACAGGTGAAGTACCTGCCCAAACATACCCCTTTTTAGGCTGGAGGACGCTAAGCGACCGAAATCGCCGCTACGCACCGGTGACCCCACGCCACACACCTTCAACAGGTGGCCGGTACAGGCGCCTGACAGGGGGCCGGGCAAGGTGCCGACTACCAGGTCAAACCCACCCTGCCTGTGAGGATATTATGTACGAGGCCGCTATCCATTGTGAGACTTGACATTCTCCAATCCAGCCGTAGCCATTGTTCCAAAGACAGTCGGCTGGCTCTCTTGTTTGCCACCAAAACTCCATACTCTCACTTGGGAGTCGATTACCCTCAACCGAAGTGAGGCCCACTCTGCGACCACGGGTTAGCTGCATGCTTGGTCCTTGTGGGCATTTCTGAAAGCAGTGACAACGAATCCTCCACGGAGTACGTCCCGGCTAATCCAGGGTTCTCAGCAGCTCCGGTGTTCTCGCACTTACTAACCGTGCCTTGCTGTTCTCCCCAGAATCGCCCTGGCTTTCTCGCACTTACTTACCAGTCGACGTATTCCTCACCACAAAGTTCACTGCCATTGGGACTCGAGGCTTCTCCAGTGCAATGCTGGTACCTGCCCTTTGCTGGCCTCCATGCCTGGCCAGTGTCCCTCATCCATATTCTGGAGTTTGCTCTTTATAGCTCACATTCCCTCAGACCAAAGTCGAGGCCGAATGTTGCATTGTTTGATTGAGCACTGCTGGGCTGCGGTTGTACCTATCAATTGCTCCGACACACCGGCACCGCGGAGTCTATGCTTCAAGCTGCTTTACCGCTTTGCGCCCAGTAGCATCAGCCGTCCAAGCTGCATGCAGTGCTTCCAGAGTCTCCCAGACTCAATTCCGGCAGACCAATAAGTGCCCGGCCTGCCCATTCCATCATTCTTCCCTCAGCTGATGCGAGGCCGGAACATCATGCACCTTCTTCATCAGCGAGGCGTTTTCGCAACCCTTCTGTTGTTCCCTCAGCCTTGGCGAGGCCGAACCATCCATTCCCTCAGCCGAGGCGAGGCCGAACCTTTACTCCAGCATAGCGAGGCCGAAACTGCCCTTGCATAGCCTCACATGGCATCTCCGCTGGTTTCACGGGTTCTGAAAGCATTGTGCTGCGAGGGTATGTTGATCACCCTCATTCCGGCAAGCTAAGCCTGCATTCGGGTTTGCCCTCACATGGCCCTTAATGGCGAGGCTGTGCTCGCAATTCAATCCACTTCCACTTGCCTGGTTACTGGCCGGCGACGTTTCATCACCTCAAAGGAGCATCCATTCCTCATCATCTTCCGACAAGGCCAGCATCCTTCTCGACACATCAGGGCCATACACCATAATCACCAGCCTACCCAGGTACCTGATTTCACGTCCGCTGCCATCAATCATCAGGGATGGGTTTGTGGGATCGACATAGAAATCGATGTTCCAAAGCCTCGCATCCTCACAGCATCGGAAATCCCGGAGCTGCAGGTGGAGGTTAGCTGCATTCAGGCTTCTTTGGACATTCCAATTCCCACAGCTGCCCCAGGCTATGTTGCCTCTCCTGGTGCGACGGACAAAGTGGATACGATATGACTGCGACAGTTCCAGGAAAAGCCCTTCACGACGCCCCTGGTGTGACCATGCAAATACACAGCACGCAATTGCCGGCATGGTCCGTCGCTCTCCGTCTGCCTTGCAGCAAGTCTCTTTGGCGTGTGGCACACTGTCCAGGGCACTGTGGACGGCCACTCTGGTCGCCGATAGCCCACGAGCGGAAATCTGCGGTTGAGACGGGGCCCTGTTCCAACAAAGGAAGTTAAGGCCTCGGAACCCTCTTCGCTCGCACAGGTCTGCTATCTTCTTGCACCTCAGTTCCAGGAGGTGTTTCCCTCAACCGTGGTGAGGCCGAACTATGTTGTCCCTCCGAGCGAGGCCGAAGACTTTCCACAATCCTCAGCTTATGCGAGGCCGACAACACCCTCAGCAGCGAGGTCGAAAGTTCCCTCAGCACTCGGCGAGGCCGTACACAGGCAGCTATGTGGCTGGCAGAACTACCGAGCAAACACAGTGGTTTCGGTTTGAGTCCTGTTGGAGCCCACCCTTAGGTACAGCCTCCAGGCCACCGAACAGCTCACTACCTGCGCACCCCACCGGGGTTGAGCCGAGACTTGAGCCAGGTGAATTTTACGTCTGCACGCTGCGAGGCGTAGCCACCCGAAGGGGCTGTGGGTTCAAGTGAAACAAAAGCTTACTAAAACTGTGGGGTGAAACTGCCGGTAAGTTCCCCCTCTCATTCCTTGTCCTCGGTTTTGACGTACCGCTACCCTCAACCGAAGTGAGGCCGGAATGTCGTTTTGACCAAGTCGTTGCCATTGGCTTGAAGACTTTGGCCAAGGCAAATTGCCTGTATGCTTGCACATTCTCTGTGTTGTCTATTCGGGAGGTGATCCATGCCCTCGTTCGTGGAGGCCGCTATCCCTCAACCGAATGGAGGTCAATTCCTGTAGACCCAGATGCTCGTTCTACGAGTCTCATTGCATGTCCTGAGTGCTTCCATCCACACCCCTCAACCGTAGTGAGGCCGGACATGTCTTCAAACCAGGTCATGGCCCGAGGCTTCATGGACTCTGGTTACGGTGGCTGCCTCTTGCATGCACAGGGCATACTTCCTGTGGCTTTTGCCGGGAGGTGATCCATGCCCTCCGATTCTCAGAGGCCGCTATCCCTCTACCAGCGGGGTGGTCAATCCCCATAGACCGTTCCATATTGATTGAGGCCCAATTCTGCACTTTCTCGTCATCTCACCTTGACGGATCCATGCCCTCGATTCACACATCTCCAACACGAGCCAAGCAGGAGGAACAGGTGAAGTACCTGCCCAAACATACCCCTTTTTAGGCTGGAGGACGCTAAGCGACCGAAATCGCCGCTACGCACCGGTGACCCCACGCCACACACCTTCAACAGGTGGCCGGTACAGGCGCCTGACAGGGGGCCGGGCAAGGTGCCGACTACCAGGTCAAACCCACCCTGCCTGTGAGGATATTATGTACGAGGCCGCTATCCATTGTGAGACTTGACATTCTCCAATCCAGCCGTAGCCATTGTTCCAAAGACAGTCGGCTGGCTCTCTTGTTTGCCACCAAAACTCCATACTCTCACTTGGGAGTCGATTACCCTCAACCGAAGTGAGGCCCACTCTGCGACCACGGGTTAGCTGCATGCTTGGTCCTTGTGGGCATTTCTGAAAGCAGTGACAACGAATCCTCCACGGAGTACGTCCCGGCTAATCCAGGGTTCTCAGCAGCTCCGGTGTTCTCGCACTTACTAACCGTGCCTTGCTGTTCTCCCCAGAATCGCCCTGGCTTTCTCGCACTTACTTACCAGTCGACGTATTCCTCACCACAAAGTTCACTGCCATTGGGACTCGAGGCTTCTCCAGTGCAATGCTGGTACCTGCCCTTTGCTGGCCTCCATGCCTGGCCAGTGTCCCTCATCCATATTCTGGAGTTTGCTCTTTATAGCTCACATTCCCTCAGACCAAAGTCGAGGCCGAATGTTGCATTGTTTGATTGAGCACTGCTGGGCTGCGGTTGTACCTATCAATTGCTCCGACACACCGGCACCGCGGAGTCTATGCTTCAAGCTGCTTTACCGCTTTGCGCCCAGTAGCATCAGCCGTCCAAGCTGCATGCAGTGCTTCCAGAGTCTCCCAGACTCAATTCCGGCAGACCAATAAGTGCCCGGCCTGCCCATTCCATCATTCTTCCCTCAGCTGATGCGAGGCCGGAACATCATGCACCTTCTTCATCAGCGAGGCGTTTTCGCAACCCTTCTGTTGTTCCCTCAGCCTTGGCGAGGCCGAACCATCCATTCCCTCAGCCGAGGCGAGGCCGAACCTTTACTCCAGCATAGCGAGGCCGAAACTGCCCTTGCATAGCCTCACATGGCATCTCCGCTGGTTTCACGGGTTCTGAAAGCATTGTGCTGCGAGGGTATGTTGATCACCCTCATTCCGGCAAGCTAAGCCTGCATTCGGGTTTGCCCTCACATGGCCCTTAATGGCGAGGCTGTGCTCGCAATTCAATCCACTTCCACTTGCCTGGTTACTGGCCGGCGACGTTTCATCACCTCAAAGGAGCATCCATTCCTCATCATCTTCCGACAAGGCCAGCATCCTTCTCGACACATCAGGGCCATACACCATAATCACCAGCCTACCCAGGTACCTGATTTCACGTCCGCTGCCATCAATCATCAGGGATGGGTTTGTGGGATCGACATAGAAATCGATGTTCCAAAGCCTCGCATCCTCACAGCATCGGAAATCCCGGAGCTGCAGGTGGAGGTTAGCTGCATTCAGGCTTCTTTGGACATTCCAATTCCCACAGCTGCCCCAGGCTATGTTGCCTCTCCTGGTGCGACGGACAAAGTGGATACGATATGACTGCGACAGTTCCAGGAAAAGCCCTTCACGACGCCCCTGGTGTGACCATGCAAATACACAGCACGCAATTGCCGGCATGGTCCGTCGCTCTCCGTCTGCCTTGCAGCAAGTCTCTTTGGCGTGTGGCACACTGTCCAGGGCACTGTGGACGGCCACTCTGGTCGCCGATAGCCCACGAGCGGAAATCTGCGGTTGAGACGGGGCCCTGTTCCAACAAAGGAAGTTAAGGCCTCGGAACCCTCTTCGCTCGCACAGGTCTGCTATCTTCTTGCACCTCAGTTCCAGGAGGTGTTTCCCTCAACCGTGGTGAGGCCGAACTATGTTGTCCCTCCGAGCGAGGCCGAAGACTTTCCACAATCCTCAGCTTATGCGAGGCCGACAACACCCTCAGCAGCGAGGTCGAAAGTTCCCTCAGCACTCGGCGAGGCCGTACACAGGCAGCTATGTGGCTGGCAGAACTACCGAGCAAACACAGTGGTTTCGGTTTGAGTCCTGTTGGAGCCCACCCTTAGGTACAGCCTCCAGGCCACCGAACAGCTCACTACCTGCGCACCCCACCGGGGTTGAGCCGAGACTTGAGCCAGGTGAATTTTACGTCTGCACGCTGCGAGGCGTAGCCACCCGAAGGGGCTGAGGTTAGTGGGTGAAACATACAAGCTACAAACTCTGCACAGTGAGACTACCGGTACTAGCCCTCACTTTCCTCAGACATTTGTCGAGGCCGAAATCCATTCCCTCAGACCGTGGTCGAGGCCGAAATTCCCTCAGGTCATGCCGAGGCCGAACTTCCCTCTCTTGCACCCCTCAGACCGAAGTCGAGGCCGAAACTCCTCAGGCAGCACGCCGAGGCGGTATTTTGATTCGGTTTGTTGGTGCCTCTCTGACCACTATCCATGTTTCTTGTCTGTTCTGCGCTGCTCACTCATCAGCTTCGTCATACGGCATGCCCAACGTGATTTTCTGGATCTCTGTTGCCGGAACCGAATGTAGGGTTCCATCCCATCCTCGTTTTGCAATTCCGGCATCCAGCAGGTGCTGGGCAAATGGCCCGACATTGCCTACGCACGCCATCCAAAGCGCGCTGGCCTTGCCGTCGTACGTTCTGACCAATCCACGTATGGTTGCCAGTAGCTCCTCATCATATTTCTCCAGGAGGCGTACGAGGCCGCATGATATCTTGTATCTCTCCTCCTGCAGCGTCGTCCACTCCGCCGTGTCAAAGAACATTGCCCGTGGTAGCGATCCTGACATTGGGTCGCGCCCAACGTTGCTCACCGTGATATCCGATAGAGCAACTCCTTGCATGGTCAGCCATGACGTTATAGCCACCAGGTAAAACAGGGACTGTCTGAGGACCCCGGCTTCATGGCGATGTTCCTGCCACCATGTGTTGAACAGCTCTGCCCTGCGGATGATACTTCCATAGAAGTAGTGGTGGCAGTAACCCTCCACCGCTTCGTCGAAAAGGACTCCAATCCATCCTGCCCACAGGGTCCTGGTGACCAGGGTGGGGAATTGTTCCCCATACCCTGCTTCGTTGCCAAAGCTCTGGGGTTCCATCGCTAGTTTCATGACCCATAGCCGATCCAGAGCATATCCTCGTCGAGTGCGCCCCGCACCTATAAAGGGAAGCACCCTAGGCTGTAAGCTTTGCCCTGTCGTTGGGTTGCGGACCAATTGGACCTCCCCAAGCCAATGGAGCGCTGTCCTTGGCCTTTGCTGGTTCTGCAATTTATGCACCAAAAGGTGCACAGGCTTGACTTGCCCCATGGCTTTCTTTTTCTCCTTTCCCTCAGCTTCCTGCGAGGCCATATTGTGGGCACCTGGCCCTTCCGCCAGCGTGACTGTACGAGGCTGGCTTGCCTCTTGCTCTTCATCGACACCCTCAGCTTGAGGCGAGGCCGTACTGTCTTCTCCTCTCTCCCGTAGGCGTACCGGACCCACCGGAGATTCCGAAGCTCTCTCCTCTTCACTATCCCAAGGCTGCTCCGGGTGTCTGGCCTGTCGAAGCGGGGAACGTTCACGGGGCTGATCCTTCTGCTTGTTCTTGCTTTTGCCCTTGCCTTTGTCCGGCCGATTCCTTAACCAGGATGGCAGTCGGGACCCTTGTCTTCTCATCGTAGCATCCGTCTTCCATTGCCTCATTGCTACAGGCCCGCCTTGTCCGGCGATGTCGCAAGCACGCGGCACCGCGAGGCCGAATTACACTCCCTCAGCAAAGCGAGGCCGTAAACACCAATCGCAAGTCCCCTTTGCGAGGCCCTCACCCTCAGCTACGAGGCCGAAAAAACCCTGCTCCTTGCACCAAACGGCTGCAGAATTACTGCGTTCCCTCAGCTTGGCGAGGCCTAACAAACAATGACATCTTCTGCTGTGCGCTGGCTTGGGGCTTAGCTTTGGCGTGTTTCCCACCAAACTGAACGCGAGGCTCCTGAAACTGGACGTTGCTCATACTTCCACCATTGACAAGGGTTTGCGCTTGGGTAGCCAGCTTGCCTTGAGAAGTCCGCGATTTGCACTCACCCGCCAGGCTTTTATTGCACTTCTGGCTGACCGGTGCATGTGTTCTGTCACACTTTGTGCAAACCCAACGGATTCCCAAATTCACCATATTATGGGAGGGGTGGATACCCCACTCTTCACGCACTCGCGCCTCCGGCTGGTTGACGCAGTACTGCTCCAAGACCACCTCCAAGTTCGTGAGGGTTTGTTGTACATACAACCCGCACAGTTGACATTTCAGTGTTAAATTCCGGGGGTGTTCGCTGCCCTTCTCCCATTGATGCCCGCGCTCCGGGTTTTTAAGCAACTGCCAAAGCCGCTGGCGTTTGTTGAGTTTGGCGCTGCCCTGCTCTTTTTTGCATCCCTCAGCTTTCTGCGAGGCTTCCATCTTCTCTTTGTAATGCGCATGGTCCAGGATGAAGGGGAAGTCTTCTTCTTTGCGCTTCCGCAATATGTGGGCTGCGCGTGCACCGTACGCCAGGGAAAGTGTGCGCACCACATTGTCCAATTCTTTGACACGCCTCTTGTGCGCTGGGCTGTAAGCAGCCGCCGCCACTGCTCCACATACTTTGTCTGCCATGTCAGTCGCTGCACGTCGCCACAACGTACCCGGCCCCATCTTCGCCAGGAATTCCTCTTCAGTTTTGTGGGACGGGACCCATGTTGCCTGGATACGTTTCCTGCCATTCCACACTTTGCTCCATTCCAGGTCATCCTCCGGCGGTTGTGTTTTTTGTAGCACTTGGACTGCCGGCTTGCAATCCATAGTGACATCAATCAGATCCTCCGTGTGCTCCATTAGTCGGAAAAGTGCACGACGCTCCATGTCCACCACCGGCTGCCACGGGTAGACCAGCTCTGTAATCCGTCCGACTTCCACCAGGACACCTTTTGTCCAGGACATAGCCACCACTGCAAGGGCTGATGTTTGTACACGTGGGTCTATTCCTCCTGGACCTCCACTTGCGTCAGTGGCGAAGATCAAGCCTTCCGCTTCCACTTTTGCATCAGCTGCGAAGCATCCTTGGTATCGCAGACCTAAAAGGTGTTCCGGCGGCTTCGGGTGCCACACCGCCGGCTTTGGCAGGAGTGCCCTTGTCCACAAACACTCCCATGGGTATTTGTGACGCAAGTATTCCTGGAGCTTGGGTTCCTTGAACCCTTGTTCACGCCAGTAAGGACATTCCTTGAGGACATGCTCCAGAGTTGCTGGCAGTTGGCACTTCTTGCACCATCCTGGCTTGGTCTCCGTGATGACGCCCGCGTGCCACACTGACTTTATACCTTCCATAAGGCCTGGGCTTAGGCCTCCCAGCTTCGTCAGCTTGTGATGCGGCGTCCAATCCAGCCCCTCTTGGGCACCAGCGCCACCTGCCTGTCGCGCTATTGCAGCCCGTTTTTGTTCCTCCAGGAATCCCTCAAGCCATTTGTAGGCGAGGCTGCCCATGCGTGGCTGGGTCCAATCAACGTTGAGGACACTTCCTCTCTTCCATTTGCCTGGGTCACTGGCATCCACCTTCAGATCCATTAAGTACGCCATGGTTGCTGCCATCGGCCCCGTGACCAGTGGCCAGTGGTGTTTGGCCGCACTCAACCTCTTCCAAGTGGTTTTCCAGGCCAAGTCAAAGTGGGCTTTTCCGCCACCAATCCATGCACGGAAAACCTTGGCCACCACCTTGAAATGCTGCTTGTGGATTGTGCGCTTTGGATCCTGGCATTTCTTGGCTCCCATGTCCAAGATGGTTTCCAAACTCCCAAGCTTGTATTTACCCAGACCACTGTTCGGAGCCATTTCATTCTTTTAGGTGATACCCCCACAGAGGGGTGCCCCCACAAAGCAACGGATGTGATCGCTGCCTTGACCACGCGGAGTTTAGTGCTGGGCGGCGGCCCCAGCCTGGACAGTTTGCTATGTCTCGCATGGGCTTTCTTGGCCCGCGTTGCCGACGTCACCAAGCGACGCTTTCGCCCCCCTGTACTGTCGACGCCCAAGTCACGCATCACGTCGTACACCTGTGGCTCATGAGGCAACAGGAGTTCTCGCAGGTGCTTGCTCGCCTGGGTACTGCTGGCCACAAACCCTGTCTTCTTGGATGAAATCGTGAAACCATTAGCGTCCATCCCGTCCTTTAAGCTGCGGTAGACTCGTATCGCACTATCCGCCACTTGTTTAAAGGACTTATGCTGGATGTCAATTGAGACATCATCCAACCAACAATCCACGTTTGCCACATCTCGTCGCCTTTGGATCTTATCTATCACCGGGTGCAATGCCACCTTTGCCAACGATGGCGCAGCTGGACACCCTGCTTGCACGCCATTCGTAGCTCTGATGCCTGCCGACAGCACCCCATCCGCCACCAAATATCTGGCACCCATGTACACTTCCAGTGCCATCTTCAGGATTAGCGGTGGATATTGCAGGGCCGTTGCTGCCGTGATCAATTGCTGAAATTGGATGGTATCGAAAAAGGACTCGAGGTCCACAAAGAGTGACACCACATGCACACCATTTGTCTTCGCCACCTCATTTCGCAGTAGGCCACGTCCAAGCAGCAACTGCCTGGGACTGCCTTGTCGTCCGTGGCACATAGCCTGCCTGCCAAGTACTTACCAAATCCCATCGCAAACGGACCCAGGTCCTGTACAGGATGTGTAGCAAGGCGATTGGTCTTTCCCGGGTCAGATTCTTCGGCAGCATTGCAAAAAGGGAGACTGTCATTTGCTGCGGCCAGCTGCCTTGGCCTGCTTCAACTGCTTTGTCGTCCATGGCCTGCAAATGGTCAATCCTCCAGCTATCCGGCCCCGGTCTCTTTAGTGCCAGTTTTTTGATCCTTGCCTTGACCTCGACAAGGGTTCAGCGGCTCTACGCTGGCCGCTTGTTTTTTGGCTGCATCCTCAAGCTCCGTCATGAGCGAGGCCGATTTTGCCAACGGCTGGCCCGTCGTCCACACTGCCGCCCAGTGGTCTCGGCGAATATGTGGCCGTTCCAGCATGTCATATTCCATGTAGGGTCTTTGTACCACTTGTTCTTCTTTTCGCAAGGCATTGCATAATGGTCGCATGCCCTTTTCCATGGCCTTGCTGAGCCATTGCTTGTGCTGGTGGGCTGTCTCTTCCATATCCGCCTTTCTCGCGTAGCATTGCTGTTCGTCGATGCGCTTCAGAACAAGTCTAGCGTCCGTACCCCGGCCCAGGATATTCACGAGCATATCCTCCTGGTTCTGCGCATCACCCTCGCAATACTCGCCGAGTCTGCGTTGGACCAGACGCGCCACCGGATGCGCATCGCCATGATGTCTGCCTTGTTTGACCCATTGTTAGACCCTGTTCCAAAAAGGCCGCCCTCTTGCCTGGTTCGTCTTCCACAGTCTCCGTCACCAATGCTCCCGCCTTCTTCATCTGGGACATCAGGGCTACTGCACGGTTGGGCCATCCAATGCATCGCAGCATGAGGCCGAAAAGGGGTTTCCCAATCCGTTTTCACTTGCAGGATGGGCACCAAGCATTTCGCAACCAGCCCGTAATCAATTTCGTCCGATCCTTGGGCCGTTGGTTCCCCCACTCCTACAAATGCACCACCAACTTCTGTCGCCATAGTTGTGCCCCTCATGGTATCCTAGGCTTCATTCCAATCTCAATATATGGCACTTTGCAGCCCTTGAGAAAGGCTATCAGTCTCGCCAGTACTTGGATATTGCCTGGAATCCGACCCTGCTCCAAATACAGACTGACAATGATCAAATCCCAGCCTTTGTTTCTCATGGCACATGCCAGGAAGCCCGCCGGTTCTGACCCACAGGTGATTCTTGCTGCAAGAACTGAAGCTTGCTGAACACTTTTTGGTGTTTGGCTCAAGTGCAAAGTGAAAAAGAGATTGCTGCGCGAGCTCTGCTTTTCACATGAGCGGAGCACTGGAGTGACTCCAGCGCTTGTGTTCAGTACCTCCACGCCATGGCGACTCCAGAGCAAGGCGGAAGTGTGCATGGAAGCCCACAGAGTTCTCCAGTGCACGGGGCGTTGCCTCCTAAACAAGTCCCAGTCCCTGACAACACTCCCGAGAAGGAGGCTTTGCTGTTTGGAACCTAAGGAGTTCCGTCCGCAACACCAGCTGCAAGTTCTCAGCCTGCCGGTGCCTCTGGTGTAGGTGCTGTGGAAGAAGGCTTGGTTGAGATGCTGCGGATGATGCAAAACAGCAGAGAAACCAAGAAGCTTTGATGGAGCAGTGCCGTCGACAGTTAGAACAGAACCAGCAGCTTGTAGCGACCATGCTTCGTCGCATGGACAGTGAGGAGAAGAGAAGAGATGAGACAGAAGCGGCGGCTGTCGAAGCCAAAGCAAAGGCCGAGAAGAAATCGGCATCTGCTCCTCTTGACCCGTTTGTAGCAGCAACGTCTGCTGCAGAAACTGGCGTCCCGAGCTCTACTCCACCTTCGGTGCCCAAGGAAGCTGGGAGTTCAACTGGAGGGTACGTTTCCAACCGTGCCGACAAGTATCTTCCACAGTTGCCGTTTTTGCCCACCAAGAGATGGGTAGAGACCGCATGCGGGAGATTGAAGCTTGGCACAGCTTCCTAGAGACGCTGAGTTCTTGGCTGGCCCTGCAGGACGAAGCCTACGTGAACGAGATTCGTCTCTGCGTCGGCGTCAAGGACGAGATCCGACAGGACCTTTTGCCTCCTGACACTGCAGCTCGGTCGGCGAAGTTGTTTTACCTGCTGTCGCAGAGTTTGGCGAAGTGGGAGCGTGGTTTGGAGTTGCTTCGAAGCTGTAGCAAAAGGCAGAGCATGTCTGCTACCGGCTACGAGGCAGTTCGCACCCTGCACCTCAATTACTCCATTGTGTCTCGAATGGAGGCCGTCTACGTGAGAGACGGTTGCATGAAGTTGCATGCACAATGTTCGGGGCTCAAAAAGCCCATGGACATCATCAGACACTTGGAGGACGAAATCGCCAAGGCGGAGATCAAGTTGAGCAACTTCCCCGAGTTGAAGCTCTCCGAAGCGGATCGCTGTTCCATCCTGCTGCAGGCCGTTTCGCATCCGGCAAGGCAGTACGTGGCGCTGCACGGCAACGCCAACAGCTGGAGTGAGCTCACGAAGAGCCTCAAATACTTCGAAGAACAGCTGAGGATGTGCGACGTGCCGACTGCAGCCAATCGTGGAATGGACGGCAAGCTTTGCGACCATTGCGGCAAGCATGATCATGTGGCAAAGGATTGCTGGTCACGACAGCGTGAGGCTGGTGAGAAGGGCGGCAAAGGCGGCAAGGGCGGCCAGGGAGAGTCGAAGAGTGGAAAGGGCACTGGTGGCCCTAAAGGACAAAGGTCGCCCACTCCGAAGGGCACGCCTCGCTCTCCGACGCCGAAAGGAAAGCCCACCTCCAAGGGAGAGAAGGGTGAAAAGGGAGAGAGAGGCAAGGACAAGGGCAAGAAAAAGAAGAACCGCGCCCGGGCTATGGGAGAACCAGAGTCCGAGGCGGAAGCATCGCCGACACAGACTGTGATGGCAATGCGGTTTGCCCAGCAAGGTCCTGAACTGAGCCTTTCTGAGTCGCATGAGCGTAGGGTAGGTTTTTCACTCGACAAGCAACGTTTGGGACCTGTTAGCAACTCTTTGACTGCAGGGGATGTAGAGCGCATCTGCGCCAGCTTTCAGCTAGAACCGAGAGACGTTTGGTTAGTGGATTCTGGAGCCACGTGTCATGTGGTTTCCTCTGAACACCTCAGCGGATTCAGGGTGGTCAGGAAGCACGAGAGAGAGGTCACTCTGTACAACGCTTCAGGGGGGAAGATCCCCGTATCGGACGTCGTCGACTTAGAGGTCGTTTTCGGTGATTGTAGCCTTCTTTTGACTGAGGTTCTCGTTGCGGAAGTGACGTTCAACGCCATTAGTCCCTGGGCGGCGGTGGAGAAAGGGTGGAGAACGTATCTCTACAAAACCGGGTCTAGGTTGTACAAAGGCAAACGCAACGTGAAACTTGTATCCGCTAATCGGGCCTGGTGGGCTTTGAGCGGGGGTCGCCGCCAGAAGCGGGGAAAGGTCGTTCTCCACGCCAGCCTTCGGGCTCGGACATGGAAATAGACGCGATTACCTGCCTGCAGGACTCTGTTGTTAAGCCACAGCCAGGACCGAGTATCCTCAAGAAAGCGACGACAGGAGGAAAGAAGGCGGAAGTCGAGAAGCCACAAGGAAGAGAGAGCGGTGATTGCCGGCATGCTTTGCTTGAGACGCCGTTTGCTTTCTTGCTGCGAGGGCTTAGAGCCGAAGTATCCCCGAAAGTGGTCCCTGAAGTTCCTCAAGACTACCCCGCAAGCACCCTGAGCGTGCCCGAAGTGCACAGAGCTTACCCCGAAACACCCCGAAAATGCCCGAAAGTACCCCGAAAATGCCCTGAAATGGCTCAGAAGTCTTTAGGAAAGTCTTGCTGGCATATTTTGGCATGGTTCTTGGCATGGCTTGTGGCATGTTTTGCGGTGTGTTGGCATGAGAGTTTTGTTTTCGAAGAAGGAAGGATCGGCGCATGCGGTGCGCAGCTCTGTTTTGGGGGTTGGAAGAATGACGCGCTAGGCGCGCGAGCCAAAAAGAGCAAGGAGGAGATGTTTTACCATGTTTTTCAAGGGTCCCAAGCCTTAACGCAAGGCAGTGCTGGCATGTTTGACATGTTGTCTTGTGCTTGCGCTGGGCATGACGTCCCTAGAACCCTGAAGCATGGCACGTGTGCTTGTGTGTGGCATGACGAATCGCTCCCCTTGCTTGTTGCCGGAAGCAGAAGCGGCAGCAACCATGGCCCTGGAACCTTAGCATGGCTTGACTTGATTTGTTTGGGATGGAGTGGCCAAGAGACCTCAAAAATAGCCGACCTGTGTCGTCCCTTTGGAAATCTGGCCACAGAGGGCGTAGAGGGGATTAGGCCCCTCTCACTCTTGCCTAAACCCTCCGGAGAAACGCCAGCAGCAGGGATTAGGCTCCTTTCACTCTTGCCTAAACCCTCCGGAGAAACGCCAGCAGCAGGGATTAGGCCCCTCTCACTGCTGCCTAAACCCTCCGGAGAAACGCCAGCAGCAGGGATTAGGCCCCTCTCACTGCTGCCTAAACCCTCCGGAGAAACGCCAGCAACAGGGATTAGGCCCCTCTCACTGCTGCCTAAACCCTCCAGAGAGACGCCAGCAGGGATTAGGCCCCTCTCACTGCTGCCTAAACCCTCCAGAGAGACGCCAGCAGGGATTAGGCCCCTCTCACTCCTGCCTAAACCCTCCAGAGAAAGGACAGCAGGGATTAGGCCCCTCTCACTGCTGCCTAAACCCTCCGGAGAAAGGCCAGCAGGGATTAGGCCTCTCAAACTTGCGACGGCGCGTCCAGGTACGTGCTCGTTCCCGGTTAAATTCATAGGAGTAGTCATCGACTTCGCGATGGTGTTCCTCATCCTGATTTTCAGTGCCTTGGTTGGGGTCGTTGTTTCGGGTCTTTGGAAATTGCTCGAAAAGTGTTTTCAGAGAGGCTCCAAGAGAGCACCTGAGATGAGTAAAATAAAGCCCCGAAAAGGAGGATGTTGGATTCGTATTCGCACCCGAAAATGCTTCAAGCGTGTTTGCGTAGAACGGATCTTGTTGGTTGGTAGAAAAAGCCCGAAAGCCCCAACTAAGGGAAAGCCCAAAACCTTAAAGTTGTTGGCTTGTTTGCGGCGTGTTTGGCATGTTTTGGCATGGTGTCTTGACGTGGCATGCTTTGTGTTGAAGGGAAATGATGAGAGAGTGCCGGAAGGAGGCTTAAAGCAGCCAGTGACTGGGCATCTGCGGATGCTCAGAGGGCTGCCCCTTCCAGGAAGTGGCACAGGCTCTGATCCCTTGATCTTGGATCGTGATGATGTTGAATCGTCGTCTTCGTTAAACCAACCGAATCGTTCCCCACAAAACCCGGAACAACCTCCTGAAGCCCCAATTCCACAAGGAGAGGAGATTGAAGAAAGGATCCCGTTGCGTAGCCACGCACTCCAGGTACATCGATCGCGAGGTCATTTTCCCTATGATGTGAACTGCGAAAGCTGCTGCTCTAGCAAAGGCAAAGTCCCAGCCAGGAGACTGAAGAGGCAGCTACAGAAGGAGAATCAAACCATTGGGGTCGATTTCTATTATTTTGGGAAACTGAGGGTTCTTCTTCTTGTACATGTTGCGTCCCGGTACTCAATGTCTATCCCCGCCATGGAACTACACGACCCGAACTTGTTATTCAATATCGATCGGTTTATCCGCGAAATTGGATTGCACCAAAAGACTTTAACGTTTCGGTGCGACAACGAACAGGGTCTGATATCCATGTGCGAGAGGGTCGCGGCGCAGAGGCGCGAGAACCCTACGATTGTAGATGTTGTGCCAGGATACCGTCCGCAGTCTAAAGGTGCTGTGGAAAGGCAGGTCTCTGCAATGAAGCAGGGATTTTGGTCGATATGGCTCGACCTGGAGGCGGTAAATAAAGCGTCGACGACCTGCTGAAGAAGGTGGCGCTGCTTGGCAGTTACCTTTAGGTGGAATGTTGTGGCAGACTTGTTTGCTGTACGCCGCACGCAGTTTCAACTTGTGGAACTTTGACAGCAACAATAGTACCACAGCAATAGACAGGCTGCACGAGGAGATAGTCCAAAGGACTAGGACGCTTCCCTTCGGCTGTTCTGCGCAGGCTAAAGTTGGCGGTTCCAAACGACATCTAGAAAAGTTCCGGGGAGCCAAGACGGTTCGAGTGAGCTATCTGGGCCCCGTCCATCCTAGAGGTGGAGGTGTGTATGGAACTGTCATTGGAGGAGATGGAGAGATTGAGGTCTTTCCAGCGTGTCGTGGGATCTTTGAACGGGACGAACCCACGTACGACAGCCCAACGTTGGAGCTGTTAGCTAAAGCTAATCCTCTTGTGCTTGATACGCAGGACCCCGAAAAGCCTTTGCTGTTTGAACCGCCTGCGGAATCCATTGTTCCAAAAGAAGAAGAAATTGAAGCCCCAGAGGATGAAGAGATGCTTCCTGATTATGTCCCGGATTACGAGCCCACAGAAGTGGGATCTGAAGGTCATGAGGGGGTAGCAGGTGGCGATCTTCCTGAACCTGACATGGAGGACATGGAGATTGATTGGTTGACGGATCATTATCTTCAGAAGTTAGGTGAAGGACCTGACTGCCGCGCTGTGAGCAATCAGGCGGCGTCTTCCTTTGAGCTTAAGTTTGGAGGGAGTAGAATCTGTTGTCAGGTCCCCCAACAAGCTGTGTCAGAGACCTCTGGTGAGCTGTTAGATCCCAAACTCCTCTATCTTTCCATGAAATTGGAACTAGAAGAATTGGAGTCTTTCAACGTAGGAGAAGTGGTGAGCGAGCGAGAAGCGTACAGACTTGCTAAGGAGAGCGGAAGAAGAGTTCTTTCGAGCCGTTGGGTCAATACGGTTAAGAAGCCTGGTCTCTACCGCTCTAGACTTGTTGTCCGCGATTTTGCCGCTATGGGCGGCACCACGCTCGCTGAGGGGATCTATTCTCCTACCACCAGCCTGGAAGGGCTGCGGCTCCTACTTTCCGTTCTGTGTAGAAAAGGGTCTGTGCTGTCCTGTGACGTGTCGGTAGCGTTTATGCACGCCGCTATTGCGCGGCCGGAGTTTGTGCAGCTTCCGAGTAACATAGGAAACGCAAAGACCGGCGAAAGGGTCTTCCTGAAACTGTTTCGTGCCATGAACGGGCTTCGAAGTGCCCCGCTTTCTTGGTACAAGGAGCTGTCGGCGTACTTGGGAAACCAAGGATTCCAGCAGATCTTGGACCCTACAATCTTCCGCAAGAAAACCAAGAATGGTTTGGTGATTGTCCTTTTCTATGTTGACGATCTGTTGATTTGGGCCGAGAACACCGCCGAAGCTCGAAAGGTGTATGAAGACCTGAAGAAACGCTACAAGCTTAAGCTAACAGGTGAGCTCTTGGAAGGAAAACCAGGTGAGGTGTCTTTCTTGGGACGTAGGATCTTCCGGAAAAAGCCCGGAGAGCCCTGCGTATACTTTGGCTTGGACGCCAAGTACTTGAGGTCTTGCTGTGAGGAGTACGGAATCACTAAGGTGGCGCCGAAGCTTCCACCCTTAGAGCGGCGGTATGCCGACCTCATCAAGAAAGGACAGGACACACCTCTTACGCCAGAGGCGCACGAGCGCTATAGGCGTACCTTGGGACGCCTAGCCTGGGCGTCGCTTTCAAGACCTGATTTGCAGTATGTGTGCGGTTTTCTAGGGAGACATCAGTCAGCCCCCAATGAAGCAGCCGAAGCTTGTATGAGGGATGTTCTGAGATGGGTGTCTGGTTTGCCGCATAAGGTCCAAGTGTTCCCCTCACGTAGAGAGCTGTTAGCCCCGGATGAGGACCGAGAGTCAGTGTCTTGTTTTGTGGACGCGTCTTGGGGTTTGAACTCTGTGAGTGGTGGAATTGTGACCTGGAACAACTGTTGCTTGAAGACGTTCAGTCGGAAACAGACGACCGTAGCTCTGTCATCGGCAGAAGCCGAGCTAGCAGCACTGACTGAAATCGCAAGAGAGGGATTGTATATATCTCTGTTGGTGCAGACGATGGTGGAGGGGATGCCTTCTGACTCGGAGGAAGGCCGATATCAGTTGCACGCGTACGGGGACTCTGAAAGCGCCCTGTCCATAGCGCAAATGAGTACCCTCCTTAGGAAAGTCCGCCACATAGAGTTGAGAGCTGCTTTTCTCCAACAACTAGTCGCCAAGGAAAGATTGACGCTGGAGTATATACCGGGGAAACTCAACCCCGCAGATGCTCTAACGAAGTCCCCAACTGCGGAGAATTTGGTCAGTCTTTGTGAGGCCGCTGGCCTCATTACCGAGCCAGAATCGTGGTCGTCGATCTCCGAAGAAAACGTCGAAGAAGTAAGAAATGAGCCCAATACCACTAAGGAAGTATCTTCGAACGCAGTAAGGTCCTCTCCGCTGGAGGTTCCGAGCTCTTGGATGGAAGCCGCGACGGCAGTGGCTAGAGGGACAGTGTCGCTCGTCGTTCTGGAGCTTTGCTGCGAAGAGTCGAGTGCTATAGCGAGAGCGTGTGCTCGAGAGAAAGGCATAGCGTACTTCGGAGTGACTCGGGAAATCAATCTTCTGAGTAGGAACACCTTTCTTGTTCTTGAAGAGATCTTAAGAGTCCTGATGCACAAGTTCTTGGCGCAAGCCGTCAAAGACATCACAGCATCGCTAGTGCAGGAGGGAACTCAGAAGTGGCAGCTAAGGCCCAGGTGCCATCCGAGTTGCGAGCACCAACCACCTGCTGGTGGCTGTCGGAAGGTGATTGCAAGGACACGCCAAGCCCTGCATGTCCCGCCAAGTGCAAGCAAAGAGCCAACGTTTGTACCAATCTGCCCCAAACCGACAAGCCGCAATGCAGTTAAGATTGGCGGAAACGTGCGTAAGAAAAGTCTGGGTCTCTTTCTCAAGCCAGGCAAGGCTGTTGGCAGGATGTTCGAAGCTAATGTGGCCACCACCGCACCATCTTTCTTTCTGCCAATCCTTCGGGATTCCTCTTTCCTGGGCCAAGGTACAACTCAGTCATGAGCTGAAGTGGTGGGCTGGTGTTTTAACTTTCGCGCCGGGACGTTCTGGGTTCCAGAAGATAAGCGGGCCAAGCTGCTGCATCAAGTCCGGGTCCTTCTCAAAAAGGGTCCTGTCGAGAAACAGGCCCTAGAGCAGACCCTGGGTCTGTTGATGTGGATAACTCAGGCATCGGTGCAGCTGCGCCCTTTGTGAAAGTTCCTGTCTAAGGACATGTTAACTTTGTTGTCCTGCATGCTGGCTCAGAGTTGTGTGTGTGTAGTTGTAGGAGCTCCGTAGTTGTGCCTTGGAGGCTCGACGGGAGTGCTGCTTTAAGTGGGAAAGCCTTTTGAAGTGCTTGAGTTGTAGGGATGTGTGTCTGGAAGCTGTAGAAGTGACTGTGCACGTTTTTGCTTGCTTTAGGTGTAGTTGGGTAGGTCCCGACAACTCCCACTGACGTTTGAATTTGTTTTGTGGCTGTGGAGAACACGTGGCAGAGCAGAGTTTTCACCTGTGTGTAAAGAGTTTCACTGACGAAGCCTCCGGCTTATGACTTTGGCTCAAGTCGTGAGAAAAAGAGGGTTCAGCGCGCTGCTGCTGTGTTTTCACATGGTAGCGGAGCGTGTGTAGCACGCGCGTAGAAACTAGAAGCCATGGCTGACCCCGGGCTGTCGACCCCTGTGCCTGAAGACGAAGACGACGAAGCTTTGTTTGGCCCCGGTGGTGCCCAGGACGGGCAACAACCGCCAACACAATCCCCTGGAGCTTCTGCTTCAGCGGGAGGACCCGCCACAGTCGTCGGACTTGACCCTCAACTCCAGCAGATGATGGTCCAGATGATGCAGAGTCAGCAAATGATGATGCAGAATCAGCAACAGACACTTCAAGTTCTGGTGGCAAAGATGGAGGCCGACGAGAGAAGGAGACGTGAGCAGGAAGCATTGTCGGCAGCTGTGAGCAACCCATTTGGGGGTGCTTCAAGTGCAGCAGCTGCTGGGAGTCCTACGGCAAAGGCTTCTTCTCCTCCACCGGCGCCATCACAGAACCTGCATGTTGGAAGTAACCGTGCAGAGAAGTATCTGCCAGCATTGCCGCTCATCGATAATGTGTCGATGGGAAAAGGGCGTGTGAGAGAGCTGGAGGAGTACCATCGGTGGTGCGAGGTGCTTGCTTCCTGGCTGGCGTTGATAGACGACAACTATGTCAATGAGTTGCGCCAGGCAATGACGCATGACCGTGAGATCAAGCAGTCTGACATGGCAGTTCCGGTAGCATCGCGTTCGGCACGGTTGTTTTACTACCTGCAACAAAGTCTGCAGAAGTTCGAACGTGGGATGGAACTGGTGAGAAGCACGTCGATGCGTCAAGGACAAGCTGCTTGTGGTTATGAGGTGATGCGTCAAATGCACCAGACCTTCAGCATTGTCTCTCGCATGGAGGCCATTGCTGTGAGAGATGAAGCCCTTCGCCTAACTTCGAAGGCGAGTTCGTACAAGCGACCGCTTGACTGCGTCCGCTTCCTTGAGGACGAGCTTGGGAATGTAGACCAGAAGCTGCATCGGTTCCCTGAACTGAGGCTTGGAGCATCTGATCGTTCAACCCTTCTTCTTCAATCTGTCAGCCCAGAGTGTAGGCATTACGTTGTCCTGCATGGGAAATCTGGGAGCTGGGAGGAACTGGTTGAAAGCATCCGGTTCTACGAGGAGCAAACCCGATTGTGTGATGCTGGTTCGCTGAATGCAGTTGGGGAGCGCGGCCTCTGCTGGAACTGTGGCAAATCAGGCCATATGAGTTGGCAGTGCCCCGACAAGAGCTCTGGCAAAGGGAAGAAGAGGGATGAACCGAAAGGTGGAAAGCCTTCGAGTTCCAAGAATCGAGAGAAGAGCCCTAAAGGCAAGGGCAAAGGCAAAGGGAAGACAGACAAAGGAAAGGGTGGAAAGCCCAAGGGGAAGCCCAAGAACAAAGGAAAGCCCAAGGGCCGAGCTGTGGAAGACGAGCAGTCTGACCAGGTGATGGCGATGCGGTCTCATCATCTGAGTGGCTTGGGTCCGGGGACAAGAACTAATGAGCCCAATGAAGCTGAGCCCCCTCGTCTCACCATGACGAACGGAGAGATCGAGAGACTGAACCAGTCATCCTCTAGGAATAGCTCTTTCGCATGGCTCATTGATAGTGGAGCCACCTGCCACGTGTTGTCAGAGAGTGCGTTGGGTTTTTACGAAGTCGTCAAGGAGCATTCGGGACCTCTTCCTGTTCTCATGAGTGCTAGCGATACGCCCATGGAATGTGTCAAGTTGGTTGACATTCGGGTGAAGTTTGGGAAGTTGGGGCCCGTAGTGCTTCAACAGGTCTTGGTTTGCAAGATTGGTTTCAACGTAGTCAGTTCTTGGCAAGCATCCCTCTCGGGATGGAATACCTGGCTCACCTCAGAGCCTGGAGCAAGCTGCTTGGTGAAGCAGACGGAACGAGGTTCCTCGATGTGGGTGCCTTTGGTTCGTGAAGCCAGGAGCTGGTGGGCGTTGGCTAAGGAGATTGGCCCTACCAAGGCAAAGCCGAAAGGAAGAAGAAGCAAAGGGGACTCACCCAAGCCGGGGTGGAGCCCGAACGACGACGCGATGGAAGTGGATAAGGTGCAGAAGAAGGCACCGCCCAACGTAGGAAGAGCATTGGAGGTGACACCTTTTAAGTTTTTGCTGCGAGCATTTTCAGTGAAGCAACATGTGGGGGAACACGATCTGCATGAGCATGTTTTACAGGAGCGTTTGAGTGGATGTGAGCATGCTGCAGTTGCGAAAGTAGGAGTAGACCTAGAAACCCCGCCCTCTGCCTGTTGTGCTGAAGCTTTATGTTCCGCCGCAGCTGTTTTGCTTAAGTCTGCAAGCAACACGTCTTTGGAGAAGCAAACCAGTAGGGACACACGCTGTGGAGACAAGGGTTTTGAGTGCGTAGGGGTAGGGCCTGTGCCGCTCCAGCCTCAGAGTGTTTGCATCAGGAGTAGGAGTGTTTTGCGTGTAGGACGTAGGAGTGACTTGCACCCCAGCGCTTGTGTGCCTGAGTGTTTGTTGGGACAGAGTGAAGAGAGGAAGTGTGCCTTTCGGAGTTTGCGTTGGCCAGGAGTGTTTCTGAAAGCATTGCTGGTGTTGTGTGTTCTAGGAGTGTTTTGCTCAAAGCCTGGAGCCTTTGTAAGGGACCTTGGAAAGGATGGAGCTTCCGGAAGCCTCGCCTCCGCTCTGTCTTGTGAACTCCCAAAGTGGGAGTGTGGCCCAGGTGGAAGCCTTTTCGACGAGCATGATTGCTCGTCTTGCGCACCGTTTCGAGGAGGAAGGTCAGCTGTCTCTTTCGAGGCAGCTTCTCCAAAACATCGACCTTTTTACCTCGACCCCTGGCTCGGTCGAACGGCTGTTGGGGATTCCAGCCTGCCTTGGGGAGTTGGAGACACAGGAGTTGGTGGTCAATACAAGCGGCATTGCGGTGAAGCAACCTATGCTCATTGCCGAGCTGCGAGCCATTGCTGCTCCGACGGTGGACCAGTCGGTTTTGACGGACACCCTCGTCGAAGTGCACGACCGTCGTGCAGAGTATGCAAGGTATGGCTATGTTTTGACCACCATGGGGGTGGTAGTCGCCGATGTGACTGCTACCATCCGCCAACCGCACCTTCCATGCGAGCAAAGGGGGTACTGGCGCAACAATCAGGTTGGCATCCAGCTCACCTTGAAGAAATTCCTTCTGTACCTGGAGGCGATTCGAGAGTTGCGGTGCCATCCTGCTCAATACCAGTTGTTCGAGGCAGGGCTAGCAAGTATTCTGCCAAACGAGCTCAAGGTCGAGCGTGTGCCGGCTGCCGACTTGAGAGCGCTTTTGGCGGACGTGCTCGTCCAGAGCAACCGCCGGGTGACCTTGGCTGCTCAACCGCCAACTATAATACCGGATGTTACACCATCCGCGTCGGGCGGCACGGCACCGCCTCTTCACAAAAGTGCCCCAGCTCCACCTCCTTCGGGGTGGGCTTTGCTCAACCAAGCGCGTGCAAAAGCCGAGGCAATGATTCGATTGCATGCCGACATGAAGAGAGCTGCAACAGCCGAGGTGGCTCCATCATCGTCTACGGGCCCCGCTTTTCCACCAGGGCCTCCGGCTTTCTTGCCGTTCAGCCCTCCTTCCCCGCTTACGCCGTCCGTCTTTTCCTATGCTCCATCTTCGGCACCAGGCACTGCCTATGGAAGCAGGCATGCCTCTAACTCCGCCTCCTCTACCTCCTCCATCTTGGGCACCAGGCACGCCTATGGAAGCAAGCCTGCCTATACCTCCGCCTCCTCTACCTCCTCCATCGACACCGCACCCAGATACATTGAGGGAGCTTGCGGGCGAGGCTCCAATGGAGGTCGAGACGCCGATGACGCCCGTGGAGGCATTCGGTGCCCCTGGGACCCCTATGGACGTGAGTTCCGAGGTCCCAAGGGAGCCAATGGTCGGTGGGATTGGAAGTCCGGGGAGCGCTTCTCCTTTGACCCCGCCGGCAGAGACGAGTATGGTGGTTCCAAATCCACCGATGGACAATTCGGATGTGGGAAACTCGGGCTCCGAGATGGATTGATATGCTTGGGTATGGGCCCTGAGGGCCTAAAAGCCGGGCATGAGTTGCTCCGATCTTCGCTGCAATGCACAAAATTGGTAGGAGTAGGTCTGAAAGCCCTGCTGTTTGCAGTAGGAGACTGGTTGTGTGCATTAGGAGGTAGGGTAGGAGCGTTTGAGTGCTTGGTAGGTGACTGTGAGTGCAGCCTGCCTGCCGCGAATGGGTCTGCACACTGTCCCTCTGTGCCCAGGTCTTCATGGAAAGGAAGCAGTGCCTTGGCTTTAGGGTTGGTTCTGGGTTTGGTTTTCAGAGGTTGGCTGCGTAGGTGCGTGCAGCTTTTGAGTGTGCGCCGTAGGAGTAGGCTGAAGTTTGTGCGTGTAACTTTGGTAGGACGTGTGCCACGTAGGTCTTGGAGTGTTGTGCGCCGCCTGTTGTTTTTGCGTGGCGTGCTTGTTTGTGAGTTGAAAGCTGAGCCTACGGGCGAGGAAGCAAAAGGGCCAATGATGAAACGTTGGCGTGCCTTTCAGAAGTGGGCCTTGTGTGGGCTTCGGTCCCTGCGGGGGTCCGAGCAAAAGAAGGCCGTGGCACGTTCTGAGGCCCTGCGTATGCTTGCTGGTTTGCCGACCCCGGTTGTTGTGAATTCGGAGTCGGAGGAAGAGTTGATTCCTGATCCGTTGGAAGCTGAACTTGCGAAACCCAGCGGAAGTGAACCCCCTAGGCCCTCCGATGTTCGAAAGAAACCCCGTGTGGAGAATGTTCCCTCAGGTGAACCGGGTGCCCTGAGTTCCCCGGAGGTGGTGAGCGATGCTCTGGATCCTGAGGTTCCGGTCTATTTGACCTCGGAGCGGCTGAAGGCGCACCGAAATAAGGGCCACCAACCTTATCTTAGTTGCTGTGACACATGTCAAAGCGCTAGAGGGAGAGTGCCGGCTCGTAGGAAGCACATGAAACACCACCACGGACCCGGAGAGTTGCAAGTCGACTTTGGATTTTTCGGAAAGAATGTTCGTTTCCTTCTCATGGTTCATGTGGTGTCGGGGTACTTACATACCGTGGTCTTAGGACCTGAGGATGAAGTGCCCGCTGTCTCGGTTTGCAAAGCCTTTACGGAAATGGGATTGAGTGGATTGGACATTGTTGTCCACGGGGACCAAGAAAATCTCCTCGAGAGTGTTTTCCGCAATGCAGCGAAACACCGGACATTCGGGGGAAGGTCAATGCACTGGGTCCCGTTCGCGATAAACAGACCTCAAGCGAAGGGCATCGTTGAACGCCATGTTTGCCTTGTGAAAGAAGCGTTCTGGTCTGTTTGGCTGGGCTTAGAAGAGCGTGTAGGTGAAAAGTTGCCTCTAGGGAGCCATCTGTTTGTTGAGGCCATGAGGTACTCTGTGAGGATGCATAACTTGTTTCATGTGTCCAAGGAACACAGCACGCCGTTGGAGAGACTGCGTGGGTCGACAGTTCAGCCAGTGAAGAGCTGTGAGTTTGGGGTTGTGGGCTTTGGGAAGCCTCAGAAGGACTACCCAGAGCACCGCGGAAAGCGCTTGGTGAGGGCACTCTATGTAGGACCTCACGGTGCTAATGGATCTGGGATTCGAGTCTTTGTTCCAATAGGTATTGGAAAGCCCCCTCGTTTGGAAATCTTCAGCTCTTTTCGTGCCAAAGATCCAGTGGAGTTTGACAAAGCTGCTTTGCGTGACCTTCGAGGTAATAAGGAAGACCCTGAAAGACCCATCAAGTTCGATGTTCCAATCGATGGTCCGAGTCCGCCGCTTGATTCCCCAAATCTCCCTGAAGGAAGTCTTGAGTTTCCTGTTGAACGCACCGAACCACCTGCTCTTGAGGGCCCTGAAGCAATGGAAGAAGAAGGAGAGTTGGATGGGTATTCTCCGGATTTTTCGGACGTGCCTGAAGAAACAGGCATGGAGGTTGAGCCTCCCGGAGGCGTAGGTCTTGAGGACCTCGACGCCCCTATGGATCCAGGAGAAGACGATGCCATGGAAGAGGGCCTGACGTGGCTCTATGAGCATGGCCTTAGGCAACTCTTTGATGGGCCTGACTTGAGAGTGACGACAAAAATCCGTAAGGGAGATAATGTCAAAGAGTGGTTCCGTATGAAGTTTGGTGGAAAGAAGATTTGGGTCCATGTCCCGGACAATGCGGTTTGCGAAGTTTCTGGCAAAGTTTTGCCTCGTAAGCATCTTGAAGAAGGTATGAGACTCGAGCTCTCAGAACTTGATGCTTTTGGTGTAGCTACGATTATAGGAGAAGCTGAGGCCCGTAAACGAGCTACGCGGAGAATCCATACGACTAGGTGGGTTCTGACTTCGAAACCGTCGGCCACGAACCCTGAACGAGTTCGTGCTCGTCTTGTTGTGAGAGACTACGCATTTGGATCCAATCCTCTAGCTGATGGGATATATTCCCCCACCACGTCTTTGGAAGCCTTGAGAGGTGTCCTTGCTATTCATGCTGTCAGAGGTGGCACCTTGTTGTCAGCAGATGTGAGCGTTGCCTTCATGCAAGCGCCTGTGCAGGGAGTAGAGTGTATCCGGTTTCCGAATGGGATGTATGATGAGGAGAACAAGCCGCTGTTTGCGCAGCTACACAAAGCCATGAATGGCTTGAGAGTAGGACCACTGAGCTGGTACCTAGAGTTTACAAGCACGCTGCGTAAGCAGTTTGGGTTTGGTGAGACTGCCGACCCTACTGTGCATCACCGGCTTGAGAAGGATGGTGCGCTGACTTTGGTGTTAGTGTATGTTGACGATCTCATCATCTTTTCCCAGAATCCGCCAGTTGCCAAGGATCTGTACGCTAAGCTAGCGAAGATCTATAAAATGAAGCAGACAGGGCTTCTAGAACCTGGCAAGACTGGGCAGCTCGAGTTCTTGGGTCGAGTGATCGCCCGAACCACTGAGCACGGGCCTGTGTTCTTTGGCCTGAAGCCGGGGTACTTGAAGTCGCTTGGAGAAGAGTTTGGCATTAGCGGAAAAGGTGTGAAACCAGTGCTGGGAAACCTCGAGAAGGAGTACCGGAAGAAGGAGGCTGGAACACCTATCAGCACTGAGGCGTATGAACGCTATAGACGTGTGCTTGGTAAGTTGATGTGGGCAAGCCTGACGTTGCCGCATTTGTCCTACCCGGTAGGATTTCTGGGCCGGTATCAGAGTGACCCAGATAGCCAGGCAGAAGCTTGCTTGAGACGCGTGGTTCGCTGGGTGATGGCTTTGCCTGAGTACCTTCAGCGATTTTCGGCAGAAGCGTTGGAGTATCCTTGCTGCGCTTCGGAAACCATGCTCTCTGGCTTTGTGGATGCGTCATGGAACATTTGCTCTGTGTCTGGTGCTATCGTGAAGTGGCATGGCATCATGATCAAGACTTTCTCGCGGAAACAGTCGGTGACCGCGTTGAGTTCGGCGGAGGCCGAATTGGCAGCCCTGACTGAGGCAGCCAAAGAGTCGGTGTACTTGTCTTTGCTCATGGAAACGCTCCTGTATGGAATGCCCAAAGGAGAGACCGGTGAGTTTCCGATTCACCTGGCTTCGGATTCGGAAGCGGCTTTGTCGATTAGCAAAATGACGGGGTTGTTACGCCGTGTTCGGCACCTGGAGCTTCGTCATCGCTATCTTCAAGAGCTAGTCCACCTGGAAAGGCTGATTCTAAGCTTCATCAGTGGAGAACGGAATCCAGCCGATGGACTGACGAAATCTCCTGAGGAGTTGTTGCTTGAGCATTTGCTGGTTGCGTGTGGACTGGAAAGAGTGTGTGAAGAAGACCTTCAGGGTCTTGTAGTTCCTGAACACCTTCGTGAACGAATGGAAGAACTTGAAGAAGTATGTGAAAAGCTTGAGAAAATCCCGACAAACCTGGCGAAGTACGAGCCAGTGGCAAAAGACCTTGCGTTGGGATCTGTTCCTCTGCTTGTGATCGAGGTGTTTTGTTCAACGGACAGTGCGTTGTGCCGAGCGTGTGCTCGTGACCGAGTAGCATATATTGGCATAACTGAGAAAGAAGACTTCTTAAGCAAGAGTACTCAAATGTTTCTAGGAGAGGTCTTGCTGTGTCTGTTGAGTAGGAAACCGCCCCAGATCTATGTCCACATAGCTTCCCCGTGTACCGCTGGATGTAGCTACCGCTTTAAGAACTGGCATCGACCGAAGTTTCGACATCGGTGGCGAGAGCAGGTCAAAAAGCATGTTGCCTCTTGGAAAGCTTTAGGACGACTTCTTGAGGACCGCTGCAAAGAGATCCTGGTTACCCAGGAATGGCCAAAGAACTGTGGTCTTTGGAAGGAGGAAAGTTATCTGAAAGAAAAGAAGCGCCTTGGTCTGAACTTTGGAAGGGTTGTGGACCGTTGTGCCTTCGACGGGGTCTTTAAGCGGTGGTTCTTTGCTACAAACCGAGAGGAGTGGAGTGAAATCTTCTCTGGAAAGCCCTGTGACAAAAGTCATCAGCATGTTTCACTTGCTAGTGTCGAAGAAACAGGTATCTATCCGACTAAACTGGGTAGAGCTCTTTTGCGTGCTGCGAAAGTCACGTTAGGTCTTGTAGGAACACCTTCTTAGGTCGGCAGTAGGAGTGCTCGCTTTCGGACTTTGCCTGGGATGAGATGTTTAAGCACTGGAAACACCGAACTGTGAAGAAGTGCGTGGCTCTGAGGCATCACAGTCCAAGCGGGGGTGTGAAAGTTCCTGTCTAAGGACATGTTAACTTTGTTGTCCTGCATGCTGGCTCAGAGTTGTGTGTGTGTAGTTGTAGGAACTCCGTAGTTGTGCCTTGGAGGCTCGACGGGAGTGCTGCTTTAAGTGGGAAAGCCTTTGAATTGCTTGAGTTGTAGGGATGTGTGTCTGGAAGCTGTAGAAGTGACTGTGCACGTTTTTGCTTGCTTTAGGTGTAGTTGGGTAGGTCCCGAGAACTCCCACTGACGTTTGAGTTTGTTTTGTGGCTGTGGAAAACACGTGGCAGAGCAGAGTTTTCACCTGTGTGTAAAGAGTTTCACTGACGAAGCCTCCGGCTTATGACTTTGGCTCAAGTCGTGAGAAAAGAGGGTTCAGCGCGCTGCTGTGTTTTCACACTAGAAAGGTGACAACTCCGGCTTGAACTCTAGGAATTGGCAACAGGCAGTCGTTTGCATGGACATGTGTTTTGCAGTGACACGTGTGCACGTTTTGCAAGTGCTTCAAGAAGTTGGCATCTTAGTGCAGCTTCCTTGCTTTTTCACTCCAGTACACATGGATTGTTTTTCCATTGTTGCAGCTGCAAGAAACGTCCCGCAGACTTTGTGCACTGGACCAGGTTTCCTGGTTGCCTAACAAGTTTTAGGCTTAGAACTGTGTGTTACTCCAGGGGAGAATGTCTCAATCCTGTTGGCTCCACCAAAAAAAAAGCCAGCACCGCAGGTTGATGCTTCATTTAAACACAGGTCTTGCAAGACCTGCAACAAATTCCAGCAAGAGCGAGCAACGCACTCCAATAGAAGGCCATTGACTCAGACTTCCCGGGAAAACAGCTGTGCCTGCGGGAAGTAGGGCCACAGAAGAGAAACCAGATAAATTCTTAAACCCAACTCTGCTCAAGTCAGAGAAGGGAGAAAAAAGCGTTCAAGAGGCGCGTGATCGTATTTCGGCACTCTGCAGTGACCTGGCGCGACTGTAATAAGCTCCCAGTGGATCTGCATGCCATGGACTAAGAAGTGCAGCCTGGCGCCCAGTGATGCATTGTGTTGCCAATCCATCAAGCTTGAGCATGCACCATTGCTTGCACAACTGCCTGTGAACGGACCATGCCCCGTACACCCTCAAAAATGCAATCCCTCAGACCATATGCCTGCCGAACCAGGACTTCCCAGGTGCGATCGAGATGGAACCACTCTGTCACGGAGATATACATCCTTCCAGAACTCTGGCATGCTCTGCAAGTCTGACATGCGTAACAGCATGACATTGTGAACCTGCAATTGCTTCGGCAGCAGGGTGACAGTGCACTCACATGTCCCCTCTTACCGCACTGTGCATGCGCAGCTAGCAAGATGTCTGAGACACATCAAGAAGTGGAGAAGCAGCCCCGATCTTGCTACCGTGCTGATGGACGGCGTCGCCGAACTGCGCTGAGAACACAACACCTGATTGGAAGGGTCATAGCAATCAACACCTGATTGGAAGGGTCCATAGCAATGAAAGGCAGTGGGCCGGCGTAAGAGTTCAACTGCTGCCTAGTGTTTCTCCCCTAAATCGGCAACTGTTGCTACTCGGCTGTTGCTCGGGCGCTCCACTGGCAACCACCATGGGGTGCCCTGGGCCCTGGGCTGTCTTGCATCAGTTGTTCTCTAACCTATGGGCGCGTGCAGACCTTGCCTCTTCTTTGGAAAGTTGGCCAATTGGCGCCTTCTCTTTTTGCTACGGTGTGTCAGGGCACTTGTTGAGGCCATGTACCTTAGTGTGGGGCCACGCGGCACCCAAAGGCTCTGCATTTGTGCACAGTACGAGAGCGTCAGGCAAATCTGGTGGTGGATCAGCCATGCAGTTACCAAGATCAGTAGCCTCAGGTGCCTCAGTGGTGCAAACGGCTTCGCGCACAGGGTTTGTGTCACATGCCGACAGTTCCATGGCATGGATGCGATCACTTCAAAAGAAAAATTTGGGGTCCGAGCCGGAGTGCTTACTACTACTACTACTACTCCTACTATTGCTACTACTCCTACTACTACTACTACTACTACTATTACTACTACTACTACTACTACTACTACTACGAGTACTACTAGTACTACTAGTATTACTAGGAACTACTAGTACTACTATATACTATTATGTACTACTATATACTACTATTATATACTATTATATACTATTTTTTTATACTATTATATACGATTATATTATACCACTGTATTATACTACTATGTGAAGTCGACCAGCACTGGACTTGCACTAAACCAATGCAATCACAGCCCGGCCACGCTGTTTTACGACTTCGCGAGTTCAAGCACTTGTGCAGCTACGCCTGAGTGCGTCCGGTCGGACCGCACAGCAACCTAAGAGCTACTGTACGAAACTACCGTGCTCAAAGGCACAAGCTCGGTACTTGAGCCAAAACATTGGCATTGTTACGAATTGCAAAACTACACATGCAAAGGAAAACAACACGCTGCACTAGCACTAAGCAAGCACTCCATGCATGCTTTGACCTGCTCACATTCGCCCCTCAGCCGAGGCTTCCGGCTCACCAAGAGCTCGTAGTGCGTCAAGCACTTCAGCAACGCGGCAAATGGGGTAGGGCGAGGGTGTCGCGTGCGACCCTGGTAGAGCCCGCACATCATGAGCATTGGCATGCGGCTTGGGCGGCAGCCCGCACTACCAAACGGACGCACGACGACAGCAGCCCTCTACGACCCTAAACCACCCCAAGTCGCGAGCGCTCACCTTTGTGCTGGCAGGCGAGGCTCCAGAGTACTGGGCAGGTCTTTGTGCTGCTAGTGCAAAGCTATGGTACAAATGGTACACTGTACAAACTACCGGCCCTAAGCTACGGCTACGGCTACCCACCTATCCAGAACTACCCTACGGGCTACCGGACTCAGCGAGAGCCGCGCACATTGCTTGTGCCGCAGCCAGTGCAACTCGCACGCGCTTCGGCGAGCGCACTGGCACTGCCGCGACCAGGACACGGTCCGCAGCACCTGCAAAAGAGCTCCCTCGACAAGAGGGGCCACAGGCAGGGCGGAGAAGAAAAGTGCGGGGAATGCAAAATGGGCAGGCTTCCAACCTGCCGCGGCTTTTCGCCCGCAGTCACGCAAAAGAAAGTGCAAAAGGTTGGCGAAGCAGCGTGCCGTGCTGCAACGCCGGCTCTGATAATGCGTGGATACATACCACGCCGCGCCAACTGGCCGCAGCCTACTCGATACCCTGTGGAGCAGTGTTGGGGGCACGAGTGGCGTTGCCGGCAACGTTGGAGCTACTGGCTCGCTCCAACTGAGGGCGCTTTGCAACCGCCTCATCGAGGGAGAATGCCTCGGCCGACACCCTCTGGAATTCCTCGACGTAGGACTGCGCGACAGGGTGCGTCTTGGGGACCTCAAGCTTAAGCCCTGCCTCCGCATTGGCCTTGCTGCTTGTGGTAAAATTGAGGCTCCCAATCAGCACCACCGCGCCGTCAGGCCGCAGTAGGCAAAGGGCCTTGGCATGGTGCAGCCCTTGAATCCCGGTGCCTACCTTAGCCCCGCGGCCGTCGCGAGCATAGGCGTCGCGCAAGGATGTGCCGCAACCCACCTTCACCTCGGCACCTGCGGCCGCCAAGCGTTTCAACGCTTGCCACTGAAGCTTGGTGCGGTGGCATTGTCCCATGTCGGCGACAATCCTAACGCTTGCGCCCTTGCCAAGCGACGCTTCGATTGCCTCGATGCAGGATGGGCAATCTAAGCTGTAAGCCCGGATGTAGATCACATCCTCTGCTGCTCCGGACCCAAGCAGCGTTTGGGCGGCCTGAATGTATGGCCCGCCCGCAAGGAATTCCGCTTCTTTGACTGGAGAACTCCTAGCGGGGGCTGGGCCCTTGTTCCTCCGGCCTGGCGTGCGCGCCACCGTGGCAGTGGCGGCACGTTGCACGGAGCCGGAATGTGCGTGGGCTGCGCTCGCTCCATCTGCTGGGGCCGCGGCCAGGTCACGACCCGCGAGCCCCTGAAAGCAGGAGAGCCCGCGGCTCTTGGCCGCGAGTTGGGAGAAACACCCTTCACTGTTCCCCAAACCCAACACCACCTTACCCTTAGCTAGGGCATCGGAGGCGGTACTCCGAATGGAGTCTGTGAGCGCAGGACCCGCGCCTCGCTGGGCCGCGTGCAAAAACCCTAAGGAACGAGCGGTGTCCATTGCGGCATCGCAATGCCCGCAGCGTCCTTCTGCCAGGTAAGCGCGACAGCCACAGGCAGCTGTCTCCTCCTTGAGATGCACCCAAACCTTATGGGTCACCCCTTTCTTGGTGCTCGCGACCTCAAACGTCGCTTCGGAGCCAAGGAGCTGAGACAGCCGCGCCTCAGGGGCCGCGGTGTTGCCATGTCGCAAATGCGCAATGCGATTGGCAACGGCACGACTCACGTACCACAGAACAGCACCGCACGGTCCGCCTGGCTGGCCCCGTGGCCGATTTCCTCAACAACGTCGGCCGAAACCGTTGCAACCGCGTGCATGGAGTCCTCGACGACATGCACGACCCCGCGGTGCAACTGCAAGGCAATCGGCGCCGACGCTGCAGCCGCCAGGCCCCACCAGCCGTTGATGTTCCCGTTGAGGGCGTGCATCAACCGATTGAGGAGCCCGCGACCCAGGAAAAAGGGGGTCCGCGGCGGAAGCGGAACACTCGGCGGCGGCCGGGCCGACCCGCACGGGAAAGCTGGGACCCAGCTGGTGCTTGGGCGGGGTTGGAGCGCGGCAACAATGCCCGCGGCGAAAGCGCCCCAGGCGTACTTGCCCCTCCCCTTGGGCTTGCCCTTGGCATCGGACTTGCCCCTGCCCTTCGGCTTGCCCTGGCCCTTGCCACGGGCGTCTGCCCAAGCACCCCACGGGTCGCGGCCCTTGCCGTGCGTCGCCTCCTCGCGACGTCTCTTGCCGCCCCTCTTCTTGTGTTTGCTCCTAAGAAGAGGCTGGATCGTTTCCTGATCCATCGCGCGATTTGCCAGAAGGATCTCGTACTCCAGCTCATCTTGGCTGCTCTCGGAGCCCGAGTCCCTCTGTTCGCCGCGCCGCGGATCCGGGATCCCGCGGGACACGACCTCTGCCAAGCGGAGGGGTGTGCTGCACCTAAAGCACAGCTGCCTGAATGAAAGGTTCCATTCATAGCAGTTAGGACACTGCCACCCTGCTATGCGGAGCGCTTCGCTGATGTGATCATCGCGCTCCGCCTTCTCCGCCTGGCGCCGCTCCCGCTTCTTGGCGCGCTCGGCCGCCTGCGCCTCCTCGGCCGCCTGGAGGGCTTCAGCGAGTTCCTCATCGCTGAGGAGCCTCGCGGCATCTGCCCGCGCTTGTTGGTCTTCAAGCTCTTCGGCAGAAAACCTCCGCCGCCATTGCTCCGGCGCGGTTTGGGGATCCATCTCCCTCCCACCACCCGATGTCGATCCCATTGATCCATCGGCCGTCGCACGGGGCGCCCGCATTCGGGCCGCCCGCGTGCGTGGTGAGGCACTGGTCCTCGGTCACCGGGTTAATGGCTTCGCAGAAGAAGCACCGCCAGCTGCCGTAGGGGTAAAAACGGCCTTCGACGTAGGCTCGGTTGGCTGGGAGGGCGACCTCGTCCGCCTCATCCGCGGTGGCAGCCTCCATCTCAACCGAGACCTCTTCGTCCTTGACGACCTCCGCCTCCTCCTCCTGTTCCTCCTTGACCAGGGGCTCTTCCTCCTCCCGGCCAACCTTGAGGTGGGACTCAGTGCGAACCTCGGCGCGCATCAAAATGACGTCAAGGCTATCCGCGGCTGGGTCGCCCGCGAAGAAGGAGTCGATCTCCTTGGCATGGAGATCGTCGAGAGGCGTCACCAGGTCCGGCGAGTAGTCTCGCTTGGAGCGACGCTCGGCCAGGCGTCGCTGGACGTCGCCCTTCGGCGGCTCGAGGGCCCGCCCGCGCGGAGCGGCCTTCCGCGGAGGCTCGGGCTCGGCCTCCTCCGTGGGCTCGCTCTTGGGCGTGGACCCTCCATCGCTTCCCTCTGGAGCACCAGGGGGGTCCAGCTCGGGGTCGTCGCGAAGCCACCCCGGCGGATGGCTACCACCGTAGATGTGGTGCGATCCGTCCTCAAGCTGGATTCGGTCCCCTCGCCTCAGGAGCGGGACTCTCGAGTGATCGTACCCGTTGGCTTTGTGGTACCTAATCACTCGGAGCATGGGCACCTCCCCATACCCACCGTCCTTTCCTCGGCGGAACAGCCGCCCCCGCCAGTCCTGACGAAAAGGGTCAAGAGGTGCGGAGGGGCTGATCCCCAGGTTGGGCGGAAGAGAGGCGCCATGGCAGGCCGCCTGATGCAAGTGGTACTGCACCAGCGACTCAAAGGCTAGCCCGCAGCCGAACATCCGTAGTGGCCGTCAGCGTTGGGGCGAGGCTCCTCTGAGGCTGAGGCGGACTGGGCGGTCCCGACTCCCCCCCGGCCGCCCGACTCTCTCCCTCTCGGCGCAGCGTTTTGAGGGACTCCTCACGCTTGGTGATCTTCTCCAGCTTCACCATCGCAGTTCCCGCAACCTCCAGTATTCTCGACTGGAGCTTCTGCGCTCTAAGAAGAGCTTCGGACCGCGCGAGGTATTCCTTCGCGCTGGTGACCACAGACTGGCCGAGCACGAGGACTCCTTCCTCTGTGCTCTCGGCCTGGGCCCCACTAGCGGGCTCCTCGTCCTCCTTCACTCTGACCGCGGCTGCAGGCGCCCGCGTGTCGGGAAGATCCGAGCTGGAACTATCTTCCTCGACACCTTCAGCTGCTTGGGCTGCCTCTTCCTCGAGCGAGTCCTCGGGCTCGAGGACATTGGGGCCCGGGATGTTGCGCCTAGGGTACACCTTGGGCTTCGCTGGCACGATCGAAGTCCTAGGAGTCCCTACAGGACGCCCTTTGGCCTTAGGCGCGGCCTTAGGAGGGGTAACCGGTTGGGCGGCCCCCGCGGCCATGACACGACCCGCAGGGGCCAGCACAACCGTCGAGGAGCTCGCCGCGCCACTGCTGGCCGCAGCAGCTTGGGCCCAGTTTCGGTCCTCGCCCCAACGGCGGGTTGGGGCCCGCACTGGAGTCGCCTAAACTCTTTAGGTCGACACGCAAGACCAACCTATCCACTTCCAACTCAGCTATCAAGTCTGAGCAGACAGGCGAGCCCCTGGGGAGTGCCCAGATGCGGGAAATGCCGGTGGCCCTAATCTGGCCAGTGAGGGCCACCCCATCCGCTCCTGCATAGATGGGCACTCCGGCGTCCCGCAGGACCGCCAGTCGGACCTCGACTATGCAAGTCGATCCGCGGCGGAACCCGCGCCTTCCGTCCTCCCACTGCGTGGGGCAGTGTCCTAGGACGTAGTGAACCCCGAGGCGGCCTCCCGGCCCGCCGCCGGGGATCAGGCCGTTCTGCAACAGGCTTGGCACGACATGCAAGTCCGTGCCGTGCCACATGACCGACCATACTGACGGATGAGGTCGTCGATGGCCGTCTCACTTAGGCCCTCCATCATGAACCCCATCGGATGGCCGCAATCGGCAGAGTGGCCTTGGAAGGCACGAAGGAAACCAGCGTGCGAGGTATCCAACCTCGCTTTCCGCTGGCTGGCGTCGTGCGCGACCGCCTGGTTGTACTGGTTGATGGTGATCCCGAGTTGCTCGATCAACTCATCAACCGGGTAGAGGCCGCCCGGACCGAACCGGCCTCTGCAGCCACCTTCGCCGTGCCGCATGCATCGGACTAGCAGGCGCTGCACGTCGTCTATCGTGGGCGGGCCCTTCCGGCCCTTAGGGCCTGGGCTCTTGCTTTTGCCCCTGCCCTTAGACCCTCCTCCACCCATCGCGGCACTGAGGCCCGCGGCTTTGCTGGACCTCCGATGGGCAAAGGAAACCTGACGCGCCCTTGAGCGGCCAGGACACGGCCCGCTGCAAGGGGCCGGTGTGCAGTAGTGGTAGGCAGCCGCTCCCGCGCGGCCAGGGCACGGCCCGCAGCGGGGCCTTGTGGTTGACCACGAAGGTCCGGGCGACCAATCGGTCGCTCCCGCGCGGTCTGGTCGCGACCCGCAGCGGGGCGCAGTGCACAGGCACGAACGCGGGGAGGGACTACCTACCCTAGGCTCTACAACACACTTGAACCGCTGCGGCGGGGGTTTGGGGAGTTTCTTTAAGGTCGGGGCTTTAAGGCTTCTACGGCTTCTGCTTCGACCTTGGACCGAACCTCTAGGCCTGCTTCCTAAACACTGGCTGCGAGACAAACGAACGAAGCTGCACGCGACGAACGACGAAAAATCCTTCTGCCCGCAGACCGGCGACCTGGGAAACGGCCCGCCCCAAACACACCCGCCCTGAACACAGAAACACCCGAACAGCCCCAACATCCTGAGCATCAGAACGCGCGTGGGGTGATTCTGGTCCGAGCGCTCCGCGTCATGGTTCGCGCGCTTGGAGTTGTGCGCACCGCGAACGCCTAAGGCTTCAAGAGCAGACGACGCGCTCTGCGGAGCCGCGACTGCCCCCTTGGCGCACGCTTCGCGCACCGCCCCCTCGGCTTGGGCATCAGTGAAAAACTGCCCATCAATGACCCTACCCGTCCTAACAGTAAGATCATCCACGTAGGCAATCCACTCCTTAGTATACTTAAGGCGCCTACCTCTGCCGGGGGCATAGGCCCTATCAACCACAAAGTTGAAGTCATCTGGGCCGTTAATCGGGCCAAAGGTGAGGCCGACAGGGAGATACTTCCCTGATCTTGCCACAATGGCCAACACCTCGCGAGCACGCTTGGTGTTCCTAATCTGATTAAACCCACTAACCGCATCCACGAAGGTATACCAAACCGAACCTACTGCGGCGGCGAGCACATCGCTGCCCCGCCGACAATAGTACGTGGAGCGCTTAATTCGGGCATTCACGCGGCGGTAGTCAACCACCAAGCGTCGCTTCCTATGCCGCTTGTAGCTGGGCATTTCCTTGGTCGGAAACGGCGCAGATCCCAAAGCCGAGCTGCCGCGGATCAACTGACCCCGCTTGCATTCTTCTTCAAGCTTGTCGTCGACCCATTGCGCGGACTCGCCCCTCAGACTGTGAGGCTGGGACGAGACCGGCGGCCCGGCGGGGATGCAGTCATGGGCGAACTTCCTGACCGTGGTCCTGGTGGTGTCCTCCACCCAGAACCCAGCGGCCTTTCGCCGTACGACCTCCCTGACGGCTGCGATATCAGCATCGGTCAGCCCGGGTCTGGTTGGTCCAGGCTCGATCTTCAAACCCGACCATACGAGGTCTCTATAGGCCTCGGTGCGCCTAGGATCCTCCGCGACCTTCTCGCCCGCAAGAGCATAGACCTCAAGGTCAGCCCGGACGGAATCCCAGTCCTTGGCGTCCGCCTTGGTCCGCCAAAACGCTTCCCTCTCCGCGGCATACTTATCCACCTCCTTATCCAGCTCCGCACGCTCTGCTGGCGTGAGGTCCTCGCCCGACCGCACGTCCGGGAGGGGAACGACTGGAGAGGGCGGTGGCGCAGCCGCGGCGCTATCTGCACCCGCAGTCGCTGGAAAGCTTTCAACTGCAGCGGTGCACAGCTCTTCTGCGCCCCTCAGACCAAGGTCCTGGAGCGAGGCGCAGAAAGCCGCTCCTATGAGGTTGTAGTCAGCTTGCGCGCGCTCAACGTGCTTGTGCCGCACTGCGCCCAACGCATCCGGCCTACTACACCTCAAACCTACCGATTCTAGGCTGAAATCGGCGAGCCACAGGGCCCCGCTCTCAACGAGGTTGCCGCGGCCACTGGCCCGCGCGAACTGGCACATGTCAGCCCGCACGAAAGCCCAAGGCCAGCGTGGCTCTGCGAGCGTCCCAAACAAGGCGCCCCGCTCCTCTAGCCGCCAAGGTTCCCACTCGCCTTTTTGCGCCTGCAAACGCAGCGCGACGTGGGCGCCCGCGCGCGTGCGTTCCTGCGCACACCGGACGACTAGCTGGAGGAAAGCCCGGGGCACATTCTTGCCCTCAAGCCCAATCACGAGCACCTTCGGCTCTGTGCGCAGAACAGCGCCGCTAATGGCCTCTAAGTGCTCTTCCGCGGCCAGGTTCCAGGTGATCCCGTAGGCCTGCTTGCCTTGCACAAAAGCGGGAACAACCCTGTACCCGTGCCTCCTCGCCGCGTCGGAAACGACCGCGTCACCCCAAGCAACCTCTAAGACATCAGCAACCCCACCAAGGAAATACTGCCGGAACCAACTCTCGACAGCACCCGACTCTGGGGAAGCCCTAGGCTGCAACGCGCGGGGTTCCGCGACCAAGAGGTCCGCGAGGGCCTCTCGGATCGAGAGCACACTCGTGCCGGCACGAGACGCTCGCTCGAGGGTCCTGTCCTGCAACGAATACGCCCCCTTGTCCAACTTCTGGCCGAGGCTGCAGCAAGCACGCCGTCGCGGTTTAGGTCGATTTTGGAAATAATTTCCTTCACAGAAACCGCTTCATGGGCCGGACGGGTCCCTTCTGAAAGCGTGAGCGCTCCGTCCTCGGCGATATATGCAAGCCGCCATTTGACGCGAACCCCGCTGGCGTCGGGGAGATAGCGATGGACGCCGACCTGTGCACGGGCCTCATCCACCTGCGTGACCCGCCCTAACCTGCACACCTTCGGGCCTCCACCTACACCCCGATAGGCAATGCGGTCACCAAGGCGGAGGACGAAGTCCCTCCCGCGCCTGGTCAGCGTGAACTCCACCTGCTTGGCGTCGCCTTGAACCTGCTGCCCTAAGCTGGGGCGAGACGAGCCGTCCCCGCCGGTTTCATCGTCTTCAAAGACGACCGGCTCGCGGGATTCCGCGCCATCTGCATCCGCAGGAA
>CAJNDS010000335.1:0-105000 GCA_905221605.1 Symbiodinium natans
GACGCACGACGCACGACGACGACGACGACGCACGACGACGCACGACGCACGACGCACGACGCACGACGACGACGACGACGACGACGACGACGACGACGACGACGACGACGACGACGACGACGACGACGACGACGACGACGACGACGACGACGACGACGACGACGACGACGACGACCTGGTAATGCCAGGTAATGCGCTTTGTAATGCCATAAAACAAAGCACGCTCGTAATATCCTGGTAATGCCAGGTGATGCGCTCATCTTGGAAGTGAAGTAAAAGTCCTGTTTAATATTTTAGCTTTGTAATGCCACAAAACAAAGCACGATTGAAAACAATGAAAGCATGCAATGAAAGCATGCAGCAACATGGCAAATGATCAACACCTGAACTCAACGGTTCAAGCGGTCAACAATGCTTCGACATTTTCGGCCACCCAGCACCCTAAATTTTCCGGAAATTTAGGGAGCTGGGCCGTGGCTTCTGAACATGATCAGGCTGCATCCGTTTCCTAAATTTCCTGAAAATTTTGGGTGTGTAAATTTTCGGAAATTTAGGAAAGCGATGAAGCAAATTTTCCGGAAATTTAGGGACCGAGGCTTCGGGCTACCCGGAACCAGAAATTTTCCAGAAATTTAGGGGAGCGAATCCGGCTTGCGGCCGTCGAAGAGGCCCAGCCTTTCAAAGGGCACAGCCCCAAGCCCCAAAATTTCCCGGAAATTTTGGGTCCCGGGTAGGCCAAAGCGGCTTGCTCGCCGGGGTCCAGAAATTTCCAGAAAATTTTGGGGCTGGGGCACTCCGAGGCGTGACGCACCGCATAGGGCTGCTTTGACCGTAGCGTTTTATAGAGTAGATTTTAATTCTAATAATGTCGTTCATTCAGAAATGAACATAGAAAGATAGATCTTTAAATATATTCTGAGAAATCTCGGGATCCAAGAATGATTCTTATATTAATTTTCAATCGGTAATCTTTATAACATATTTAGCAAAAAACATATATTTATGTAAAGATCCCTCATATATCATATTTCGATCAATAAGTTCGGAATATAACGAATATTATTCCAAGTGCTAATGTATTCGAAATAAAATCTAAGCCCCCCCCATAAGTATCGTCAGGGCTAAACCTCGAAGAAACCATTATCCCCTCGACTCATCAAAAAAAACCTGAAAACTGCAGCAGGGACCCGAAAAATTCGGAAAAACTGTGACAGGGATCCTAAACCGGCATACTCTTAGCGATATTGTTTTTTTTTTTTTTTCTTGCTTTGATGCGCCGCTGGCCTCTTGTTCGCTTGGCCAAGAGACGCGACGGCTGAGGGCATAGCATGCTCAGCGCAAGAACTTTGCAAGGCAAATTATTGATCTTCTGACCAATCCAGGCGTACGAGCCAGCTGCTGCTTTCCTGTCGAAAGGAAAGAATGAACTGAAGACTCTTTTGGGAACGGATGATACTTTGTGACAAGCCTTTGGGGGAGAGCGGGAGAGCAGCATTATTTTCAACTGCGAGCAGTCACAAGACTTCATCGCGAACAGCGCAAAAACACCACGTCTCCGACCGTTCTTGAAAGCTTTTGCACAGCATTTACCCGAACGATTGTGGAGAAGTGATATAGCAAGGCTGCAGAGTAAGCTGGAGTTCGAGGCCTCATGGCCAAACTCACAGTTGCCCCAGCTGCTGTCTTAAACAAAGCCGGGGGGAGGAGTTTCAAGCCATGCCAAACCGACGCCGGAGGGTTGCTAGTCAATGCTCCACCTTGGGTTTGGGGTGTAGGGTTTGTGGTTCGAAAACTAAGCGGGCCTGCTGCATTGTGGGCCTGGGCGGTGCAATGCTCGTAGACAGATGAATTGTATATGGTCATAACATAACAATATGCAATCTATCACTTATTGTGCTAAGAATCATGTGTCCTATATCTTGTGACATACGAACTTTCGCATACTATTACTAGAATTCAGTACCCAGGAGGTGCCGAGCTAGCTACGACCAGAGTCATTCTCAGCCTGATTTGATATCTGCTGCTGGGGATTGTGGAGAACTGAACACCACGAGCCTCTGAGACAGCTTAACCGAGTACCCCCGAAACATTTGCTCTCGGTCGCATGGCCCGGTAAAGAAAATAGACGCCAGATCCGGAGCGGAGCAGCGGCCAATCTTTAAGTACTCACAAGTCACTTTTGGGGTTCACAGTGCTTCATACCTCCAAACAGGTTGAAGAGTCCCTTACTCAGCCCAAGAACCTTCAGCTCTGAAACTTGCAGAATGTAGTGGAGATTTCAAGGAACTCCAAGACGCTGTCTGACCAAAATAGCTCAGAAATGCGGGGCCTGCAGGTTTCAAGTCTACAAGTTCTTGAGGGTTCATGGGGAAGTAGAAGTAAGGCTTTGCTTTAGGTACTCTATATAAGGTCTAGTTGCCTACTTATAACCCCAAGAACATGTTCCCATGAACCAGTTGTTAAGTTTGCCGCTGGGATTGAAGTGGTCGGAGGCTGGAAGAAGGAGGGCTTAGAGTTCAGGATTGTGAGCTTTGCAGAGTGCCCGCAGCTTCCTTGAAACGGCTGGGTGGTGCAAGATTCATTTGGTATTCATCGCGGCCCTGGGCAATCAGCCCAATGACCCTTAGGATAGGCTTCTCAAAATATGGGGGTTTGGGGAGTCTGGCTGCTTGACATTAAACCCCGGTCAGGAATCCCTGGCGCAAACAACGCCTTCAGCCAGTCACATTTTTCAGGGTGCCGGATGCTACATCTACCGCACCTTGTAACTACAGGTTACTACTCAAGTAACCCACAGGCGCCTTCACTCTTCCGCACTGGATCGCAGCAATTGCAAGAACTGCCAGTAACTGCCATATGCTCCGAGGCGCATGGGTAAGTAAGAGTAGGTCGAAATGCATGCCAAACAAGGCTACAACCACTGATGGCTAAAGCTGCCCTACTGATAAGCCCATATAGCTACACCTGAACGTCCAAGTGCACGCCCATTCTAAGGCCACAACTCAAAGAGCTCCACGAATGGGGTTTCGGGGGTTATTATAGTATCGTTTTAACGGGACCATACGGGAATACTATTCGTAATCATTCCGACACCAATATTAGTGGGTTAGAGTTCGGCACCCTGAAGCCATCACGCAAGATCGGGCGTCAGCGGATCATCAGAACTCTTCCGCCACAACCTTGTAGGCACGGGAGGATCGGACGGACGTTACACGGGTTCTATACACCCCTTCAAGCCAAAAGACGCATCACATCTGCAATGGTTTTTGTTACAAATTCAGCCGAACAGCTTTGGACGTTTGGTCCTGTTAGCTAACAGCTTTTAGAGTGCCAGGAAAGGTGCCCTGTTTTTTGGGGGGTTCCAAAAAGGGGGAAAAGGGTTTAGGGTTTAGGCCAGCGGAGCGATTTCCCACCAGATGCTCGCAAAGCTGCAATCTCACGGGGAGCATTGACGACGTCATTGATGGCCAAGAGGTTGGAATCCTTCCCCAGACTCAATATCCCTGTCTTCATATTAACTACATAAGGCTATGGCGGGGAAATAGAAGGTGTATGAGGCCTATGCAAAGTTCATGTGGGGGAAGCTGTTAGAAGCACCCTGAGAATGAACGGGTGCCCTGAACGCTCTCAATGGGGCCTACAAGCGAACCTAACCGCTAGAAAGGGAATACAGTCGCGGACATCTTAGAGCAACACCGCCCAGGCTGGAAATCCACACTCGTGCTCAACTTTTCCAGAAAGCCAAGCACCAGAAACCTAAACCCCAACCTGTTTAGCGCATCGGCTTCAACAAAAATTCTGCTAAAGCTTCGGAAGTCCATACCCAAAAAACCTAAAAACCTAAAACCCCTAAACCCTAAATCGTAAACCCTAACACCCTAAAACCCTAAAACCCTAAAACCCTAAAACCCTAAAACCCTAAGACCCTAAAACCCAAAAACCTAAAAACCCAAACGCCCTAAACCCCTAAACCCTAAACTCCAAAAACCGAAACCCCCTAAACCCTGCATAAACCCTAAGCCCTAAAAACCTGAAACCCTAAACCCTAAAGTCCGAAGCTTCCTCGAAACATGCTGGGCGACCCTTTGCAAATTCACAGCCCGGCCTCCAGATTCCCGGACTTGGCCTGACGTTTGCGGTTTTAGGGGGTTTTTGGGGTTGAGGGCTTTTTGAGGCTGCAGGCTCAGAGCGGTTGCTTCTACATTGCCAAATGCAGAGTCTGTAGTACCAGAGCCATTCGCAAAATGGCATGGTTCAATCTGCCCTTAAAACGGAGGAAGTGAAACCCTAAACCCTAAATCCAAGACCCTAAACCCTGAGGGAGGGATGGAGGGAGGGAGGGGAGGAATTGGAGTGAGGAGAGTGCGCCCTGGAGATTTTGAGGCTTCGCTCTAGCGTAAAGGCCCAAAACAGCAAAAGCCAACGAAAACCTCACAGCCCAGTTTGGTTCGGTGTGCCCTCCACCACACCCCGAAACCCTAAACCCTAAACCCTAAACCCCAAATAGGTTCTAAGCAGTCACAGGCTGATAGTAACCTTGCAGGGCTAGCTCCCCGTCATCCGGCCTCTCCATCCTCAATGATTTCGTCGTCGTCCTAGTCGTGTGGGGCTGTTTGCAGCTGAAAAAACCAGCTCCCGAAAACCCTAAGTCCCCTGACTCCCCTACATCCCTCCTCCTGATGATCACACTCCTGGGACCTCACATGTATGCCTGTGACGTTCCTAAACGATGGAAAAAGCAGCACAGCACCCAACCCCTTCACCCCCGTCCCCGCCACTACATGAACCGCTGTCCTTGGCTTGGACCTTTTGGAAGAGTGACTTGAGCTGTCCGGAGTTGAGGCGCCAGGCGACCTGCGCAGACCCCGCGACTGACGGAGGGGGCAGCGCTTTTGCCCTTTCTAAGAAATCTCAGCCGTGGGCGTGACATCTTGTTCGATACGCGTGTCCACCCAAAACCATGCGACCAGCTCACGGCACGGAAGAAATCGAAAGACTGGTACTAGCTTCGTGGCGTACAGTTGCAGCTCCAATCTCGCTAGCCTAGCAAGACCAGCGTCTGGCGCTCAGAACACAGCATACTGCATGGGCCTGCTTTGCTCGAAGATCCAGGTCCTCGGCAGTGGATGAGTAGTTCCTTAGCGGAGCCATCTCCAGTAAGCAAGAGTCAAGTCACCCGGCAGCAGCTGACTTGTGCGCAAATACAGTTAGGGACTCGGGTTCTGCTTGTTTTTTCTCCATCTGGAGTGGACTCAAGACCTTGCTTCCAATAGCTGGTGCTGCCTGTAATGTCGTGGCGTGGGGAGGGGGGGGGCGGGTAATCTTAGTGGGAGGGGACGACACTCCTCTGCTCGAAAACGGCCTGGCCGCAAGCAGTGGGCCCAAATGCGCCAGGGTTCTGCGGGGAGAAAACAACGGCAATCTCTTGGAAGATGGCCTGGAAAGGTTGGCTCCGCTCTTGGGTTCAGGGTCTAGGGGTCCTACATTTGGTTTTTAGATTCCCTGCTCAGCATTCTCCGAAAAAAAACCCTTAGAAGCCATAGAAGGCATCGCCAGGTCTAGATTTTCCTGGGGGTTTGAGATTGAGCCCATATCGAGGCATTGCTTGGCTGGCAGGATTCCAGGGGTTTGCTGGTACGATCCTTGCTCTTGCTAGTGCTATTACATACTACTACTGTTGTTGATGGCATCAGCATCATCATTGCGAGTATTCACTGCCAATGCTCCTCGGGTTGTTAGCATGACTGTGCCTCCTTCCCTCGAAAGCGACCTAAGCTGCAAACCTCCCAAGGCAAGAGGATTTTGACCACCAAACTAAACCCCAAACCCTAAACCCGAAACCCTGAGCCCTAAGAGGGCGCCTTGATACATTTCTTGTAGATCCGGAGGTCGATGGACTCAAGCTGCGAGAGCGTGTTGAGCTCGTCGTAGAAGGTCTGGCGGCAGATTTTTTAATGGAGGGGGTAGAGGGTTTAGGTTTCAGGCTCTTAGGGTGTTAAGGGTGTGCAGGGTTTAGAGTTTAGGTACATTCCTCACCATTTCTGGATCTCACGGAAAAAAAAGGTTTTTGAGTTGTGTTTGTTGCTGGGGCGCTCATCGGGCTTCAGATGGTTCTTGCTACGACCCTTCCAATGTTTCAGTGGTGGTTTTAAGGGAAGGTTCTCACAGAAGGGAAAAGGGATACTACTGGGCATCCAAATTTGGGTACCCAAGTGTGGGGAGCAGAAACTAGAGACCTGACCAAATGTCGGGCAAGATATGGTCCAGCACTTGCTTTGGTCTTGGTCTGACCATCCGCAGCTCCGAGCAAACATGACCCCGCCTATGCCTTCCATTGGGGACAGTCAGATGAACCCGAAAGTTGGGGCCATATGCCCTATACTCGTATACTCCCCCTGAAGGTGTACGAGCCATACACGGGGTCCTCAATTCATCTAGAGCAACCCCTGCACATCAAACAGTGGGGCGAGTTATACCCCCAAGTTTTCAAGCAGCTGAGTGTGCAAAGCCCCCACCCCACCTTAAGTGTCGGTGTTCCAAAAAAAGGAGGATTGAAAAACCCTCAGCCCTAAACCTAAACCCTGAACCCTACACCCTAACAAGCCCATAACCCCTGTTTTTCTGTGGGCGGGCGGAGGCGGGGGGAGGAGCTGCATGGGGGTACGGCCTCACCTCAGGGAGCCCTGAAACCTGTGTTTCTTCTACATTAGCATAGGCAGCACCTCTGATTCATCTCCTTTTCCTGCGTCAAACCTCGATGCTCCATCTTCTGCTAGGATACCTCTTCATTTTGAAAATGGGCAACGGAAAACGCGCACGGGCTAGTGATTCATTACTAGCACGAGCCCGCGCAATCTCTATGTCATTAAAGCGTCTCCCGCTGAACTCAAGGTGCAGTGCATGGACGTATATAATGACTGAACATTAGGAAAAATGGAGGAAGAACAAGGGATCTCGAGAATACTCACCGTGTGTAAGGCATCTGCCCTGAACCATGGAGTGGCTCGTGGCGTTTCTTTCGCTTTAAGGTGCGCCCGGAACCTTTTAAGGGATGATATGGGGCCGTGATTCCCTCACTCCTTACTAAGAAGCAGGGGGTTGAGCAAAACCTTCCCCGAACTTCACACCTGGGCAGGGAATCGGAAGCCATCTTCGGCGATGATGGGAAGCACGCAGCATCCCTCCAACATGGACACTTGCAGCCTCAGTGAGGAGCGAGTTTCTGTGGAAACCCTACTTGGAAGCTCTTTCGACTTAGTAAGTCGACTTTGTGTCCCCTAGAAACCCCATCCTAACCCCCCATGGGCCCAACCGACTAACCTTACTTACTAAGTCAAAACAGCTTCCAAGTAAACGCCCCTTAACAAACCTAAAAGCCACCTGAAAGACTAAAGACCGCAAAACCTCGGCTTGCATGCTTCATGCGCCTGGGACCACTGCACAATCGTGATAAAGGGTGTAGGGTGCAGGGTTTACGGTGTAGAGGTTAGTGTACAGACATCGGGGACTGAGCACAGGGCTTTGGGTGCTTAGGTGGGGATGGGGGAATGAAACTACGCATTTCAAGGGGGCAGGGGGGGGCGGGGAATGTGCGCATTCTACCTACCGATGATAGCACTCCTCTGTTGCCTTAACAGCCTCCAGGGAAAGTTTTCGCCCAACCTGACAAGCTTTTTTAATTCACAAGAAGGAGTACAGTGTATCACCCGATAACGCTTTGCAAGCCTGGCCGAGCAGCAACAACAGTCATAGGAACGCTGTCATGTGAGTTTCTCAAGAGTTTGGTGCCCCTTAGGAGAATCGCCCTCAGAAGGTCCAGCAATTTGGGGCATTCGCAACCCCCCCCCTCCCTCCTGCAGAAAAAGATAACTTTTGTTCTTATTGCGAACCCTAAACCCTAAACCCTAAACCGCTAACCCCAAAGTCTGGCAAGAGGAGTACCAGACGACGAGGCAAAACACACACCTCGGCTCCTGAAGCCAAGAGGCATCCACTCCTGGGCTGCCGCGGGGTTTAGGGTTTGGGGTTTAGGGTTTCGGGTGTTAGGGTTTTCGGGTTTTACGGTTTTAGGGTTCTAGGGTCTTTGGGTTTTTAGGGTTTTGGGGTTTTAGGGTTTTAGGGTTTTGGGATTTAAGGGTTTTAGGTTTAGGGTTTAGGGTTTTAGGGTTTTTAGGGCTTTAGGGTTTTAGGGTTTTGGGGTTTTTAGGGTTTTAGGGCTTTAGGGTTTTAGGGTTTGAGGGTTTAGGGATTTAGGGTTTCAGGGTCTAGGGTGAAGCCTTGGGGCATCGTGGAGGCTTGGAAGAGTCGACCTGTAGCAAAGCTGATACCTTTCAGTTCCTCCCTGGGGTTGGTATACTTAGTTGCTGAGTTCATGACCCCCCAAAAACCTTACACTTCAAATTTTGTAGAGACTATAAATGAAGGGAAAACAGAATTGTACGAAGACAACGGTGGGGCTCCGTGGGGAGGAACTGGAAAACAGATCTTTCTCATTGGCTAAACGATGGATAATTGCAATCGAATACTTTTTCGAAGCCGAAATAAACAGCAAGAGGATTATAAAAGCCTCTTACAAGACCTGAAGCTGTAGATACAATAATTCCCAGATTTCTTCTTAAACCCTAAACCAACCTTTGATCTGGGGAAGGTAGAGTTCTGGTAAAGGAGATTTCTCGAAGCCAAGACCCTTGACACCTTAGGGTTTCGGGCTCAGGGTGTTTCGAGGTGTCGGTTTCAGTTCAGGAGCAAAGATACCATGAGCTGAGAAGCTCAATCGGTAAACCTCAAACCACGAGGATTCGCAATCCATACCTCTGCGATGGCGCAGATAAAAGTGAGTTTTCAGCCCACTATCTTGAAGTACCCAGACCCCTGGCAGATCTGGAATAGAAAAAAGAAACGGTGCTGAAGTGGGGTTCTACTTAGATCACCCCTGAACCCTAAAAAGCCCTCAGCCCAAACCCTTCGAACCCTCAAAAACCCCAAGCCCTAAGCCCGAAACCCTAAACCCCAAAACGCTCTGAGCCTAAACCCCTGAATCCTAAATTGCCCTAAGCCCTAAACCCTAAGCTACGAAGCCCGAAGCCCGAAACCCTAACCCCTAGCCTCTTTGGTGGGCGAGCGGCCGCGAACTGGTAGGACTTGAAGCATCCGTCGCTGCAAATGACAAGCGCGCTGGTGGCGGCCTTTGGAACCGCCTTCTCCTTTCTTTGGGGGCTAGGGTTTGGCGGTTTAGGGTTTTAGGGGTTTGGGGGTTTAGAGGTACTTTCTTTGGGGCTTGTGGGGGCTTTTCCTTTTTTTAAGGGTTAGGGTTTAGGGGGTTAGGGGGTGAGGGGGTTTAGGGTTTAGGGATTTAGGGATTAGTACTTGGGTTTAGGGGTTAAGGGGCTATTTTGTGGGGTTTGGAATTTAGGGTTTAGGGGTGTTTTTTTTTTGCGTGTTGGGGCTTTTTTTGTTTGGGGTTTGGGGTTTAGGGGTGTAGTGGTTCGGGGGCTTAGGGTTCTAGGTTGTAAGGGAGTGCGGAAGGAATAGGGAGGGTGTTAAGGGACTTAAAGGATGTACGGGACGCACCTTATACTACTCTATAGGGTGCTTCAGGAATCCTGAAAAGTGGGATCTACTTTTCCAGATCGAGTTGGTTTTTTAAGTTATACAGACTGTTACTTGAAGGTCCATGGGTGGTTCTATGTAGGGTGATAGGTACCAATAGGTTATAACTACTTAGATCTCCAGTTTCCCTACTTGTAACCCCAGTTCTATATATGTCTGAACGCCAAGCAGGGTTTACAGTAGGGTTTAACTAGGGGACCCTGCAGACCCTAAACCCTAGGCCTAAATTCTAACACCCAAACCCCAGACCGTAAACGCCGAAGTCGCGCGTACTCTTATTGGCTTCTTAGCAGGGAATGAACGAGCGAAGTACCATAAGTAGAGCCCAATTCAGTAGCTTATCCTGCTCTCGGGTGCTTTATCGGAACCCTTCTAGGTCTCAAGCATATAGGGCATAGAGGGTACCTAATTCCCGCCTTCCCTATGAAGAACCCATCGGTCCTTCTGCAGCACTGTTGGCATGTTGTGCTTCTGGCCTTCCGGACTTAGGGTTTAGGGTTTAGGGTCTCAACAAATCTCCAGCAACTGAGCCTGTAAGAGGGTCTAGGGGTTTCATGGAGGTTCATGGGGTTCTTATTGCATTCTTTATGTGGGTTCAAGGTATACTTAACATGGCGTTATAAAGCTCCAAGGCGGGATTAGGGCCTTCTTCCGGAGATGCTCACAAGCAGCGAGTGGCTGAGGAGGATCCCCAACAAAGATCCCCTGAGGCCTGAACCCTAAACTTTCCTAAGCCCTCAAGCAAGGGTCCCCTCTAAAGCCTTAAAACCCTAAAATTTCAGCCCGAAACCCCTAAAACCCCTAAGAACCCTAAGCCTTCATCCTGAAGGCCAAGACCCTAAGGGTCGAGGGTTTAGGGCTTAGGGCTTGCCCTACAAACCCAAAAGCCCAAAAAGGCCCCAAAAAGCTCCAAAAGCCCGAAACACCCTCAAGAACCACCTCCCATGAGCTTCGTCACGACCAAGCCCAAGAGGATGTAGGCCGTAGCTGCAGCCTTGACGGGCGTTTGGGACTTGGGGTTGCTTCCTGGTTCTTAAAAAAAAGGAATCAGGGAATGAGGCACCACCCGATGTTGTCCCTTAAAAGGGTATATAATTGGGGGGATATAGGGGTACCTTCGCGTTCAGGGTTTTGGGCGTTTCCTGGAGGTTTTGGGGATTTATGGTCTCCGCACCGGAAAGGTATCCTGTTCTAGTATTGGAGTACTGGCTTGGGGGTTCTACTAGCTAAAACCCTAAACCCTAAACTTTTAGGGTTCTTGCTAGATGCTCCCAGGCTGTCAATGATGGGACTTGGCCTCGTAAGTCCCGCAGCGGTCCGAATTTTGCAGCTCTAGCTATCATTTACATCCTTCATGCAGGGTTTAGTGTTTAGGGTTCAGAATTGAACTCTAAACCCTACCTACATGGGCTTCAGCGCTGGCAAAGCGAACTTCGGGGATTTAGGGTCTTCGCCCCAAGCTTCCAGCAGATATGCTCCTCAAAAAAGGCCTAGTACTGCGGTTCCACTTTTTAGCCCTCCCAAAAACTACTGGAAAAAAGGTTTGGGCAGGGAGGTGATTCGGACTCCCAGCTCTGCAACGCGACGGGAAAATTACCCAGATCTACCTGGGAGCATCTCCTCTACTCTTGGGTCATGTATGGGAACCTTTCTGGCGGATCTGAAGGTTTAGGTTTTAGGGCTTCGGTCTGCCGTGAGTGGGTTACAGGATTCTTGATAAGAGATGAATGTAGATTCCGTTTCTTCGTACTTCTGAGAGAATCCAGAATGATCCTTCAAAAGGACACAGTAAGTCGTAGAGGCCACGAAATTGGGGAGGGGGGGGTTCTACTTCTAACCCCAGGCTGGCCATTGGTTTGTGAAAACTCGCATTAATTAGCGCGTCCTCTTCTATGCAGTCAGTACAGGGAACCCAATGAAGGGTCCAATGAAGGGCTCTTCGGGTTTCCTCGTCAACCTAAGGGGATGATCAAACATCCACATGGGCCGACTCGGAGGTTCACGCCTACTGCTACCCGGGGCTATCAGTTGGGTAGCTAGAAGCAGAAAATGGTTCTATACTATGCGGTTATCGCCTTACTTAGGGTACCCTACAACTCTACTTATAACCACCCTCGAACCCTGAAGCCTAAAGCCTAGACCCCCTCACAACTTGACCTCCATGTTGTCCAAGTCCGAGATGATGAGGCAATCCGGGGTCCTGACTTCAAAGGTTTCACTTGTGGCTGTGACTTGTATTTAGGGTACCTAACATTCCTATAACTTTTTCTAGGATGCCTATAACCCCAACTATAGCGTTATTTAGGGTACCTTTTCACTTTACTTCTAACCACGCATGAACCTTCAAGTAGAGGTGTAGGCTTCAAGTAGGGGTGTTGGCTCTGGGGGTTTGGGGTTCTCCTCCAAACCCTCAGCCCAAAACCGAAAACTTTGCAAACATCCTGCTCTAAAGTGAAAAGTACGCAAGAGGGCCTTCTTGGGGTGGAGGTTCCTGAAGTCTCCTTATCGCTCCTATTTTCATCGGTCTCCGAATATTACGTGGGGAAGATTCCTTTTCTGAAAGATGCTGGAGTCTCAAAAGAACCTGCCCCTATGTCAATTAACTTTGGCACCCATACGACGTATGCCCCGGGGATTCGAAAAACACATACGGGGGTTTACGATGGTAAGGCACCCCTAATTAGGATCCCCTTCCATTATGGACCCCATTCCCCCATCTATCGACGTGCTATATCCGGTTCTTGCTTTATGAACTTGAGACGTCGGTGCACAAGTCACTGAAACCCTAGATGAACCCAAAACCCCAAACCCTTCACCGTCTGATTATAGATCCTGGGTTCATTGTTGGGTTTCAATGCTCCGACCTTCCTGAGGGCTTACTTGGAAGTTCATGCGTAGGAACTGGGGTGTTGTAAAGTGGAGCTTAGGGTTTAGGGCTAGGCAAGCTACAATTGTAAGTGGTTGTAACCTTGTTTGGGGTATTGAGCGGCATGCTTCACAAGGTAACTTGGAGGGTACCAACTGGGCCATGACGAGATTAGCCCGTTCTGAGCCCTAAACCCTTAACCCTTCACGCAACCCCTCATACCAGCGAGGACTCAGGCGCCGAAATCTCCCCTCCACCCCCCTTCCCCCCCCGCCCCCAAAGTTCTGCCACGGAGCATTTCTTGCGCGACAGACTTCGTGCGGACCGTGCCTGTAAGACCGCTGACCACGGAAGAGATGTTCTCCTCGATGTGCTCCAGAGAGCTTCGGGGGGCTGTTGGGGGGGATCTCGGGTCTTTGCTACACTGGCCCAGGGGTTGAGGGCTTGGGAGTTGAAAGGGTTGAGGGGTTGCGGTTGGAGGGGGTTTAGGGTTTTAGTGGCTTCGGGTATCAGCTGCACCAAGCTCTGGACACCTGAGCAAGAGCACACGAACAACTAACCCTAGACCCTGAACCCTAGTTCCTAAACCTTAAATCCTAAACCCTAAACCCTGTCAGCTCAGTTTTGCGGAGTCCAACACTGCAGCTTCGGTCCTGAAGCCAGCAGGTACACTCATAGTTATTATTATGATGATGATTATTATTATTTTTAATTACCCTACACCCTAAACATCCCTTGACATGCCGTCAGCTGGCCGGGTTCAGGAGGGCGGGCACGTCCAGCGTCTCGATGGTGTTGATCCAATGGAGGGTCTCGGTGACCTGACGCGGTTGAAGTCCATTCTTGGCCGGGTGCTTCGTGTTTGCCCTCAAGCCTACCTGTACTGCAGCTGCTCAGGGCTTGGGCGTTTGCAAGGCTCTAGCGTGGGTGGGGGGGCAGCCTCGCTGGTGATGGGGCCAAGGCCTCAAAAACCCAAAATCGGTGTTTCGGCTTTACACTTTCCACCTGCTAGATGGACGGGGTTTAGGGTTTAGGGTTCGGGTTTGGGATTTAGGGTCAATTCTGTGAAATCATGGTCCCCGTGTTGGGATCCTTGTCATACAGCCCTGTCTTTGGGGTGTACTGAAGCAGGGTATGCCCCCAAAAGGTCCGTGGTTTAGGGACCTGACCGTACGGGTTTTAGGAAACATCTATATACACGATATAAACCCGAAGCCCTCTACCATAAACCCCGAACACCCAAAGCCTAAATTCAAAGGGTAGCTACATGGTCCCTCGCTATGGGCCCTTAAATGAGGACGGACCTTTCTTGCTTGCTATGAGAGCTTCAATTACCTTCCCTAACAAAACCCAGAAAACTTTGTTCCTGGAGCCCTACACTCTAACACCCAACACCTGAACCCTAAACTTTCCCAAGCCCCGAAAAACCTCAGAACTCACACCCCACGGGCCTCTGGGAGGCCGATGTTGTAGTTGGCCAGCTCCGTGATGTCGGGGACGATGCCTAAATAGGATCCCGCAAGATAGGGGGGGGGGGGGTTGCTACCTCCAGGCTAACTTTGACAAGGGGTTTCAAAGTCAGGCTTAGGCCAGGAGAACGTCCAAGTACTTGATTGAAGGATATCCGGGGCCTAATTTGTAGCATGGGATCCCAGAACCTACCAGAATCTCCGTTAAACCCTAAACCCTGAACCCCAAACCCTGAGCCCTTTCCGGCCTAAAAGCGGGTGCTTGTTGGCTTATATACGGCAAGCCAAGCACAGCTGGGGGGGCCTGGAAGGCTTTACGCTTCAGCTGGTGGAGCCCTAAACCTTGTTTTTCCCTGGGCCCTTGAAGGTTACACATACACAAACACAGAAAGGGATGTTAATGATAAGCGTATATTCAAACACACATATCTTTTTTATACGGAGATGTTTACGGTTCTATCTATAGGGTTGTTAACGATTGTACGAACCTACAGAGGGTTATTCACCAGACTGCATGCCAACACTGAGGGGTTCGAAGGCAAAGCAGTCAGAGGGGTTTGGCGGAGCCGCGCAGTGCCCGCAGCGGCGAGCCGGCTGCAAACCATGTTGTTTCTTTGAGTCTTGCTCGCGTTTTAGAGAAACATCGTGCTCTCGCCCGGCGCGGGCGTGGCCGCGGCCGCCATCCTCGAAATGGTCGTCGCTGTTGGACGTCTGGGCTCGCGACATGCGAAATCATCGCTGTCGGCTTCTGACTCATCTCCTCCGGCTACCGCGCTGCCGCGTGTCGGCTGCAAGTCGCAACCGACCGACTCTAGCCCCGGATGCCATTCACATCCGGTCTAGAGTGCCCTGTGCATCCAGGGCTGGACATCTTTGCTTGTATTAGTTCGTGTGAGAGCTGCGCATTGCTCTTGGAATGCCATGAATCATCGTCGTTGAAGCGTGCTGGGTGAGCTCTTAGGGTGCGACTTGGAGACTGTAGGGTGGCTTAGGGTTTGGAGTTGACGTCAAACCTTCTTTGGTCCTTTAGCGCCACTTCTTCTAGTCATGAGCCTTTCTTGGGCTCTATGTGATCAATTCCTTAAAGTTGAGGGGGCTAAAAATGGGCCCAAAATCTCCATCAACCCCCCCCCCTCCGAAGAATTCGACACTTGCCCTACAAGGAGCACTGCTTTCAGGTGCACATAGGGACTTGGGGACTTGGTAGTTTGGGCATCTTTTGGGCCTCTACTTTTTTAAATGTCATTATTCTGTTCCTTCTACACACAGTCAGAGGCTTGCTTGATTTGTGTCAGGCGCTGTCGTAGTTCTCGATGAAGATCTTGTCTGGCTTCCTTGGCTGCGAAAGTCCAATCTGCTGCACTCCGCAGCAACAGGGGCTTAGCTTTCAGACACCCTGAAAACTGTGTCTGGCTTGCGTCTATCCAAGCAAGCTTCCTTAGACCATAGCCTAAACCTCTAAACCCCCTCAACCCTAAACCCCTGAGCTCCCCAGAGACTCCAAAACCCCTGAATTAAGGAATATACCTTAAATCATATTGGGGTTCCTATTATGATTTAAGGGATATTCCTTAATTTAAGGGGTTTTGGAGTCCCTGAGCTCCTCAACCCTAAACCATAAACCTTCTTCGGGTAAATCAGAGCCCACTCCCGGGTGCCATATCGTTTCACGTCGCGTCAAAATCTGCAGGGTGACAGGGCGGAAGACTCAAATCCCCCTTAAAGAACGCGGGGTTTGGGGTCTAGGGTTTAGGGTTTAGGGGGAGCCGACATCAGAAGGAAGATCATACGACAACAGAGGCCTCCCCTCAAAGGACACATCAGCTGAACTGACCCCCTGCATCAATGGCGGCGAATGATTGGCGAATGCGAGCCGTAAGCCCGAACGAAACCCTAAACCCAAAATTCGGAACGCAAGAAAGCACTCAACAATTCCTTAAGCGACAATACGGAGATCACATTTTCCCAGCCCTTGGGTACGGAGCCCTAAACCCTAAACCCTAAACCCTAAACCGTAAACCCTAAACCCTAAACCCTAAACCCTAAACCCTTGGCGCCAGGACTCTGGAAATCCGGCCACATGAGCAGCACGCTGTGGACTTTGTGGCTTCGTGCCTAGGGGCTTGGAGTGGCCGACTGGGAGGTTCTTGGGTTTCAGGGTTGAGGGTTTAGGGGTTGGGGGTTGGGGGTTGAGGGTTGAGGGTTTAGGGGTTTCGGGTTGAGGGTTGGGGGTTGAGGGATTGAGGGTTTAGGGGTTTCGGGTTGAGGGTTGGGGGTTGGGGGTTTAGGGTTGAGGGTTTAGGGTTGAGGGTTGAGGGTTTAGGGTTGGGGGTTTAGGGTTCAGGGTTGGGGGTTGGGGGTTGGGGGTTTAGGGTTTAGGGTTGAGGGTTGGGGGTTGAGGGTTGGGGGTTGAGGGCATCCAACTAGCTTGACGTGCTGGATGAAAACGGATGCCTCTTTTTGCTTTAGGTTTACAAGTGAAGGTAAAGGAGAAATGTCAGGCTCCCGATCCCCACTTCGGTGGCAAGGGCCTGCCCAAAGAAGCCTGACACCTGCTTCTGAGGCGCAAGACGAATGGAAAGGAAAACGGATGCCCCTCATACGGGGGTTCTGGAGCCGGTCATCAATGCGGACTTGGGAACGTGGTGAGCTGACACAGGGCTTTCACAGGGTCGGATGTCTTCTGTTCGGGACCAGATCAGGAGTATCAACCAGGCCAGCCTGACAAGTAACCAGCCCTTCTCATGAAGAGGAGACCCGAAAACAACCCTCCGCATAGCTTGAGCTTCTCCCGCAGCCTGTACTACCCACACTGGCTTGGGTTTGCCCGGCCCATGTCAAGAATGGGTCTGAACCCAAAACCCAAAACCCTGCTTTCTCAGTTGAGAACATTGGGCTGCCTCATGGCCGGTATAGCCTTGACAGGTTTCAAGTGCGAGGATGAAGCCTTACATGATCAAGATTATGTACCCTATATCTCTCATTCCCCACTAAGAACCAGTAAGCCCTGAACCCCAGAACTTGGGATGTTCCTCCTTATACTGAAAGTAGTTAATAGGGATTTTCGTACCCCCTACTATAATCCCTCTGAAGGATGTGTTAGTCTAAGGGGGAACATCCCAAGAAGAACCCCGAAACCCACAAGAAGCCCTTGCGGGAAATTTGAGCCAAGGCACCGTGACCATCTCTCCCACGCACCTCGGCGGAAGAGCTCGGTGACTGGGCTCCAAATAAAAAGACCCGGTGTTGTGGCGTGAATTCGAGCAAACCCAAACTCCTGAGGGGGTTTAGGATTTAGGGTTTAGGGCTACTCGAGCTAAGCTCTCCACCACTTTCGCGTCAGGATGTCGGGGCTGCCCAAGATGACGAAGGTCTCCGAATCTTGGCCCACGTAGCTGAAGAGCCTGCTTGGAGCTGGTTTAGGGTTTTAGGGTTTAGGGTTTAGGGTTATGCCTAAACTCTACCCAAAGGTGGGCCCACTCAAGGGCTACTTCTGGTAGAAGATAGGCTCTCATGATTGTTGCGCCAGAGGGTTTAGGGTTGAGCTTGCAGGGTCTTCCGGCAGTCTTAATCAATAGACCCCTGAGAGCCTCAAGGGATCTAGATAGAAAGCAGAGCCTCCGAATTGGCGCGATTCTTGGGTACGCTAGATGAGCCCCTTCCCCCCCAGAAACAGTGCACCCTAAACCCTAAAACCCTAAACCCTAAAACCCTAAACCCTAAACCCTAAACCCTAAGCCCTAAACCCTAAACCCTAAACCTTCAGGAATTCAGGTGCCCACTGTGGGCATCCTAGAAAACGAGCCTCGTGAGGTCATTGAGGTCGTCGCAGTCCACCTTGAGGCTCTTTCTTTGCTCCAGGCTTGCGGTTTAGGGTTTAGGGTTTAGGGTTTAGGGTTTAGGGAGGCAATCAGGCGGCTTCAGGGAGGCGTTAACGGAATATGCAACCCTTTTTTCAGACCTCAGGCAAGATTTGGGTGCGTAGGACAATAGGGGACCCCCCAATATAGATTCCCAAAAAGTAGGATTCCCTTAAAATACCCGCAAGAAGGTACACCAAATTTCGGAAACCCCAAATTTGGAAATGTCGGTTTTGTATACAGGGGTTTAGGGTTTGTTTCGGGTTACCATATTGTCCTTCGGGAAGAGGTTCGCAGCACAAGAAACCCCTCTAACTGTTGGAAACCCATCAATGGGGTATTTTCTCTCCCCCCCCTCTCTCCTTCCCTGCTCTCAGGGGGATCCCTAAACTCTGAACCCTGAACCCTGAACCCCGAGCCTGACAACCCTAGCCTTGCAAGCTACACACACAAAACACAGATGAGACCTAACAAGCTCCTAAACTCCCAAAAGCTCCCAAAAGCCCCCCCTCCTCCTGCACCCACAACAACGAAAAAAACACGGGTTCCACCCGCACCCTAAACCCTAAACACCCTAAAATCCCCCGAAGAATCAAAACCCCTAAAAGCCCTAGAAGCCCGAAAAACCCTAAAGCCTAAACCCCTCTCCCTGCGGCTCGGGGTGCAAAGGCGTAGTACTTGGACCCGCGTTTGCCGCACTCCTGTAGGCCGGTTCGGACAACTTCCAGATGTTTAGTGGCCCCAAGCTTCGGGTTTTTGGGCATTTTCTTTTCGGGTTTAGGGAGTTTAAAGAGTTTAGCGCTTTTGGGGTTCACTTCCCAAGTTTCGTGATTTTAGGGTCTTTAGGGTTTAGGGAGCTTCGGGATAGGAGTCGCAAGCTTGCCCATCTTGGGGTCGTTAGAAACGGGATTCGAATACTACCAGAGAGCGCGAAGTAGTGCGGTGCTTTAGGGACCGGAGGCGTTCTTAGGGTTCGGGTGCCCTGAACTCTAAGCCCTAAGCCCCAATAAGCTGGGGTTTAGGGTTGCTCCAGTTTTCTAGGTGTGTAGGGGTTTTTTTGGAGTTCTCGGTTGCTTGGGATGTTGCTTCCCATGGGTTAAAAAGGGTATTTGTGGTTCAACTGAAAGGGCTTTTTTGGTGCGGGGTTCCTTTGCGAGCTTGAGATCTCGATAGTTTTGGGAGGTTTAGGGTTTAGGGTTTCGGTTTAGGGTTTCGCGTTTGGGGTGAAGGGTTTAGGGTTGGCATGTTCCCCCTTACACTATTAACAGTCCTTAATCGGGATAAAAACAGGGGGCACTGTAATCCCCATCAAGGACTGTTTTAATGGGGGAACATCCCAAGTTTAGCGTTTAGGGTGCAGGGTTTATCCTACTTTGGAGTAGACCCTGGAAAAAAGTACAAGCTGTTGAGGTGTAAGTGGCTATAATAGGAAGCCAGAACCAAAAACAGTATTAAAGTATAGTACTCCAAAACCCAGTTCAGGAGGTGTGGAGGCTTGGGCCATCCCTAAACCCTAAACCCTAAACCCTAAACCCTAAACCCTAAACCCTAAACCCTAAACCCTAAACCCTAACCCCAAACCCCAAACCCTATGCTTCGTGTTCCGCACCGTGAAACTTTTCGAAAGCGGCCAAGGCGCCATCTTGAGCAAGCGGGCGTAGCTTCCGGCCTACGGTGTGAAGGAGGGAGGGTTTAGGGTTTAGGGTTTAGGGTTTAGGGTTTAGGGTTTAGGGTTTAGGGTTTAGGGCTTAGGGTTTGGGGTTAAGGGTTTAAAGGTTTAGGGTAGTTTTAAACCCTTAAAACTTGGACTCCCATTCAACAAGACTTGGGGGCTCCAAGAAATATATGGCACGGACCGGAGCTGGCCTGGATCTTCTGGTGGCACAGGAAGAACCTGTCGTGGGATTTAGGTAGGGTATGGGCTTGGGGTTTGGGGTTTAGGGTTTAGGGGGGAGCCCAAGTGAGGTAGAGTTCTGTGTCTCGTTCATTTGGATGGTCGAGGCTCAAGGGCTGTGCAACACTGCGCTTCATGTGTTGCAAAGAGCCACCCTACGCGGAGTTTCATGGGTCTTCATGATTGGGGGACCTCAGTCGGGTAGCTATTGGCCTGAGTGGGTTTAGGGTTCAGGATTCAGGGTTCAGGGTTTAGGATTTAAGGTTGGTTGTAAACTCACTTTGGAGTGCTTGCAGCCCAGCTGATGAGCATCTTGAGGTCCGCAAGGGGCTGAAAAGAGGCTTGTAAGCTTATTGGGTTGTTGAGTACCATGAACATCCAAGTAGGCCCACAACTTGTCCTCCCCTCTGGCCTGAAGGGCTTCCGGTACTTGAGCATGAAGTGCCTGGCGGGAGCTTGGCGGCTGATCCGTGGTTGGGGGTCTTGGGTTTCATAGTTAAAAAAGTCCCAAGCCTTACAACCCTAAAGCGCCAATCCGAAAGCCCCTAACACCCGGAAGCTCAAACACTCCTGACCAAAAGCCATGAAAACTGCAGTGGGTTCTGACCTCCCTAAACACTGAACCCTACACCCTAAACCCGAAACCCTAAACCCTCTAAACCCCTGTCGAATCCGTGAGGCTTGGTGATGCCATAGCCAACGGCCACGATGATGGCGAGGAGCATGAGGGCGGAGAAGATCATGCCTGGGCTGTTTGGTTGGGATGTTCCTACCTCACAGCCCTTAATTCAGGGGGAATTCTGCGAGATTTGGGGTGTGACGGAGGATGTCCATTTCGGGAAACTGGGTGCTTTTGGGTCTCTTTGCAAGGTCGCCCTAGGGAATCACAGTATCACGACGGTATGCAGGGTGTCCATGAGTTGGCTTTTTACTTTCCGATTTTTCCAAAATGAATTGAGAACCCTAAAGCCAAACAACAAAGACGGGGACTGGGCCTCCCTCCAAGGCCCCCAAAAAGAGCCCCCCAAAACCCCCTGAAAACCCAGCCGAGGCTCAGATGACCATTGTCACGCCGCCGTCGACCTCGCCCACAAAGAGGGAGCCCATGTCCAAGATCACCAGCATGCCTTCAAGGCTTCAGGGTAGGTCAGGGTTTAGGGTTTAGGGTTTAGGGTTTAGGGTTTAGGGTTTAGGGTTTAGGGTTTAGGGCTTAGGGTTCAAGGCTTAGGGTTCAAGGCTTCAGGGTAGGTCAAGGCCGGAAGGTCCTGAAGCCCCTAAGCCAACTTGAAGGGGGTGTGTATTAGAACCCTACCAGGAAAAGTCTGGATACAGATATATGTATATATTATAATATAAAGTATATATATATATATACATATATGTGTGCGTGTGTATCTGTATCTATATATTTATACACATATATAAATTTGGTATATATACATATATGTATGTATATGTACGAATTTATGTCCACGTGTCAACACGAAGCGGCTCCAGCGTGCAGGGTAAGCAGGCGTAGGCAGACCTTTCCGTGCGACGCCTCCCTCGAAAGTGTCGTCGCTTTTGGACGTCTGTGTTCGCCAAACCCTAAACCCTAAACCCTAAACCCTTAACACCAAACCCTGAACCCTTCTTTTGGACATCTGCGCTCTTGGTTTCCTCAGAGGACGTGACATTCGATCCATGAAAGGCCTGGTGTGGCCACACGATCTCTGGCATAAGCGATCCAGTGGCTCCGTTGAAGATCAGGAAAAGTACTATATTGCAAGGCAATTCTTAAGCTTTAAACGGTTATACTAACGTTCCTGTGCTCAATAGGAAAGGCAGCTACCGCAGGGTATGAGCTGGAAAATCGAGTCTTGAGGGGCTCTCAAAAACCCAAGGGAAGGCTTCAAAAATTTGGGTCATCTCTCCTATATTACTATATCCTTACACCCCAAACCCTATTAAGGTAGCACGAACCGCAAGCGGCTCATCTATGGATTCTCCGAACCCTTGGAGCAACTTCGACGCCGGCCTGTGATGAGGGCCATGTCGAGGAAGTTGCACGGCATCGCCTTAACTCAATCTGCTTCAGAACCGCCCAAGAAATGAAAAAATGTTTCCTTATAAGGATAACACAATAAGGATTATTTTCTATCTTTCATGTTTTTTGGGGAGTCTTTTGCACATAGTAGCTCAGAAGAGAAGCAAATCGCAATGTCAGACTGCTCGGGGTTTCTGAAAGGCTCCTAACTCCACAGAAGTCCTTTCCTAACATCCTGCCGTGAGCCTACAGCCTCCTTACAAGCATCCCCCCCACTGCCAAGAACGTTGAACAACTTCTTACAGGCCTTCCCTGCAACTTCCCCTGCTGAAAAACGAGATCCGATTGTCTCCACACATTCAGCTTGCACGTTCAGATATTGAAGGACCTTGAAGGATTCAGCATTGGGGTAAAGAAAGGCTTCACCCCTCAGCCCTCAAGCCCTGAAACCCTCGGGGGCCCAGGTGCTCCGGGGGTTGGGCTTTCGGATTCGGGCTTCTAGGGTTCAGGTTTCAGGGATTCTGGATTTAGGGGTTCCCTAAGCCCAAGACCCTGAACAGCCCAAATATTCAGGGCGAGGTGGCGCGCCAGGGTTTGCTGAAGGCCGTCATGATGAGGCTTGCGTAGAGGAGGAGGTTCATGCTGACAACCTGGGATTCTAGTACCCCCTACTTGGAGGGTTCTTGGGTACGTATAACCCCACACTTATAAGTCTACCTATAACTTACGTAGGGGACTTCGGTGCGGTTATAATTGGGGTTTTAAGTTATAAGTGCCCATGAACCTCCCAGTATTAAAATCCCTATGAAGGACTGTTCGGAAAAGGGGGAACATCCCAAGTTTCGGGTTCAGGGTTCTTCTCTTATACGAACAGTCCTTCATAGGGAGTATAGTGCCCCCTAATATTTTCCCAGGATTGTTCGTATAAGGGGGATCATCCCAGAATATTCCGGATAAGATCCTTGTACACACAAGAAGAGGAAAACACAACATCCCAAGGTCCGACACTACCTAGCACCATGATAGGATAAGGCGCTACCGTGGGCAATATCTAGACCGGAAGACCCCTATAAAGGGGGAGGGTCTCAGATTGCTGTTCCCCCAGATTCCATTTGTAAATTGGATTCGACGATGTTAACACCAGCCTAGGATCAAACATTCAGAAAGGACCAGTAATACTCAGGACCCCCCCTAAACCCTAAACCTTTGACCCTAAACCTTAAACCCTAAACCCCTAAACCCCTCTCATGACTTGGGGGATACGACTCAATTTGGAAGAGTCTCTGGGCATCTCCCAAAAGCTCTGAGCCTTAAACCGCAACCCTGCACCCGAAAGCCCGAAATCTAAACCCTAGGCCCACAACCCCAAACCTCAGGCCCTCAACTCCCAAGCCCTGAAGCCCTAAGCCCTAAGCCCTAAGCCCTAAACCCTAAACCCTAAACCCCAAACCCTAAACCCTAAACCCCCCAAATCCTGAAATCCCTGAGCCCTCTTGAGCCCGACCCCGGGGCCTTCCCGGAGGTGCCAGGGATGAGCGGGCACAGGACGACGAGCGCGTTTCCTGAGGCCCGAAACTCTGGGATGGCCCCTACAACCCCGCTGCAAAAAGATATTCCTGAATGTAAGATCCTCTTGAACCCAGTAAAAGAGAATATTCCGATCCTCTTAAACCCAACAAGGGAAAATATTCTTGAAAATAAGATCCTCTTAAACCCAACTAGGGGAAGAAATAACATGTCCCAAGGGCCTACCTAGAACCCTAAACACAAAAAGGAGGAACAGCTTTCTTCGCTGATGGCTGGCTTAAGCTTTTGCAACGATGATCTTCATATAGGGTTTAACCTTTTAGGGGACCCCTAATATAGACCCCCAAGTAATAGGATCCCCCTTACAATAAGGATCCCAATAAGGTACCCTCAATTTTGTAAACCCCCATCTGGTCAACGGAAATTCGTCCAGAGCTTTCGCTAGCTTTATTCGGTCCCTAGTGTGGAACCCCACGCTAAACTTAAACCCTTATAGGGGGTTTTCGACATTAGGGCTACCTTATTTGGGGGTTCTTTTGATGAGGGAATCCTACTATTTGGGGTCGATATTAGGGGTCGCTTTTTTTTTTTTTTTCGTAAACTCTTATATTGACACTCCACAAGGGGCCGGAAAGTAGTTTTAGGGCCTTTGGGTTTGGGCGTGAGGCTGGAGAGTTACTGGTGCTTGCGGAGGGGCGGAGTGGATCCCTTGTAGAACCCTACAAAGAGCTGGATGGTCGGCTAAACCTTAAGTCCTAAACCTTCAACCCTCATCTTAAACCCTTAAACTCTTTGCCTCCGTCTCTGTCTCTGCCCTCCTGTAGCCCTATAAGCCCTAATGACGTCGGCTCTTCGTGCGTCAAGTCGTTGCCTACCCCTAAGATCTAGACCCAAGAGAATAGGAAAAAAAGAGGAATAAGGCCTTGTCTGGGTCCTAGGATTCGACCTTCTCCGGGTTCTTAGTATTAAGTATTTCAGTCCTCCCGATCTTATATTCGTCCTTGTGGGCTGCTGGGCCTAGGGTTTAGGGTTTAGGGGTCAGCCCTCTACCCGAGTTCACAAGCCCAGCATCGGGCAAGGAAGATGACGGAGTAGACCTTGGTTGCTTCCCTTGCGTGGCCCCTAAACCCTAAACCCTAAACCCTAAACCCTAAACCCTAAACCCTAAACCCTAAACCCAAACCCTAAACCCTAAACCCTAAACCCTACATCTTCTAGGCTTTCATTTCGCTCGCTTGCAGCCAATGCTTTGGTTCTGAAGGCCACCAAGGAGCCTCTGCACCCGGGCGGAAGCGCATGAAGAGGAAGGAGCAGGCCTCATCGTGGCAGGGTTGCAGGGAGGGTCGCAGAAACGATACCCGGTGTTGATTTCTTTGTAGAGTTTCGGAAGGGATTGGCTTGAGGGCGGTCCTAAACTCAGCCCTCGAACCCAAAACCCTAAAACCCCATTAAGCCCTAGAACCCTAAACCCCTAAACCCCTAGACCCTTGAAGACTAAGATGTTCGCCGCCATCTCGCGCACTTCGATCCGCAACCCGGGCCCAAGCCTTCCAAGATCCTCTAAGATTTAGGGCTTAGGGCTACCCCCCCTAAGGTTCAGTGTGGCGGGTTTAGGGTTACCCCCTAAGGATTCGGGCTACCCCTCGAGGTTCAGGGTTTAGGGCTACCCCCTGAGGTTCAGGGCTTAGGGTTACGCCCTGGGGTTTAGGGTTTAGTGTATAGGGTTCAAGAGAGATCAGGAAGTCCAAGGCTCCCGGATGAACTTGACATCGGCAGTCTGCAGCCTGGCCAACACCCCAGGAGCCCCCGGGAGTTATCTCTTAGGGTAGTTGCATGGTCCCTTGCGGAACCCCCAAGCCGTACACACCCCAGGTTTAGGGTCTGGGGTTTAGGGTTGAGTTTGGGGTTTAGAGTTTAGGGTTTCGGGTTTCGGGTTAACCCTAAGCCTTTAGTGCGAGGCACTACAGTTGGCTACTGGGAGCCCTTCAGGAGAAGCTTGTGTCTGGATCCTCCCACGAACTGCAGGGACGAGACCAAAAACCGACAGAATGGGAGCTATTTGGGAGCTTACGAAAATGAGGGACCCCTGTAATGGACAGGATTCCCTTATAATTAGGACCCCAATAAGGTACCGCTAATTTCGGAAACCACCAAATTTTTCGGAGTCTCGCAATGGAGATTGAGACCGAGGGGGCTTACGGTTCAAAACTTACGCTCGGGAATGCGTTTGGGCGAATGCCTCCTTTGCAAACAAACCAAGGCCTGTTAGCGAAACCTCGACGATATTGGGGGTTTCCGAAGGGGTACCCTTTTTGGGGGCTCCTTTGAAAGGAATATACAGAACTTTGGGGTATATAAGGAGTACCCCTGTTTTCGGACATCACCAGCCCGTACACTCTTGGGTGTGTACTGCACTTGCAGGCGCAGATAGAAGCAGTTCAAGGAGCACACGAATTACCTGAAGCCCTAAGCCCAAACCCTAAACCCTAAACCCTAAACCCTAAACCCAAAAGCTCGCTTGACAAAGTGCTCCCGAGCCCGGCCTCTTGGGAAGCTCAATGAGAATGACCCACATGCAGATTGCCAGGAAGCCCGCGGGCCTCCCCAAAAGCTCCCAGGGTTTTAGGGTTTAGGCTTTCGGGTTTAGGGTTAACTTCTCAGGGTTTTAGGGTTTAGGCTTTCGGGTTTAGGGGTCAGGGTCTAGGGTTTAGAGTTGGGGGCTGAGGGTTTAGGGTTGAGGGCTTAGGGTTTAGGGTTTCGGGGGTGGGGGGGGGGGGGGGGGAGGGCTTGGGGGCTCACGGGCTCACGGCTTCGAGGGTTGAGCGCTTAGGGTGTCAGATTGTTCTTTGGCCAAACGGGTGCGGGAACTTCATTGAGGCCCCAGCTGAGAAGAGGCTTTTGCATTAGGGGCCGCCGAGCGGCAACAGGCAGGCCAACCCGCCCACAACGCTCATTGCGAGGTGCGCATCCTGGCCGTTGCAGAACCTGAAGGAGGTCCATGTTTTTTTTATGTAGGGTTTAGGGTGTAGTTGCCCCACAAACTCCGGCAGAGGCCCTTAGTCCCACCCAAGCAGCAATTTCAAGCCAACAATTCTTAGTTCAGGAAATTCCCCCAATCATCACAAGCTACTCGGAACGATCGAGCGGAGCTCGTGCAGCCAGCAGGCACTTCGTGGTAGGTCTGGATCGTCCTCAGCAGCTCCCACCCTAAACACCCTAAACTCCCCTTAAACCCTAAACCCTGCACCCTAAACCCTAAACCCTAAACCCTGAACCCTAAACCCTAAACCCCGCACCCTAAACCATGAAGGCCCCTAGTTGTTGTGGGCTTGCGGCACCTAGGCCCTAAAACCCTGAGGCTTTCGTGCAAGCCAGTGGCCCGCAAGCAGAACCCTTTAACCACACCGGTGTCATGTAAGACGAGTAGCCTAACTAGCTTTTGGCGCATTTCCCCCCCCAATATAGAATTGCGTAGGGCTGACTTGTTTCCTACTTCCCTACCAAGAGCCAAAGTTAGCCCTAAATAAGACCACAAGATTGCAGCCCAGTTTTACATCCCAGCTCTCCTTTCAAAGCTGCCCGTGAGCTTCAAACTCTCCACCCCTGCCCAAAGTCGACGTCAATTCCAAGGATCTGCAACAAGGGGGTCGCCACGTGGGCATATGGTACCTGCAAAGTAGAAATCGGGCCCTCGGCTAATTCTAAGGGATAAGGGGTCCCCTTTTAAGGGCCCATACTGAGGGACCATGTAACTATCCCAGAACTAATCCCTAACCCCTAAACCCCTTAAACCCCCATAAGCCCCTGTGCACCCCTGAACCCCTGAAACCTAAACCTGTACACCCTGACTTCTCCAGGACCAAGGTGCGTGAGGCCATTGGGGTGCGTGTTGCAGCGGAAGGGCGCGAGCCTCAACCCATGTCCCCACGGGTTTGAGATGAGTTTAGGGCTGAAGGTCGAATGCTTAGACTATATTGAATTTGGACCCTAATCAAGGTTTAGGATTTGAAGGGTTTGTGTTTGTGTTCAGGGTTTAAGCTTTAAAGCGAAGCGGTTCAGGGTTGGGTTGGGGGGAGGTCTAAGCTTTGGCGCTTCAAGTCTTTTCCCGGTGCGTAGGGTTTAGGGTTTAGGGTCCTCGCGGTGGACGGCAACTTTTGCAGCAGAGGCGGCGCTCGGCTTGCCTAGTGCAGGCCGAGTCTTTTTTTCCACCATGAGGTGGCTTAGCCACCCACGCCTACTCGGAGGGTCGGAGGACTTCGTACCAAAACACAAACTAGCGTATCCGGCCCAGAAACTATGATAACAAGGGTACCCTATTTTAGGTTGGTTACTTTATAAGGGAACCTTGAACCAACAAAAAGGGAAAAGGGTACCACTGGGCTACCCAGGTGCCTTGGATGACTTATGTTGGCATTCCTTTCCTTTCAATGCCTCTCAGCCTACCAAAAGCCACCTCTTGCAGGACAATTTGGCTCTTTTCAAGCTCAACGGGCGAATCTCATATAGGAGCCTTAGCATTTAAAAGGTTTTGTTCATTTTTTTTGGGGGGGGAACTCGGGACTATGAGGGTATTCTGCTGGTTCTTATTCCGACCCTATTTTCTTTGCTGGATCCGCTCAGTGGTGTAGGAAGATGTTGAATGCCTTGCAGTAATAGTCAACACTGAGGATAGTGGCGGAAACCAGCTGCGCACTCGGCATGCGCTTCACGTAAACCACTCAACCCTCAACCCTCAACCCTAAATCCTAAACTGCCCCAAAAAAGCCAGGCAGCAGGGACGAGCAGAGGGAGATGAAGAAGACCATGAACAAGGTGCCCACAGTCCTTTCTTAAGATCAGCTATTCGCTCTTTCAGTTGCAGCTTAGATCTCTAGCCAGCTTCTCTAAGGGTTTAGGGTATGTAAGGGGTATATAAGGGTTTAGGGTATGTAAGGGGTATATAAGGGTTTAGGGTAGATAAGGGTATATATAAGGGGGATATAAGAGGTACCATTTTAAGGGCCTATGCTAAGGGGCCGTGTAACTACCTTAGATCTCTAGCCAGCTGTCTGGGGCTTAGGGGTATCTATTGGGATGTTCAATATCACTACTTTATGTTCATCATCATTAGTATTATTCTTGTCATCATTCTTATTATTAAATGAATTTACTCTACTTTTAATGTTTGGTTTAAAGTAACATTAATTGGACAGGTTGTTGCGCTGGCCTTGGGCCTGCCAGAAGCTGGACGACCTGTCAGGGTTTAGGGTTTGTCATAATTGCTACTATGTTATCTAGAGGAGTATATCTGTATAAAGTTTATCACGACTTGTATGGCCACAATTACTATTTGCATTGCAATTGCAAGTCTTACGAATACAAAGGGTCATGACCTCCTACACCCTCAAACCCAGCGGCTTTGGTGGCAAGGATGGGCATCCCGTTGGGCTGACCTACACCCAGAAGCCAAAACTGGTACACCCCAAGACCGTCAAGAGCTCCCACAACCCGTCAACAAACCTGCACCCCAAAACCTTCCCAACTCCCCGAAGCCTCCTCAGCCCACAGAATACTCAAACCAAAGCCCACATGGGTAGTTCTCTAAGTTTGGGTCCCTTTTTGTGGGTTCCCTTTTCTGGGGGGTCCTTTTCATATCAGGGTGCCGGTACTATATAGGGGGGAACCCCAAAAGGTACTCGAATTGCGAAAAACTATTGACATGAAGCCCCGCCGCCCACAAAAGATAAAGGATATCACCCTTAACACGAATATTTAGTTTTTGGGCTCAGGGTTTAGGGTTTAGGGGCCCTCATTAAGCAGAGTATGTTCTACTAGGATTGCCCTTAAAAACCTTCCGAAAATATTCCTGAATATGATCCATAAGGGACAAGGTAAAATGTCCCAAAGGCCTAGTTTTCGGGGTTCTTAAAAGCAAACAGTCGTGAACATCACCCTAAACCCTAAACCCTAAACCCTAAACCCTAAAACCCTACAACCCTTAGGGGAACATCCCAGGTCGTAACACCCTTTGGAGCTCCTGGCAAGAAGGCTCAGCTGCAACCCTTTGGCCCTGCGGCAGGCGAGGTAGGTGAAGTGCACCTGTGGAACGAGGGGGTTTGGAGGCTGAAAGGGTTCAGGGTTTAGGGTTTAGGGTTTAGGGTTTTGGAGGCTGAAAGTGTTCAGGGATGTGTGTTTTGAAAGCTAGGCGCAAGAAACCCTCAGCCCCAAAAACTCCCCCTCCCCCTCCCTCCCTCACAAAACACAAATGCCCACCTCCCCTCTTAACCCTAAACCCTAAATCCTAACTGAAGCCCTGAACCCTGGAGACCTTCAGTGTCGGGGTGCAGGTTTGTCTGCTTCAGGGATTAAAAGGGTTTAGGGTTCCGGGTTTAAGGCTTTAGGACGTTCAGGTTTCAGGGCTTTAAGGGTTTAGGGTCATTAGGGTTGAATCTCAAAGATCTAGGAATCGGGCGTTAGACAAAACAAGCCCTACAAACGGGAGGTGGGCACGAGCGCGGCCACAGCAAAGAAGACCAGCACCAAGAGTGTGCCTCGGTTCAGACTTTAGGGCTTAGGGTGCAGTGATTGAATCACCTCCCCTCAATGTTAACCCACTCCCTTCCCCCCCACCGCCCGGGTTCGGGGGGGCCAAAGCTCGCTGCAACATCCTTTACGCATTCCGTACTATAGTACCTCTATGCCCCTAAGTCTACTTGGAGGTTCATGGTACTTAATGACCCAAATACACCTGTACTTACAACCCAATCATGTTAGGGCACTTCAAGGGCTTACAAGTGGGTTATCAGTACAGTTCTGAGTGGGTTTTTAAGTACCATGAACCTCCAAGTAGGGTCCCTTACTTGGAGGGGGGTCAATCCTCGGCGCAGGTGATTGCATCTCTGACCTGATTTAATGAAGAAAGCGTTCTGTGTTGTGCACATCTGAAATGATACAAAGGTTACACAAGGAGATACTATTGGTAGCATTAAGCAAACCTGTAAACCCTTGACCTGCTGTTTTTGCCCCCCCCCCTCCCCCCAACACCCGGAAGCTCGACTCTTGCAACCTCATCCGCCCTGTGAGCTCAAGCGCCCAATTCCAAGTAGCTTACCATCCATTGTGGCAGGGCTGATGGTTTTGGGGTGTTGGGGTTGAGGGCTTGTTGTGCGTGTTGTGTCTGTTGTGTCTGTTGTGTGTGTTGTGTGTGTGTTGTGTGTTGAGTGTGTGTTGAGTGTGTGTTGAGTGTGTGTTGTGTGTGTTTGTGTTGTGTGTTGTGTGTTGCGTGTTGTGTGTTGTGTGTTGTCTGTGTGTTGTGTGCGTGTGTGTGCGGTGTGTGTCGTGTGTGTGTGTGTGTGTGTGTTGAGTGTGGTGTGTGTGTGTGTGTTGTGTGTGTCGTGTGTGGTGCGTGTTGTCTGTGTGTTGTGTGTGTTGTGTGTGTTGAGTGTTGTGTGTGTTGTGTTGTGTTGTGTCGTGTTGTGTCGTGTTGTATTGTGTGTGTGTGTGTTTGGTGTGTGTGTGTGTGTCTGTGTATGTGTGTTGCGTGTGTTGCGTGTGTTGTGTGTGTGTGTGTGTGTGTGTTGTGTGTGTGTGTGTGTGTGTGTGTGTGTGCGTGTTATGTGTGTGTGTGTGTGTGGCAGGCAGTTAGTCTTTCATAGTTTGGCTACCCGAGCCCGCCTCTTCTAGCAGTAAGAGCCCCTTCAGCCAACCCTAAACCCCAAACCCTAGACCCTAAACCCGAAACCTCTAGAGCCAGGCTGCGCGTGGTGAACTTCATGACTGGGTCCATGGGCGCCACGCAGCTGATCGAGATCATGTCCATGTCGAAGGCCATGACCTGCTCAGTTCAGGGTTTGGGGTTTGGGGTTTGGGGTTTAGGGTTTAGGGTTTAGGGTTCTTGGAGGTTCATGTTACTTACTAACCAAAACAAGCAACTCTAAGCCCCAAATTTAAATCATATTCGGGCAGTCAAGGGTTTTAAGTGGATTCTAAGTACAGTTACGATACTCACCATAAGTGCTAGAGACAACTTCTTAAGGGGGTAGAAGGCGGGACCCCGAGAAGCTTCATCTTATTCCCAGAAAAAACCCCCTGTATATGCCTTGTGGAGCTCCTGATATAGCGAAGTAGGCCCCCAAAGAACCCCTAAGTAATTGTGAGGTCCCTTATGTGCGCCAGCATAGGCACACCCCGCCCCCACCCCTCCCCTCCCCCCTCCCCCCCTCTCCCCCCCCTCCCCTGTGGTTCACCCCCTGTGGGTTAGAGTTTGTAGGGTTCAAGGTTTGGAGTTATGGTAGGTTTACGGTTTCCCCTCTCCCCCCTGTGGTTCGTGCTGGGTTTACGGTTCAGGGTTCAGGGTTGAAGCGGCTAAGGTTTCGGGTTTACCCTTCTCCCTCCTGTCGTTCATTGGTGGGTTTTGGTTTTCGGGCTTAGAGGGTTTGGGGTTTAGGCTGAGGTTTCTCTGTCCCCCCCCTGGTCCGTGGTGTTTGTAGGGTTAACAGGCAGGGTTTCGGGGGGGATACCATGGGGTGGGGCGGGGGATACCAGGTCGATTCTGCGGAACGCGGGCGCATATAAGTCCCTTGAACTTCAGCTCAAGAAAGGATGGAAGTAGGTAGCCTGTATAATCCTAAGCCCCCCGTTAAACCTCTGGGGCCTCCCCTCCCAGCTCCTGATTCCCAAACAGAAGCCCTCGGCACACAACATGTAGGTCAACATCAAAACTTTCGTTCTCAAGACTTTCGTTTCAAACTTTCGTTCGACACTTTCGCTTGATATCTGAAATCTTCACGTCCGGCCGTGTTTCGTTTCACACCCAGCCATGGACGTCAACTATTGTGAAAGCATGGGGTTTAAGAGAGAAACCTGCTCAAAACCTTTCGTTGACAGTTTACGCTGAAAAACGTCTCGTTGAAAACATGTCGTTGAAGACCTTACTGGGACCCAAACCCTGTACAATTTCTATCAACACTGAACTCTCCCGGCGCCCGTGGGTGGTTCTCTAAGTTAGGGTCCCTTTTCGGGTACCATTAGAAGGGGGCCGCCTTTTTTAGGGGACCCAAAGAAGGGACTCTAATTTAGAAACTACCCATATGAACCCTGATAAGGGAAGAGTATACTTTTTAGTGTTTAGGGCCCCTTATGCCGAAGAATATTACTCAAACCTCCCGGCGCACATATGGGGGTTTCCGAAATCAGGGGTACCTTATTGGGGTCCTTGTTTTTAGGGAGTCCTACTATTTGGGGACTATATTAGGGGTACCGTGTTTTCTTAAGCCCCCCCCCCCCCCCCCCCCCCCCCCCATATAGAATACCGGCCTCCATAGCGACCAGGATGCTCGCGAACGGCTCGCCCCAATCGATCTTGAACTGTTGGATGACTGTCAGCTGCCTTGGAAACTGCCAAGGGTTTAGGGTTTTAGCGTTGAGGGTTTATGATTTAGGGTTTTAGGGTTTAGGGTTAGGGATTTAGGGGTTTAGGGTTGAGGGTTTAAGGGGGAGCTTTGGGAGGATCTTGTGTGTTTTGCGGCTTGGGGGTTTGGGGTTTTAGGGTCTTAAGGTCCTGCATTCCCAGAGTTTCTGCTTGCTGCGGGGGCAGCGAAATCATGGTCCCCTTGACTGTTAGGGTTTAGAGTTTAGGGTTTGGGGTTGAGTTGCAGCCACAAATGGCAGGCTTAAGATTCGGGTTGCAGGGTTGCCTTAACTCGGCCGCCCGCCAAACTAGGAACAAATGGATTCCATTCTTGCGTTCGCAAGGGATCGCAGCGCTGAAAAAACAGCGCATGAGGGTACCACTGGATGTCCTGGCCGAAAGAAAGAGACCGGTTGGAATAGGGAGGCCTGCGTCGCTAACTCCCTACTACGGGACGAGCATGAAAGGCCTCAACCCTAAACCCCAAGCCCCAAACTCTAAACCCTAAACCCTAAACTCCAGACTCTAAACCCTAAACCCTAAACTCAAGACCCTAAACCCTAAGCTCCAGACTCTAAAAAAAAGGCCAAGCGGCTGCACAATGGTCACCATCTGGCCCATGCCCAGTGCGGCGACAAGCAGGGAGCCTGCTGGACCCCAGCCTTCCCCCTAGTTCCACCCTGCCTGGGGTTTAGGGTTTAGGGTTTCCCAAATGAGGGGTTTAGGGCTTAGGGGCCTCCCGTGTTCTAGCATACTTGGGGGTTTCCAAAGTTAGGGGTGCCTTCTTGCGGTCCTTATGGGGGATCTATATCAGACCTGGAGGTTCATGTTACTCATGGCTTAGGGTTGCCCGAAGCCAGGCAGGATTTGTGGGGAGTGCTTGCAACAGCTGGAAAGTATCCTAAAGGCTTAGGGTCCAATCTTCAGGGTGTAGGATTTAGGCGTCAGGTCAAGGGCATAAACTAGAAGCAGGCGATGCCCATGAACTCTAAAGGCAGAGCCACTGTTTACTAGGATGGCCCTTAAAACCCTCTGAGAAATATTCCTGAGCTTGATCCTCTTAAACCCTATAAGGAAAATATGATGTCCCAAGGGCCTACCCGTAACCCTAAACCCTAAACCCTAAACCCTAAACCCTAAGTGAGTCCGAGCCTGGTTGGCGGCTCTTCTGCCCCTCGCCCATTAGGACCAGGTAAAGAACCGCGATGCATGCTACCTCAGAAGGTTAAAGCTTATAGGGTTCTTCAGAAAGCCCTAGACCCTAAGCCCTAAACCTTAAATCCTAAACCCTAAAGGGGAAGCACTCGTACTACTCCCACATCACCAATGACAGGGTGTATAAGTTAGCTGGCTACACCGCCCTTTCCTCGTGATCCTTCAACAACAATTCAAACCTCTTACCAAAGCCACCTTAGCCCCTCACACTGACCCACCACGTAATCTATTCGCCCGGCTATAAAGATAGAATCAAGTTCACTAAATCAGCACGGAGGGGACACCCTGCTAGGTATTGGTTTTGACATGACTTCCAAACAAGCAGTGGTATACCTGAATCATTACCTTGACCACTCCGCCAACCCCGACCTCAAGGATTCCCGTAGAGATTTCTTGGGGGTAAAACACTTGCTACAACGCTCCGCACACTTTCGTGTGTGCTTGGAGACTGCGCCAACGCGCAACCCAGAGCTTTTTAAGATTTCCAGCAAGACAGTCGGAAGCGCACGGTAGCCGTAAAAAAACCTAAAGGGGGTCGGGGGGGGGGGGGGGGGGGGGGGGGGGGGGGGGGGGGGGGGGTACCTAAGAACCTTATGAGAAAGGATGGGTTTGGGGGTGTTGAGGGTTGGGGAACAGCAGGCCTAGCCCAAGCCCTGAACCCTGAACCCTGAACTCTGAACCCTGAACCCTGAACCCTAAACCCTAAACCCTAAACCCTAAACCCTAAACCGTAAGCCAAGCTGTAAATTTTCCTTAGAATTCGGGTTCCAGGGTTTGGGGCGTCGGAGTCCACAGGACGGAAGCCGACACAGGACTCTAGGGCTCAATTCTCCGGGTGATCTAGGGACGTAGGGTTAGGGTTTAGGGATAAAGGGTTTCGGGTTTGAGGTTTAGGGTTTAGGGTTTGGGGTTTAGGGTTTAGGGTTTAGGGTTTAGGGTTTAGGGAAATGGGGATTGCAGGCAAGGCGCGGCCAGAATGCCGCAGAAGATGACCAAGGCGTAGTCTCCCCCCACGCACTCCACGCAGACGCCGTCCTCTTGGGCAAAACCCCCGAAAACCCTAAACACCCTAAACCTGTTACTATAAGGGGGAACCATCCCAGACATCAAGGGACTAAAGGAGGGAGGGACCCGTTTTAGGGACCTTAGAGTTAAGTACAACAAAGGTACTTAAGACAAGGAAAGACGCACAACGGGCACGCCTATTTTCCTTGAGCCAAATACAATCAGTCATCCGAATCTGCTCTCCTAACCCTACTTGGTATGTACAGCTAAACGGTGGTTTGGGGCCAGTTTAGTTAACTCCCCCCTTTAGGAGACAGAACGGTGAGACTGGACTAGCAGATTGAGGGCAGGTTGAAACCTGCGCTCAGTAGTGTTGCGCGGTCTGAAGGACTCAAGCGCTCGGCATTTCTGATCAGGAATGCTATGGCAACGATTCGTTCTGAAGCCTCACATCCTGTCAGGACTGTGCAGTGGCGTGCTCTGGGATTGAAGAGTGCAGGGTTACACAACATGTGACCCCATAGGCTGTCGTCGTTTGGACATTGGACAGTCCCTTCCTCATCTTCTACCCACAATATGGGTCCACTTGTTGGATTTAACGCTACAAGGAGGTTCTTTGAGCCTTCTGCATTGTTGGAGTCTCGGTGGAGCCCCGCGACTACACCTTGCTGCACGATTATGCTTGAGAACTTGTGTGATGGCATATAACGTCGAAAGAATCGACATATCAACGCCGTTGCATATTGAAATTTGTGTGTGTTTGTCTGCAGGCCAAACACTCCTCCTAAGACAAATGCGCCCGCAGAAAATACATGCGAGTCGTGCCCCGGTGCCCCCCTCTTATCAGGACCATGAGGTAACAGCGTCAGTAGCTGCACCAGATGCTGACAAGTCGGGACCTTTGGGCAACTGCCTGCGAAGACTTCTGCGGCAAGATTTGCCTCTGCAAGTGCGGCGACGGCAATTTCCAGGTGGGGTCCATCGCTGGATGCTGTCAAGCCAAACTGTGCGAGAGTATGTGGCCATTCTGCAGGTGGAATGACTTTTGTTAGGCCATTAGCTATCTGAGATTCGCTCTTGCAGTACACGGCAGTGACTTGTGGCGACTCTAGCTGTTCAGACATTGATGCAATGTTGACCCTGTGGACTCGATTGCAGTGTCTCAGCTTCGCCGAATAGCCTGTAGCCAGGACTTTGAGCAAGGTCTCGTTGTCTTGATGGAATACGACGTCGATAGCACGACCGAGGAGATGCTCCATCATGACCTGAATGTTCAAAGCCTCACCAAACATGGCGGAAGCCATTGCTATGGCCTCAGCCTCGGGAGTGCTTCTTGCAACACTCGTCTGTTTCTTAGATGCCCACCACAGCGGAAAGCGGAAATCTGTTGACCCTATAGTCATGTAGATCCCGCTCGTCGATTTTGCACTATGCGGACAAGAGGCGAAATCACTGTCAGTGAAGATGTGGATCTGGGGAGCTTCGTGATGGTTCACAGTAGCAGCTAAACATAAGCCTGTTGTACCGTGAAGATACGAAATCAGGCGAAGTAACTGCTTGTCTTCCCATTTAGTCCACGCGGCCACTCGTGACGCTAACCGACCGATTATGAAACACAGATCAGGGCGAGCCAACCGACCCAGCCAAAGTGCTTTCATAAGTACCTTTGCAGCTACATGGCTCAGTGTGCCGGGTTGCTGCAGGTCCTCATCTGACATTAACGCCTCGGACAAACTTGGGGTTGTGACGTTACGGAGCTTTGCCTTTGGGACATCAGCAAGCTCGCAGTACGCCTCGACGACCTGCTCTGCGAAAGCAGACATATCAAGCACAAGAGTTGTGAAGTCACTGCCTCGTTGGATTCGGTGACCTCTGCCAAGGATCCGTGCATTCGAGGCTTCGATGTAACATTCGTCTTCCAGCTTGATATGCGCTCTCAGCCTTTTCCAAAACTGTGCATGAAGATGCTTTGCTCCCGACAACGTTAGGTCATCTACATACACGTTAAGTAGCAGGGTATGGGAACCCATTTGAAAGATGAAGTTTGAAGGAAACAAATCCATCTCAATGCCACCAAAGGAAGTGAGAACAGAGGCTAGGTGTTTCTGCCATAGTTTGCCAGCAAGCGGATGGCCATATAAGCTTCGCTTCAACCTTACCACCAACTTCGACCCTGATGGGTATGCTTTGTGCCATGTGTCCAACCACAGCTCCTCGGGGAGGATAACCCATGTGTCGGGCTCTCCTGCCTCAGCGAGGTCAGCTTGAAGAAATGCCTGAATGGCATCTGCAAGGCTCACTGCGTTTCCATCTTGGCAGCCGAAAAACAATGCGATGTTAAGGGCAACCAAGGAAGTTGGTGTGGTAGCCACGTCTTCAAAAAGAACATGGTTTCCGAACTGGTCAAAAACGCAGTCCCCCCTGTACACGATTCTCCCTTTGAACTTGTGTTCATGCTCAGGGAGTTCGAAATGTTTTATCCCACATAATGTGAGAAGCTCTGCAATTTTGAGTTTACGGTTTTGCCGTTTTGCATCGGCACGCAAGGAAGACAAAAGACAGACTGTCAAATCATCCCACGTTCCGTTAGAACGTAACCCTTCTGCCTCCTTCTTCACGGCTGCAACTCCGCGCGGGTCTGCTTTCCATTCCCGCTTTGTTAAGTTCTTCGTGACCATGGAGGGGATGTGGCGATGGTAGCGTTGCGGATACCACGCTTCGACGATGTTGTGAGCGAGCTCTCGTGGGTATGCTTCAGTCTGCTTTGTTTGTGAGCCTTCGGCGGCCTCGTGCTGGTGGCTACCGTCACATTGCAGTTGTCCAAGAAATTGAACAAGTCGCAGATCATTAGTGGCTACGCTCCAGGGCTTGCGGATTGGATGCTCTCGGCCCTTCACTCCAGCCATGCAGCCATCAAAAGACACTTTGTGTAGACCATGTTCATCCTGAAATTCTTTCCATTCAGGGAGATCCCACCAGCCGGACCCTTTGGGCCACTCGACTGCGATCCTTCCATGATTTGCGATGGCAGTTGCGAGTACCTTGCGGGCATACAAGAACATAAGCTTGCTCTTCTCTTGGCGATTCCGAAGACCCTTTTCGTACTTCGCCCCATGCCTATGGACGTTCATGTTCTGCCACGGACTGAACTCGGTGCACGGCAATGAGAGCCACACATCACAACCTGGCGATGCTTCGACCTGACCTTGAACTTGTTTGACATGTTCTTCGTTGGACAAATCAATCATGCTTCGGCATAAGCGGACACTGTTGATGCCAATTTCGGATGCAGCTTGCGAAAGCTCTGAACTGTCGCCACACGCATATTCGAACAACACATCCTTGCCTATGATCGTTTGCACCTTTCTTTGGCGGACTCTTTCCCTGTTGGCATCGACAAAGACTTGCGTCACACCGAGCTCGACCTTCGCAACAAGACCTTCTACAGCGGGCTCACTCGAAGGGTGGAGACCAACGCCTTCGGGGAGCTCAGCTGGAGGAACTGGCTCAGGGGGCTTGGACGTCAACGCAACCCTATCAGCCTTTATCAGGGCATCGAATCTTGCTCGGCATTTAGGACTATGCTTCACGGAATCGAAAGTGCACGCTTTGCATCCTGGTGTGGCACCGAACTTAAGAATGCGTTCAAGCGTAATGTACTCTGCGCGCCTTCGAGGAGGATCAGCAGGGGACAGTGAGCTGAATGGTATGTCCAGCGCTGTGATAGCCTCAAGTTTGGGATCCTGGAACTCGCGAAGAGCAAGATCCGCCGCGGCCTTTAGCGGGAAGGTCTCAGTCTCTGGGACATGCACTTCCGCATATGGCACGGGGATCATGTCCCTATACCCAATCGACTTGGACTTGACGGCTTCATAGTCTAGCACCCAGATCACGTCACGATACACAAATCCGTGCTCAAACCTCCAACCTGCAAATAGTCCGGGAGCAGTTGTAGCTTCGAACTTATGCCTGCGGCTGGGGTCATGGATCCTGTAATGCACCAACTGTCCCAAGGGAAGCCTTGGGCCTTCGAATGGGGAACCAGTTGCAACCTCGAAACGCGACTTGTCTTTGCCCTGCCACGGTACAACTGTCAAAGTCTGCGCGGCAAACTGCACGGACACATGCCACAGATCTGGAACCACATGGAACCCAGCAGCCAAATGCACCGCGCGAGTCGATTCCTCGAGAGTTCTTATCTCTCTCTCAAGTTGGGCGTTGTGTGGAAATCTGTTTTCTAGGGTCGCTTCATGCACCCATCCTATTTGTGAGACGGCAGCTATTAACTCCTTTGCATCATCAGCCTTACACAACACGTTCGGGAGGTGCTTGTATCGGGCGCCTACAAAGGTAAGGAGGTTCTGAGCTGCTCTCTCAGCTGTGCGCGCACAGACAAAAGCTCGCAGTGCACCACTATATTCATCCCTGATGACATGGACTGCATGCTCACGCTTCGAAGGGATTATATAGTCTGTTGCAATCCTCTCGCCAAACTGTTCAGCAGGAGGCAAGTCACCTCTGTCTTCGAGAGGCTCTGCACGCTTCTTGGTGACTCTTTGTCGATACATGCGGCTTCGCTGACATATCTCACAGTAGGGATTCTTAGGGATATGCGTCAACTTGTGTGCCATTGAAGAGGCCTCCTTGATGAGTTGCTTCTGACGTTCTGATGTTACGTCCTCTCCTGAGTCCGACCCAGAACCTGGCGGAATGGCAGGTGGAGGAAGTGGAGGTGGCGGGACCTCGGGTTCTACTGGAGCAGGAGGTTCCGGAGCCTTCGCTGCTTCAGCAGGTTTAGGAGCTTTTGCACCTTTGACCTTGTCCTTTGGACTTGGTTTAGCCTTTGGCTTTCTTGCTGAAGAGGACTTTGCCCTAGACTTCAGCTCGTCATCAGAGTCAGGTGGAGGATCTCTAGACCCGGAGGCGGTCTTTGACGGCACCCCTGGATCCTGCAACAACTCAAGCAAGGTAGACTCCTCCGTGATATGCGGCGAGGGTCGATACGTGGTGTGCCGTGAAGGCTCTATGGTAGTGCGTGCAAGAGGCTTTGCCTTTCTAGCATCGCTCATGAAGCCAGGCATCGCAACAGTGGAAGGCGAGACGAATCTGACCTGTTCCCTGAAGATTGGAACATTTCCCTCAACTCTATCGGCACATATGGCGGATTCTTCAATGACCTGAACGTGTTCGACACTCGACAGGAACATCGGAAGCTTTCCTGGCAACCATACAAACGGCATAGACTTTGTCTCTACCAACTCACCAAGTGATTTTACACTAGGGCAGTTGTCCAGGAGATATGCAGAATTGTTTCCTAGAATGGAACCCTCGAAGCCAAGCATGAGCCCTGAATCAACGACACCATTCCCTGTGGAAAAGGATACTGTGGGTGCCTGTTCGGCCATGTGTGCGTATGCGTCTTCAGGAATGCCTTGTTCATTGAGGGCTTCACGACTCTCTAGGGATCTACCTGCACCACTATCAGCGATCCACTCGTGGTAGAACCATCCCTGTTGCGGGTGCTGATGCTGAGATGCTACAAGCAACGGAGTGACAGTGGCGGGACAGGCAGGAGCGCAGATGTTGCTGAACACAGTAAACCACCCCGAAACGAACTGGAAGAACCTACTCAATCCTGAACGCTTCCAAAAGGTTGTCTTGCTCGGTGTGGAGGAACCATCGACCGAGGCACCCCGCGCCGTAGTGGGAAGCAGCAGGGCGACAGCTGCGGCAGAGCTCTTTGCCGTAGCGCTAGCTCCAGTAGTCTTTGACCCTGGGGCCTTGTTACCGGGAGAGGTCTCATGCGAAAACGGACAATTCTCACCCCGGTTACACGTTCCCTTTGGGAAGAACAGGCATGGTACGGTAGCTTTGGGGGCATTTCCTTTGCTTGGGGCTTTGCCTTCAGCTTTGGAGCCCTGGCCTTTACCGCCTGATTTCGCCTTTGGCTTGTTTGGTGTTTTCTGTGAATCTGCACCCTTACCATTCCCTTTACCCCCCTTTCCCTTGCCATCCTTGTCTTTCCCATCCTTCCCAGAACCTTTGGTCTTGGCCGGAGGGGCTGGATTGGCAGGAGTGGGCTTGTCCGGCTTATCGCGGGAACGCTCCTCTTTCTTTGGGGCGGGAGCAGCTTTGGCTTTGGGCTTGATGAGAGTGTCACGAATTGACTCTTCGTTTGCTTCTTCTCTCAGCTCATCTAGCAATTCGACAAGCTGCGACCACAACCACGCAAAGGTTCGCTTGTTGCTACCTGGATTGGAGTCTTTGATCTTGTCGACTGCTCTGGAAAGAAGCCTGCAGTGCTTGAGCCTGGAGTATAACCAGCTAAACAAGGTAGACTCAGCGGGCCATGCTTCGGGACTGAAACCGTTCAAACAAAACTCAACCTTTTCTCTAAAGGCTTGCAGTTGTTGTTGGCTGAAGCCTTCGAGCTGGATGGCTAAGAGTGTCTGCTGGGAGACTGTCGCCCCCCTGATCCGGTCTACCCGAAACCTTCGGCTGAGCATTGCCAACAGCGCACGCCCGGAAGGCTGCACGCCTAACGCATGTGCTCGCTCGGTGAACGCCTGGGCAGCGACTCCGTAGTCTCCCTTGAGGTGTTTTGGATCTGTAAGCTGTGCAGCCAGGAATGCATCAAGGCGGGGAAGGCCGTCAGACGTGACCTGCAGATTGCGCATCTGTCGGTCTCCTATGGCTGGATCAAGGGCGACCTGGAGCCATCTCAGTATCCTGGCGTTCCCACTCTTGTCTATGCTGCTGAACGATGTCAAAACGCCGTTCCTCCATGCTCGATATCCCGCGGCTGTCGAAGGAAGTGCAGGGATTTTCAGGTCTCGAAGATCTTTGTTGTGGTAAGTATCCTGCTCATAGTCTACTTCTTCTTCCCCCGGTGCATCGGTGACATCAATGATGGGGTCATCTTCCCTCTCCTCTTCCTCCTCACCTTCCTCGTGTTCGGACCCGATGTCGTAGTGCATCGGAGGGTCTGGGGGATGCACGACTGAAGGAGGTTTGGGAGTGGAGAAGACGTTGAAGGGATTGTCACTCGAAGAACCCTTCTTGGATCTAGACGGAGCCGGCAAACCAACACCGGTGAAAACTGGCAACCTGGGTGCGCAGAAGCATCCAAACCGATTTGGAACAGGCGCAGCAGCCACACCAGCAGATCTTTGACCTTGAGTCGCTGAGACCTTTGGACTCTTATGCTTAGGGGAGGGTGTCCCGTTTCGGAGCCCCGAACCTTTCGCTTTGCTTTTAGGCTTGGATGCTTTGGGACTGACGATTTCTCGCAACTCCTTCATTGTCTCACCAACACTTGCAGCCAAGGCCTTGAGGGCTTCACTGATCTCCGTGCCATTTTGGTCCTGAGCCCTTGAGGCCTGCGACACTCGCTCTGCGTGAAGGTGGGATGTGTCGGCTTGGGACTGTTGTTGAGCTTTGATGCTTTGCATCTCAGCTTGGATCATCGCAATCCGCTTCATCATTTCTTCCTGCTGCTCCTCAAGCTCACGATTCCTAGCCTGAAGTGAGGCAATGGTTTCGTTTGCTTGTGCAAGATGCTGACCGGCTTGTTCTGAAACACTCTGGACCTGTCTCTCAGCTTCAGCCCTAACGCGCTCTGCATACTCTTGTGCGTGCTGCATGGCTTCATGTTGAGCAGAAGTGACAGCGCTCTGAACATATGCCTGAGCCTCACTCTTTGCAACCTGCACGTATGCCTGAGCTTCATGCTGAACGTTCTGGGCAAACACCTGAGCGTCCTGTTGAATGTTTTGTGCTTGCGCTTGTGCCAGCTGTGCAGCAGCAACGGCCTGAGAATGTGTTCGGGAATCAACCCCATGAAGATGCAATTCCTGACGACTCTGATGCAGGTGCAACTCTGGGGCAATGCGCTGAACATGCTGATGCAAGTGCACATCCGGGGTGGTTGTCCCATCGCCCGGTGCAAGCGAAACAGGTTGACTTGCTGGTGCAGGACTTGCAACTTCACATGCATAAGCTGGCGGAGGCAACAAAGCTTGCATCCTAGCGGAGGAAGAGCGATTTCGGGAACTAGCTAAGGCATAGGGTTGAGAGGACCTTCCCCTTCCGGTTGAAACGGCTCTTACGGGAGTGGAATCACTACTGCTCTCTCCTACCCTTGCTTCTTGTGCCCTTACAGCACTGAGTGCCCGCGCCTGTTGTGTAGGCGGCGTGCTGGAAGTGGACACCTGGAGCGAGGAATCAGTAGTTTCGGGACTCATCGCCATGGTGCCAGGCAATAGAAACCCCAGGTTCCCCTGAAGGTCAGCAGCTCTCTTTTAGCGTTTTACAGGGACCGCAGCCACAACAACACAGTGGGCACGAGATCAGTCAGCCACGTATTCGGCGATACCAAAATACCGTGAACACCATACGCCTCGACGTCCCGCACGATGTCTGATCTGTCATCCAAATGACACGCAAAGTGATCCGACCGCCGGTCCATCAAACGCTTAATGAAGGCTCCTTTTCCAGGACGGCCCGTTGGAGAGCTAGTGATGTAGACTGGCACGCCCGGAAGCTCCGAAGCCATCGACTGACGCGTTTCTTTGGCCCGTTCTGTCCCAGAGTAACTCGTGCAAATAAACTTCAGCTTCACGTGGCTCGGACGCTCTGCGTTCAAACGGTCCAAAAAATCTCGGCTGTCCTGAAAGTGGATGTTGAGCACCCCGCTGAAATCCAATGAAATCAGGACAGGGATGTCCTCACGCACTTCGACCACTTCCAAAGGTGCAACACGCGGCGCGGCAGAAGAAGAAGATGAGAGCGCCTGATTATGCTCTCTCCACTCTTCAGTAGTCCACCGGTTTATGGCTTCTCTATCTGAGTGTTGTCCCAATTCAACCTGTACCCTGAACGAATCCGCTATGGTTGGATACTCTCTTTCGTCCAACTCCCAGTCCTGCGGTGGTCTGGACTCGGGTCGGGCCTTTGCTTTGGGACGATACACAAGAAGATCTGCTGCAGCCTCCGGTGCACGTGACGGACCTGGTGTTCCGGGCAAGGTACTTGCCTTGGGAGGAACCGGGGTTCTATTACCCTTATGTTTAGGTCGTGCCCTAGGAGGTGCAGGGGTTCGATCACCCTTATGTTTCGGTCGCGGTCTAGGAGGTACCGGAGTTTGGTCAGAACCCTCAACCAAGGAACGAGGCGGAGATCTGGAACGCACTGCGACAGGAGGAGTCCTCGGAGCCGGTATCTCAGGCTCCGGCGAAGGTGCCTGAAGCACTCCTCTGACCTCTTCCAGGGTATCCTCGACGAACGTAGCGTAAGGATGATATGGCAATGCCTCCGTGCCCTCGAGCTCTCTTTCTCGAGTTCGGACCAGCCGTATGGCCCCAGACTGTTGCTGAGTACCGATGAGAAGCTGCACCAGCGCACGGATGACCACCAAGAGGACAGCTTTCCTCCGACGGAACTCAGACGAGCCTTTGACCGCAGGCGAGTTCGTGGCCCTGGAAAAAGCAGCAGTCACACGCTCCACAAAGGACTCTTCAGAGGTCACGCGTTCCCACGCCTGCAAAAAATCGTTCCAACCCATGGTACCAGAGACAATTGCACAGCCTGATTCGGGCGGCGACCCCTCTAAGCCTAATTCGGGCGGCGACCCCAACAAGCCTAGAAAGTGGCCAGAAGAATGTGTGCAGAGTGCCTGAGCTTGACTACCTTGCCGGGATTCCTCAGATGGGATATTGGGGCAATGCAGGTCTTTCAACTAACGACACGCACTCAACCGGCTGTCTGAGCCAATGCACACGGATGAGAGTGGGGAAGACCCGCGACTCTCTTTGCTTTGACCCTGAAACCTCTTAGGGATTGGGACTTTGTCCGATGTTGCGTTCACAGTGCGTGGTCAAGCCGACGGCACTGTGGGTTTGCTGTTGGCGGAGTGATGGGCTTAGTCTCAACCCGAAGGGAGACCACAAACCACGCGAAGATCGAAGTCTGAACTGAACCTGCTGTTTGGGCAGTTCGAGGCGAAGCACACGGTGATGCAGTGATGCTTCGTCAGACGCCTAGGGTACCCACAAGGCCTAGCCTCCCTAAACCGTGCACGGGTTCACAGGAGAGGGTACAAAGGCAAGATGTTCAGGAATGTTTGAAGTGAAGTCCGAAAGTCAGAACCAACCAGGGCAAGAGGGGCGAGCACCTCGACACTGCAGCGGAGATGCGCAGCCACACGATGTACCTGGATGTCACGGAAAGTATTGAGGCAATCTAGGGACCCACCTATCGTCGGCGTACGTTAAAGCACGGACAAGGACCCTAAGCTGCCAGTCAAACGATACCTCTCTGTAGTGATTAGCAAGAAGATTACTCACGAACCTTCTCCACCAATTTAGCGGATGAGCAATCAACAAACGCGTGATGCGTTTCTCACGCAAGGCCTTAATGAAATGAACCCAAATGTGGAGGTGTGTTGCGTAATGCTCTTCCGGCTCAGTGCTTTGCATGCACGATCGAAGATTTCGAGATATGGAATGCCACGTGGAAAGCCCAACGGTGGCTTGCAGGTGAAGTGAATGCAATTGCTGAGCCTGGCTCTGGCTCGACACAATGCTGGATGTGAAGTATGAATGAGGCAGGGCCAGCGGCTCCTGTCGCGCAATTTCAAGCACACTCTCAAGGCAGGTGTGCGGTTATGGAGGGGGCACTATGGCGGCGCGCGGCTTTGCCTACGTTCCTACCAAAGTGACCACGTAGCTTGAGGCTGTTAACCAGTTAAGTACAACAAAGGTACTTAAGACAAGGAAAGACGCACAACGGGCACGCCTATTTTCCTTGAGCCAAATACAATCAGTCATCCGAATCTGCTCTCCTAACCCTACTTGGTATGTACAGCTAAACGGTGGTTTGGGGCCAGTTTAGTTAACTCTTAGGGGTTATTTGGGGGGTATTTAGGGGCTACTTAGGTGTATAGGCTGTATAAGGGGAACATCCCAACCCTAAACCCTTGCAAGCTGAACTAGGTTGTCAAGAACTATGACAGATACAATTGGAAACAGCAGCAAAACAAAATATCTTCCAGATGATTTCTGAACCCTAAACCCTAAACCCTAAACCCGAAACCCTGAACCCTAAACCCTAAACCTGGATTTGTTGGGCCATGCAGCCCGTTGGTGGAGCCCAGGCAAGCAAGAGCTGCAGGTGACGCTGCTGGTGTCCTTCCATATTGGGTTTAGGGTTTAGGGTTTGGGGTTGTTTAGGGTTTAGGGTTTAGGGTTTGGGATTGTTTAGGGTTTAGGGTTTAGGGCTTCGGGTTTAGGGTTTAGGGTTTCATACTCAAGCGAGAACTGCCAGTACCATGAACCCTGCCGAGAACGGTTGACAGGGGATCTTGTTTGACCCATAAAGCTTTCTTCCAAAATCCAGTACCCCATGTGGTAAGTAGTACATGGGTATCACTGAGGGTCTGCAGTTGTGCTAGAGGTCTGAGCTATGCCGCAGATTTGTGAGACTTATTCGATTCGTTTGAGCTTGGGTTCATGGCCGGGCTCTTTCAGCGACGCTCCCGAAAGGGACCATCATGTCCTAACGAAAAAGGGCCACACGAGCCAGTTCCCAAAGCACAAAAAAGCCTCAAAGGGGTTCCCAGCAGCAGCTCTCTACCTCAGGAAGTTGGAATAGCGCTGGCAAAGCGTACTGTAAGGCTGGCGCCTCTTTTTTGCGGGCAAGAAGTACGAAGGGTTTTCAAGGGACTTTGCATTGGGGGTTATATGACCCCTGTCCCCCTCCCGCCCCTCCCCAAAAAACAAAAACCAAACCCCAAACACCGACGCAGAAAGAAAAACAAACGCGCACACACGCACACGTGCACAAAACAAGAACTTGTTCTGAACCCCATCAAAAAACCCCAACACACATGTCAACCTCCCAACTAGATGAAACCCCAGACGCCTCAAGAACCTCTTCCCCCCAAAAACGCTAAACCCCAAAAGCTTTGCACCCGAAACCCTAAACCCTGAACCCTAAACACCCAAATCCCCGAAACTTGGGGCGCACCCGGCCCCAGGCGCACGTGCCCGGTTCCTGGGCCATGGGATCGTGCAATGTGCACTAAAGGTTGCTTCGGGTTCCCTAAGCCCAAGGCCCTAAACCCAAAAGACGAAGTTGAGGGCAGTTTTTCAGGAGGGTTTAGGGTGTAGCATTAGGGTGGCACTTTGAGCCGGCGCTCGGCGCTTAGGGTTGAAAGGCTGCACCAGCATTCTGGTTTGCAGCACCTTTTCACTGTTGAGAGGCCGAACTAACCTTCAACGAAATCGCAGATGCCCCCAAACACCCGAAGCCCCCCCCAAACTTTCAACACACCGGACACCTTCAGACTCAATGACTAGAACCCTTAAGCCCTAGATAGACCCCAAACCCTAAAACCCTGGCACCTAAAGCCCCTAAAGCCCCCTGATAACCCCTGAAACTCCTGAACCCCTAACACTAAGCCCTGAGCCCTGGACCCCGAACTCTAAAACCCTGTTTTGTTCCCATATGCCCTACGCCTGAAACCTCAACCCTAACCCCCCCGAAATCTCAGAGGCCTAGCGTTTAGGGTTAGGGCTTGTCACTCTAAACCCTAAACCCTAAACCCTAAACCCCAAACCCTAAATCCACAACCCCAAACCCTAAACCCCAAACCCGAAACCCGAAACCCCAAACCCTAACCTCAAACCCTAAACCCCCAAACCCTAAACCCCAAACCCGAAACCCTAAACTCCCCCCAAATCTCACGGCCGAAGGACGCCGCCAGGGCAGCGCATGGTCTCACCGAAGCAGCGGAACACTGCACCAGGATCCTCCGGACCAAAATACTCGGAGGTTCATGGTACGTATAACGGGTTTAGGGTTTGGGGCGACTTAATAACCCAATTGTAACTGTACGTATAGCCCACTTATAACCCACTTATGAGCCCTGTAAGTGCCCGAATGGGGATTACTTGCGTTAGGATTACAGTTGTAATTGGGGTATTAAGCTCCATGAACCTCCAAGTAGTGTCTAAACCCTATACCCCAAATCCGATTATGGGTACTATTTAGGAACATTGATTCTGAATTGAGTTGTTTCCAATACTTTATCTAAATAGATTTCGCTTCTTTCACTGGTTTAGAGTTTGAGTTTTTGTATTTTTCGCAGGAGTCTGAGGACTTCTTCAGGGGGATTTCGGACTCCCGAACCCGTCCGCACATTTTCACGGTCTCATCCGTAGGGTTTAGGGTTTCGGGTTTAGGGTAACAACAAAACTCTAAGCCCTTAACGAGGTTGAAGGCCCTAATGCCCACATTGCACCCTTCTGCTGCTTGCCCGCAACGACGACCAAGTTCAATTACCTTGTGTTCGGCTTCGTGGGGAGACCACGTCTGAAATCCTAAGCCCTGAAAGCCCTGAAACCCCACAAAGAGCCCTTAACGCCCCGAAACCCTAAATCCTAAACCCTAAACCCTAAACCCCAAATCAAGGGAGAGCTGAAGAACAAGGACGCGGCTTGCTCCCGCCTCCGGCGTGGAGAAGTAGCCTCCCCGGGATGTCTTTTCAGGTTAAGACTGTAGGGTTTAGGGTTTGGGGTTTAGGGCTTTTGAGACTTTAGGGTTTAGGGTTTGGGGTTTAGGCCGTTCTTCCTGCAGCTAGATCCTGCCAGTGGTCTGCGTCATGACTGAGGTTCACCCAAGAGACCTGGCCCTCACGGAAGGCACCGTCTAGGGTTTAGGGTTTAGGGTTTCGGGTTTAGGGTTTTGCCTTATTTGGGGCCTCATTTTGGTAGGGGGGAGGAAGCGGGTCTCAGCCTTTGATGCTGGAAGGGCGTCCGAACTTGTCTGGGATCCGGTTTCTCCCAATGCCCTAAACCCTCAACCCTAAACCCCAAACCCTAAACCCTTAACCCTCAACCCTAAACCCGCAACCTTTGAGGTTCTTTGGTTCGGCTTCCAGGTTCCAAGGCCCCAAACCCTCTCCGGTTTGGGGAATTAAGCTGAGGCGTGTGCTCTGGTTCCTCACTCAGATCCTTATCCCCGACCTTAAGCCCGCGACCCTAAATTCTAAATTCTGCACCCTAAACCCTAAACCCTAAACCAAGGACCTGATGACTGTTCGTGGCACCGGGAACCCTGGTTGTCTCCCGCATCACTGGAATCAACGAAGAAAAGCCTGGATCCTAGGTTTAGGGTTTAGGGTTTAGGGTTTAGGGTTTAGGGTTTAGGGTTCAGGGTTTAGGGTTTAGGGTAGACCTGGGGATGTTCCCCCTTATACTAACAGTCCTTAATAGGGCTAATAGTAGCCCCAATTAGAGTCCCTATCAAGGACTGTTCGTATACACTGGGAGGTTCATGGTACTTCTTAACCAATTATCACTGTACTTGTAAGTGTACGTATAACCATATTCGGGCACTTGAGGGGCTCATAAATGGGTTATTCTGCACCCGAAACCCTAAACCCTAAACCCTAAACCCGGTCAGGAAGTACCATGAACCTCCAAGCAGGGCAACGTCCCAAGGACCCCCAAGACATGAGTTGGCAAGAGAAGAGGGAGCCTGGCTGGAGCAGCAGCTTACCTGACGATTCTTTGAAGGTTCAGGGTTTAGGGTTTAGGGTTTAGGGTTTAGGGTTTAGGGTTTAGGGGGAAGCCGCAAGCAGTGCTGTGGTTGGGGATATTCCACGGCTATTCTTACGACCTTGATTATGAGACGTTCGTGATGAGGACTGGGTCGAGGGCTTCGGGTTTTTGCATGCAAAAATTTGGGGTCTGACCAACACTGGAGCCCAAGTTTAGGGTCTGGAGTTCAGGGTTGAGAGCTTGGTCAGGGTTTTGAAACGTGAGTAGGAAGCGCCCGTCCTCTCAGATTGTTTAGGGTTTTTTGAGTCAAATGCCGGCTTGAGGCATTACCCCTAACACCGAAAACCTTCTTTAAGGATTCAATTGCTTGGGGGAAGCCCTGAACCCGGCCCAACTCTTACGCGAGCCTTGTTCGCGCCCTTATTTGGGTCAGGCTAAGAGCCAGCCCTAAACCCTAAGCCCTAAACCCCCAAGCCTCAGCCTTCACTCAATCTTCAACTCTCAACCCCAAACCTTGAACTCTAAAACCCCTTAAGCCCTCAACCCTTTTGAGGGTTCGGGGTTTAGGGTTTCGGGTTCAAAAGCCCCTAAACCCTAAACCCTAAACCCTAAACCCTGAAGCCCTACATGGAGTTCCCCCTCAGCCGCTGTGTCATTTGTGCGCCAAGCCGCTGGAGCCGGCGCACACGGAGCCCTCGATGCAGGGCTCGCAGAGTCCGTTCCAGAAGAAGGTTCCTGGGGGGGGCGGGGTTTTGGACTTAGGGCTTTTGGGAGGGTCTCAGTTGCAAGGGTTTTTTGGGGGTTTTGGCAGGTTTGGGGGGTTTGGGAGGTTGGGGGGTTCAGGACATTTGGGCAGAGTAGGCCCTTCTTATCTTTGTTTCTGGTCTCGGTTCCGTTATAAACCCCTGCCAGGCTACTCTCGGGCTTAGCCCTCAACTCTAAACCCAAAAAGGCTCTACTCCACGCCCTAAGTTTCGAACCGCAAGCCCCAAAACCCCAAAGCCTGAAACCCGCAAGCTTTAAACGCCCCAACCCCCCCCCCCCCCCCCAAAAAAAAAACAAAAAGAACAAAATGCCGTGAACGCCAGTATCTCCGTTTCCTACCCCAGAAGTAGTGGAAAACTTAGAGGGGTTTAGGGTCTGCAGGGTTGAGGGCTCCCATGCATCCCAACCCTCCCCCACCTTCCACGCAGCCGCACACTGCCTCGGTCGTGGCGCCCTGAATTTGAATCCAGGTCTCCTGGCGGCTTTGGGGGGCCTTTCGTGGTAAAGGTGGCACCTCAACACGAAACCCTTCTTGGAGGGTCGGGGGAACGTAGTAAGCAGGGTTATCAGTACCTTAGTCGGGTTTTTTAGTAACTACAAGTATACCTACCTTTCCTAGAACCCCACTTCCTAAGTACGAAATCCCCTGACCCTTTAAGGTAAACCCTACGCAGTAGAGGGGCCCAGAAACACGCGGAGCGCACGTGGACGAGTCGAGGCAAGGACTCGCGGAATGCTGACTCTTCGGGCTGAATACCCTAGCTCCAAAAAGGTTAACCTTATAAACATAAAATAGATATAAACAATTAAATATAAAGAAACAAACAAATCAATAAATAAATAAATAAATAAATAAATAAATAAATAAATAAATAAATAAATAAATAAATATATATATATATATATAGCAGGATTTTGTAAAATCAAAAGGTTAAAGGTTGCCTACCCAATCCCTAAGGGCTCGAGCTTGAACTCGGAAGGCACTTTAGGGATCATCAGGCTTAGGACTTTTTCGTTGCGCGCCCACTGCTCTGCTCGGACTTCTATGGAGGAGGACTCCGCCAAGCATGGTCTGGGACTCTCCAGGGCGTAGGCACCCCGCCGAGACCCCAGAACCCTAAACCCTAAACCCCAAACCCTAAACCCTAAACCCCAAACCCCAAACCCCAAACCCTAAACCCTAAACCCGACCGAAACCATGCCGAGGCTCCTTCCCCTGAGCCACCACGCCCTCAGCCGTCGTCCACTGGTCCATCTGCGTGGTGTTTGAACCACACCTTGGGTCGGTGGTAGCAGGAGTCGCGGACTTTGATATGAGGTGTTGCAGGTGTTGAAGGGAAGAACAGTTGGAACCCCGCATACCACACAGCGCCTTCGACAAAGGGGCCTCAAGTATTCGGACTGTCCGTGTCGGATGCCCTCAGCCCCCCCCCCCCCCCCCCCCCCCCCCCAAATTTTTCTTGTGGAAGGCTGGCCGCGGCAGCCCGAAACCACAAACCCTCCAGCACTCGCCAACAACAGCGATGAAAACCTGAACCTTGTTGTCGTCACACGTCTGCATTCGGGATTGCGGTTGCTGTCACATTTGTTAATACGGCGTTGCTTCACCCATAAGGGGAGGGGCAGGTTCACGAGATGAGCACAACAGCGTGTTCCCGCAAGGTGAGCGGCCAGCGCAACCCCACGAACACTTGCAAACGCCTGCGCGAGGGAGGTGCGCCCGCAGAAGCGCATCCATGAACTCAGCTAGCCCTATAAGCTCCAAATTCTTCGTCCCAAAGACCAAGCCCTTAAACCCTAAACCCTAAACCCTAAACCCTAAACCCTAAACCCTACCTCTTGGACCCTTGCATGTTGGGACTCGTTTCAAAGATTACACGAGGGAATTTTGCTTGGAGAGTATCTGAAGGGGACCGACTGGGAGAGCCCTAAGCCCTAAGAGCCCCGACACCCTGAACTCCTAAAGCCTTAGAACTTTTAGGGGCAAGGTTAGATTTTCGGTTCTTTAAGGGTTTAGGGATTTTAGGGTTTTAGGGTTTTTAATAAGGGTTTTTAATAAGGGTTTAGGGATTTAGGGATTTAGGGTTTTCGGGTTGTAGGGTTTTAGGGTTAAATTCAAGGCTAGAAGCTGGTAGCAGGCGGACATGCCAGTAGCGTTGGCATACCTGGGCGCAGGGTGGTGGAGTGGTTTGAGGGTTTAGGGTTTGGGGTTTAGGGCTTAGGGTTTGGGGTTTGGGGTTTAGGGTTTGGGGTTTCGGAGTTTTTGTTTGCAAAGTCAGGCTCTTGCTTTCCAACTGTTTCCGGATTTGCCGTAACACCTGGGACGAGTCCTGCTCAACTTTCAGAATCCATACAGCTTTGGATGTTCCCCCTTATACCAGCAGTCCTTAGAAGGGATTCTAATAGGGGGTACTACGCTCCCTACGAAGGACTCTTAGTAGAAGGGGGGAACATCCCCTAACCCCTGAAACACTAAATCTAAGCTCTTAGCATAAGGGGGAACATCCCAGCATACAGCCCAAGTAAGCTGGCTACCGATCCCGTGAAGCAGCATTGTACAACGAGAGAGGGAGCATGAGACCTGCAATGTATCCCAGGTTTGACACCCAGTGTCAGATAGAGAAACATGTTGGGCCAAGCAGAGGAAGGTGACCAAACCCTCAACCCTGAACCAACACGTACCGGGAACCAAGAGAGTGCGGTGTCCCATGAAAAGTAGGGTGTGGAGTCATCTTGACCCCCTAAACTATGAGGTTTAGGGCTCAGGGCTTAGGGCTTCGGATATGGGATGCTCTACCACCTAGCCGAGGCCCAACTACCCCTTCATGAAGACTTGCTGAGGGGAAAGTCTTACGGCACAAAGTGTTGAAACGAAACCCGAAACCCTAACCCTAAACCCTAAACCCTGAACCCTAACCCTCAGCCCTGAACCCCTGAACCCTAAAAGCCTAAACCCCAAACCCCTAAACTCTACACCCTAACCCTAAACCCTAAACCCTAAACCCTAAACCCTAAACCCTAAACCCTAAACCCCTGAAGCCCCGGTTGGCAAACCTCCAGTCCGAGCTGCTCTCCAAGGCGGCACAACGAACAGCTTGCGGATCCGACCTGCGGCCGCTTATGCCTCCCAAACCCTAAACCCTAAACCCCAAACCCCAAACCCCAAACCCAAACCCTAAACCCTAAACCCTAAACCCTAAGCCCTAACCCTCATTCCAAGACCCTAAACCCTCAACCCTAGACCCTACTTCTAACCCGAGGTTTGCGTACCCTTGAACCTAAACCTAAACCCGGCCTGAGCTAAACGCTCAGCCCTAAACCCAAGACCCTGATCCCTAGACCCTACTTCTATCCCGAGGTTTCGTACCCATGAACCTAAACCCAGCCTGACCCTAAACCCTAACCTAAACCCTAAACCCTAAACCCTAAACCCTAAACCCTAAACCCTAAACCCTTTAGGGCTTAGGGTCCCTGGCAGACCTGGGCGGCGACGCGGCCCAGGTCGCAGAGGTTGCAGGTGTTCTCACCAGGAAGCCTCAAGCAAGACGAGGTAGGGTTTAGGGTTTAGGGTTTAGGGATTAGGGTTTAGGGCTTAGGGTTTAGGGTTAAAGGTTTAGGGCTTAGGGCTCAGGGTTTAGGGTTTCGGGTTCAGGGCTTTTAGCGTGCAACGTCGAAAATAAGACCCTCTTGCGTCCACAAAAAAACTGCAACAATATCCCAAGGGCAAACCCTTTTAACATGTATTGGAAGCAGAGGTGGCAAGAAGGGCACCACGCAAAACCCGAAACCCAAAACTTGGGATGTTCCCCCTTAAACCGACAGTCCTTATAGGGGATTCTAGTACCCCCAACCCCAACCCCAACCCCCCCCCAAAAAAAAAAAAAAATAAAAAAAAAAAAAAGAAAAGGACTGTTGGTATAAGGGGGAACGCCACCCTAAACCCAAAACCCTAATCCCGAAACCCTACACCCTACCTGGAGTTCTGCAGCCTCAAGCGCGGATCCCAACCTCTACATGCCGAGGCCCCAAGCACTTCCAATAGTACGCGGTTCTCAATCTTAGAAGATCAATCGAGCAATACAGTAACTTTTAGTCTTGGCAGCCCAGTATCCATGTTATGATATAAGGTACACTGTTTGGTGATATCTACTTTTATAAGGGCAAAAAGGGTACCACTCAGCTTCCAAGTAGGTTTAGAATAGGGGTAGGGGCCTTACTGAATAGTATAGCTTTGATTTTTTTGGGGGGGGGGGGGGGGGGGAGGGGTAAAACAACAACTATACAGGGACCATACGGGCATACCATTAGCAATTATCCCGACCCCTATTGTAGGCGCAAAAACGGAGCATTGTGCATGAATGGGGCGGGAGCCCTGACCTGTCTGCCCTTTTTTTCCCCTGTATACGCTATAGAACCCAAGGGCCCATAAGTCTGAAACCTTTAAACGGGGTAAGAGACCATGCTAAGGGCCCATATGGCCTTTCCCAAAATAGGGGGTACCCCTTTTAAACCCCTAACTAGAAATCTATCCCTTAAAGGGACCCCAACCCCCCCCCCCCCCCCCCCCCCCCCCCCCCCCCCCCCCAAAAAAAAAAAAAAAAAAAAAAGAAAGAAAAACAAAAAACAATAGGGTACCCCGATTTTCGGAACCCCCACCATATAGCGACCCTCGGAGTTTAGGAAGCTTCAGAAGTGCAGGAGCGCTACGGGAGTTCCGGAAGTCGTCGGGTTTTTAGGGTCTTAGAGCTTAGGGTTATAGGGGTTACAGGGTTAGAGGGTTTTAGGGTTATACGGTTTTCCGGGTTTTAGGGTTTTAGGGTTTGGGAAGTCGAGAGGACTGGGCTCAGAGATGCCAAGGAACGCCTGGCTGGTGCCTTTCGGGCATTCGGTGCCTTGGTTTGGGAGCAGTTGGCGTCTGGGGTTCAGGTCGGGGTCAGGGTTTAGGGTGGGGTTGTATACTTGGAAGTTCATGGGTTACTTCGAACTTTGCTGATAGCCCAAAAGCATCAGGAAGCAGTTCAGGTTTAGGTAGGCTTGGGAGGAAGCCCTCGAGTTCAGGTAGGGTTGGGAGGAGGCCCTAGGGTTTAGGTAGGGTTGGGAGGAAGCCCTAAGCCCTATGCCCTAAACCCCCAGAGACTCCAATATCCCTTAATTAAGGAATATACCTTAAATCATATTAGGGATCCTACTATAATTTAAGGTATATTCCTTAATTAAGGGAGTCTTTGGGCCCTGAGGGGTCCAGGGCCTTTCGCGGCTTCCCAGGCGCCTTCGGGGGATCTTGCGAGTACAAAACATTCCCTCATAGGCAGAGGGGTTTAGGGTTTAGGGTATAGGTCTACTAGCTGGAAGCGTTCCCGGTACATTCGAGCTGGACTGTAGAACCTCATTTCGGGGCACTTCGTGAGAACCCTTGACGGGAAATCTCGAACCCTGAAAAAAAAACCAAAAGTGCCCTTAACCACCCGCCACCCTAAGCCCTAAATCCGAAACGCAAAGCCCCAAAACCCGAAAACCCTAAAACCCTAAATCCCGAAACCCCTAGTACACGACCCCGAAACCCCACTAAAACCACTAAAACCCCCTTGAACCGCGGGCCCAGCAGCATCTTCTCGTGGCGCCCGTGTCGTCGGCGATCTCCTCACTGAAGCGTCCCACCTCGGCTGGGTTTTGGGGGGTTTAGGGGGTTTAAAGGGGTTGTAGGGGTTTAGGGGGTTTAGGGGGTTTAAGGGGTTGTAGGGGTTTTTGGGGTTGGAAGGTTTTTTAGGGTTAGAAGGTTTTTTAGGGTTTAGGGTTAGAAGGTTTAGGGTTTAGGGTGGAGGGTTTGGGGTTTAGGGTTTGGGGTTTAGGTGTTCAGGGGTTAGGGGTTTAGGGTCTTAGGGTTTGGGGTTTAGGGGTTTAGGGGTTTAGGGGTTTAGGGGTTTAGGGGTTTAGGGGTTTAGGGGTTTAGGGGTTTAGGGGTGTAGGGGTTTAGGGGTGTAGGTTTTAGGGGTTTAGGGGTTTAGGGGTTTAGGGGTTTAGGTGTTTAGGGGTTTAGGGGTTTAGGGGTTTAGGTGTTTAGGGGTTTAGGGGTTAGGGTGTAGGGCTTGGGGTTTAGGGTTTAGGGGTTTAGGGTTTAGGGGTTTAGGGGTTTAGGGTTTAGAGTCTAGGGGTTGGGGTTTAGGGGTTTGGGGTTTAGGGTTTAAGGTTTGGGGTTTGGGATTTAGGGTCAGAAGGTTTAGGGTTTAGGGTTAGAAGGTTCAGGGTTGAGGGTGTAGGGTTTGGGGTTTAGGGTTTAGGGTTGGGGGCTTAGGGTTTGGGGTTTAGGGGTTTGGGGTTTCGGGTTAGGGGTTTAGGGTTTCGGGTTTAGGGGGTTTAGGGGGTTCAGGGGTTTAGGGTTCAGAGTTTGGGGGTTCGGGGGTTTGGGCGGTTGGGGATTAGGGATTTAGGGGTCTAGGGGTTTAGGGATTCGGGGTTTCGGGATTTAGGCGTTTAGGGGTTTAGGGTTTCGGGAAGTATGAAAGGGTCACTCCATCCTATTCGGCCTAAAGTATAGTAGCATATGCTAGAGTAGTACAGTACAGAATGACATGTTGTGCTATACTGGAATCGCTTATCCCCTGGACCCTAAACCCTAAACCCCCGAAGCTTGATCCCCAAAAGCCCCTAAAGCCCCCCAACCCCCTAACCCCCTTAGCCCCTAAACCCCCAAACTCCCCTAAAAAGCCCCCAAACCCTAAACCCCCTAAAAGCCCCTAAACCCTAAAACTCCTTGAAAGCTTGCGAGACCGTGGGGGGAATTCCTTTGCACTGATGGTTTCCTTGCATTGCTGGCCGAGTCACTGGGCAGGTGCCGCACCCCACCTTAGCAGTTCACCGAGAGCTTCTTAGTAGGGTTTAGGGTGTAGTGTAAGGGGGGGGGGGCTTTAAGGGTTTAGGCGTTTCGATTTTGGGGAGTTTTTAGTGCGTCAAGGGCTGAGGAGGGTTTAGGGATTGGGGTTCAGGGGGCAGTGGGCTGAGGATTTAGGGGTTAGATCCCAGAACGATAACGGGGTATGCGAAAATAGGGGTAACCCCTTTTATACCCCAAATAGTCCCCTTAAAGGGACCCAACCCTAAGCCCTAATCCCGAAACCCTAAACCCTATCCACCCCAACAAAGGGCACCCCTCTATGTTCGGAAACCCCCCATAGCGAGGCCCAACTCACCAAGCCGCCGCCGCAACCTTGGTGTCCACGAAGTTTCCTGGGCTTTTGCTTGTTACTATACTCCCTTCAGAACCTGAATTTTATTTCTGATACTCATTCTTTTTAATAAACAAGCAACAAATATCCCTAAGGGGGCGATAGCTTAAAATCTCGTGACTATCCTAATACAAGGATTTAGGGTGTATGGGCTGTGGGAGCCTACTTGGAGGCCAATGGTACTTCATGACCCGAACATATCTGTGCTAATGCCCCACTTGTAGCCCTTTTAGAATACTAGTAAGTGGGGTATAATGGAAACAGTTGTGTGAGAAGTACCATGCACCTCCAAGTAAGCCATGACCTAAACCCTCAACCCTAAACCCATGTAGGGCTTGGGATGATTGAGAAACGTTGTCTTTGCCATGGGATCCCAAGTCAAACCTCACAGGCAGGAGCAGTCCAGAGGATACAGGTTGAGAAGGGGGTTAGGGTTTAGGGTTCCTTTTCAGGGTTTAGGGTTTCTGGTTTAGGATTTGGGTTTGGGGTTTGGGATTAGGTTTAGGGCTTAGAATGCAAATCACCAGGGGCATCATCCCTGGGATATCTGCTGCGTGTGATATACGATATGCTACTCCGTTTACGCTTTGCTATAGGCCATTTGCATTCTCCTCTCTACTATATACTTTGTACGATCTACTACCAGTCTTATACTTTCTACTTTCTACTAGATCAAAAGGGGACCCATACTTTGAATCACCCAAGTTTTGAACAGAAGCAAAGGGCATGGCGTCCAGGGTTTAAAGAGCCCTTCCATAAGGCCGTATATCAGGAGTGTATGAAGGGAACCCTTCACGGGCACAACAGTGTGGAGTAGGGCAGGTGTAGCGATAGGAGGCAACGATCTCGAGACTTCAGTTCTCGAGCCTTAAACGCTAAACCCTAAACCGTAGGAGAAGGATGTCCCTTGAAATCTTGGGGGAAGCGCAAAAAAGTTCATCGCACCCTTCTGCCGTAACCGAAGCAACTAGACAGTCTAGTGAACCTCTGCTGCTACCCTGGGCCATCAAAGCCCTAAGCCTTAACCCTCATGCGTTAAACTTTCAATAGCTCTGGGAGGCTTCCAAAATGGGGGGGGGACATCGTTTTCGGGGTTCCTATTGCAAGGATTATGGAAGATATTGTGAGATCATCACTACCCTATACCCCTAAACCCTAAACCCTGAATCCCTAATCCCTGGGTTTAGGGTTTAGGGTTTAGGATTTAGGGACCCTAAACCCTAAACACCATTTCAGCCGCAGCCGAGCGGCCATTCAGATCGATCAATCCCTTGCCTTCCAAGCACGTCCGCTCATCTGGAATCCAGCGCTCCCACAGGGCCTGGCGAGAGGATCACGTCGGGTGTAAGGATACCCTAAACCCTAAACCCTAAACCCTAAACCCGAAACCCTATACCCTACATGACCCCCCCCCCCCCATAACCCCATCATCACGGAATTTATACGTACATTGTCCGACTGAGCCGGAATGTCCCTATACCCTTAACCCCCCTAAAAAGGCTAAGCTATAAACATGACAGGCCCGCAAAGCCTCGATGACTCAATCCTCAAAGCTCTCAACCTTCAACCCCAAACCCCTGTAGTCCAAACCCTTCCACCTGAAACCCTGAACCCCTAGACCCCAAACTTCAAACCCCTAAGTCCCCTAAAACCCGCCTAAAAAACCTAAAAACCCCTAAGCCGTGCACCCCTAAACCCCTGAAACGCCGAAACCCTAAACCCCTAAAACCTAAACCTAAACCCTAAACCCTGAACCCTAAACCCTAAACCCTAAACCCTAAAACCCTGAACCACGCCAGCTTCAGCTCGGCCTGGGCCTGGCTGGTCTGAAGCCAGGCACCTCAGCTCGCCCCGGTGGAGGACGAAGGGTCCAAAACGACCCCCCGGAGGAGGGGTTTAGGGTTTAGGGTTTAGGGTTTAGGGTTTAGGGTTTAGGGTTTAGGGTTTAGGGCCACAGTTTAGGGTTTAGGGTCTCCCTGACCTGAAAAGGAAATAGTCTTAGGGTCGCTCCATGGTCCTGTAAGATGGGGCCCTTACATGGGGACCGCTGATATACAGCCGTATATACCCTGCACAGCCCAGGGGCCCTACATCAGAACCCCTGTGAGGAAGGTAAGGAATCATGTTAAGGGCCCGTGAAACTACCCTTAGAAACATGACTACCTTAGAAACATGACTACCCTCCCTACACCCTAAACCCCAAGCCCCAAACCCCAAACCCTAAACCCTAAACCCTCACTCGGTTTCGATCAAGAGGCAGGCAGTCGCCCAGGGATCGGGGTCCTCTCCCGCAGCCGGAAGTTGCAAATGCGTGACGAGCATAGCATTCCTGTCGGGGTGGTTTAGGGTTGAGGGTTTAGGGCTTTAAGGAGGGGCTTTAGGGGTTTGAGGGTGTTTCGGGGTGGGGTTTTTGGGGGAAAAACAGGGTAAGGGTACCACTCACTGTCTAGCCCTAAACCTTAAACCTTAAACCCTAAACCCTAAACCCTAGAGGCAGCTCCTTTGGCTTGCACAGTACTTCCAAGCAAAGGTGTGAATGGCTGCTGGGTGTAGTTCTGGGTGCAGGCACCCTGGAATAACTGCGACCTATTCTTGCAAACCCTAAACCCCAAAACCCAAAACCCTAGTGTGCTTCTGTGTATGACGAGAATCTGAGGGAGATCGGGACGGGAGGGGGGGGGAGGTGGCTTCAATCTCGAACTGAAACAAGCTGTGGAACCTCAGGAAGCCTAACTTTGCCCCACCCCCCTCAAAAGACCTAAGCCCCAAAGTCCAAACCCCACAAGCCTGCAAGCCCCTGAAACCCATCAAAAACATCTAAGCTCTGGGAAGCCTTGGGGCTTTTCTAATTGCAGGTACAAGGTCCCTTAGTATCGTCCCTTACCTTCTTTAAAGGGTTCCGAAGTTTGGGGCCCTTGGGTTTTATAGGGTATAGAAGGGGTATATATATATATATATATATATATATGGGCTGTCCAATGAGAGGCCCATATCAAGGGGCCATGCAACTACTCTTAGACAACCCCCTAAACCCTAAACCCTAAACCCTAAACCCTAAACCCTAAACCCTAAACCCTAAACCCTAAACCCTAAACCCTAAACCCTAAACCCTAAACCCTAAATAGGAGATTTGGGGTAGGGGGGTAGAAGGGAGCCCTGAGGGCGCTGAAAGAAGTGCCGGGGCGCATGTCGGCATCGGAGATTTGGAAGTTCCTTGGGGCTCAGACGGTCGACGCGCGCGAAACTCGGGTTCGCTTAGGGTTTAGGGTTTAGGGTTTAGGGTTTAGGGTTTAGGGTTTAGGGTTTAGGGTTTAGGGTTTAGGGTTTGGGGTTCACTTGGTTTAGGGTTTAGGCTGTACTTGAAGGCTCATGGTGGCTATAGTAAGGGTGAAAAGTTCGCTAGATGAGAGTATACTGCCACGGTTAGCCCTGATGCCCTAAACTCCATTAGGGGACTTTAGGGGGTTCAGGGCTTAGGTTTCAAACCCTCAAACTGTAGGGAACCTAGAATCCTACACCCTAAACCCTAAACGACTCTAAAACCCTAAACCCTAAACCCTGAAACCCAAAAACTCTAAAACCCTAAAGCCCTAAACCCTCGAATCCTGAAGCCACCAGTGCATGTCCCTAAACCCTGAACCCTAACCCTTATCCCTAAACCCTAAAAACCCTAAAACCCTAAAACCTCTCAATCCCTAAAACCCTATAGCCCTCGAACCCTGAAGCCTCCAGTGCATGTCCCTAAACCCTAACCCCTAAACCCTAAACCCTAAACCCAGTGCATGTCAGCTGCTCAAGGAACTTGTAGGCACGGTCCGCTGCCCGCTGGATTCCATCTGGGCGGGAGGGCATGGGTTTTAGGGTTTGGGGTTTAGGGTTTAGGGTTTGGGGTTTCAGGTCCAGGGCGCAACCTCATCCCAGACGTCTGGGAAGATTGCATGCTGGTCCCTGGCTAGTTTTCAAACTAAGGTTGCAAGTAGGGTTTAGGGTTTAGGGTTTAGGGTTTAGGGTTTAGGGTTGAGGGTTTAGGGGCTTGGGGTTCAGGGGTTTAGGACGCAGAGCTATGGGCTCAAGGGCTCAGGATTTTGGGTTCCAGGGGTTCGCCTGGACCCTAAAATGGTGCATCGTTTGGGGGTTCAGAAGGTCAGTCCGGGGCTGATGCCCTGGAACCCCTAAACCCTTATGCCCCTCAAGCCCCTAACACCCCTAAAGGCCCCGAAGCCCCTGAATGCCCTAAAACCCCTAAAGCCCAGACCCTGAAACCCGTAAACCCCTAAAAACCCCGAAAAACCCGTAAAAACCCCTAAAAAACCCCTAAGCCCCTAAAGGCCCCGAAGCCCTTCAATGACCCTAAACCCTTAACCCTAAACCCTAAACCCTAAAACCCTAAACTCTAAACCCCTAAACCGTGCAAAACTCGGACCCAGGGGGCTTGATGCCCATTTCGACAGCATTAGATTGGCGGCCATCGTCTTCCAGATGTCGACCCTCAGCTCGCAAGGCTATCGGAGTTTAGGGTTTAGGGCTTAGGGCCTACGGTTTAGGGTTTAGGGTTAGGGCTTAGGGTTTAGGGTTCTCGAGACTCCAGACCCTACTTTGGAGTAGACCCTGGAACAAAAGTATATTAAGGAGGGTGTTTATTTCTTGTACTCCCAAAAGGACACCCAAAACATACGCTCACCAATATGCAAAAGGAACCTTATATACACTCACCAATACCAGTAATATAAACCCTGCTTCTAATATATCTTTTAGGTATACGTAGCTATTCGGAACCCAGAACCAAAAAAGTATTAACGCATAGTACCCCCAAACACAGCTAGAGTGTAGGGTTTAGGCTCGTTTAGGCCCTAGCCGGGGGGCTCAGAGCTGCCAGGAATATGAAAGCCAGATTTTTTGTGCTCTTAGCGGGCCTTATTTCGAAGGCCGCCGAGCTACCCACTTCGCTCATCGCTACCCTGTCCTGTTCTTGAGACCATAAGCTTTGCATGTGAGTCTTGCGGAGGTTGAGCGACAAGCTTCGTCGCAACACAGCCCCAGGATGGGAGAATGCGGCTCACATTAGGGTGTGTGTGTGTGTGTGTGTGTGCGCGCCATTTTTGTTCGATTGGCTTTGGTTCCTAAATCCTGCACCCTAAAACCCCCAAAACCCTAAAGCGCCCAAAGCACAGCGGCATCGCAGCCTTTTGATTGCGGCAGGATCCCAAATGCGTTTCTGGAAGTGGGTTCCAGTAGATTTTGAAAGGTTTTGTATGGGGGTTGAGGCTCGGATTAAGCCCGAGGCGGCACACAACCCAGGAAGCCTCTTAGCCCGGGAGGAAACCTACAGCCACTGCCGACATAGGTGCGCTTGCTCCGAAGGGCTCGGATCGGGAAAGATCCTTCGCAGGCAGGGTTTGGGGGTTGGGGTTTGGGGTTTGGGGTTTGGGGTTTGGGGTTTTTGGGTTTGGGGTTTTGGGGTTTTGGGGTTTTGGGGTTTTGGGGTTTTGGGGTTTTGGGGTTTTGGGGTTTTGGGGTTTCGGGTTTAGAGTTTACGGTCTAGGCGCTAGCTAACCCTAAACCCTAAACCGCAAAGCCCAAACCCTAAAGGAGACTGGGAGGGGGGGGGATCCGATGAAGGTCGAGGGGACTCACGGTGTGTTCTATGGCAAACTGATGTCTCCTCGAGTCTAAGGGTAGTTTTACATAGTCCCTCAGTATGGGCCCTTACAAGCGGGGTACCCCTCATATACGCTTTATACCCCATGCGAATGAGGGGTCCACATCAGAACCCGTTTAAGGGGCTTGGGGAGCATATTAAGGGCCGATGAAACCCTTAGATAGAATCCAAATTTGACTTAGGGTTAGGGTTTGGGGTTTGGGGTTGGGGTTTGGGGTTTAGGAAAGAGAACCTAATTCAGAAAACGGAAAAGGAAAGGGCCAGCCAGTCTTGAAGCATTTCGTTTTTTTGGGTTGAGGAGAATACGGTTGAAGCTTCTCGCGGTGCTCGGGTTTTGGGTTGAGAGCTTTCAAGCTGCGTAGGTTTTCTATTGCAGGGTTGAAGGGGCTTTCAGGGTGTTGCGAGGGATTTCGGAAGTCTGCCCTTGATAGGACACAACAATACCCCCAACCCCACCCTACACCCCTAAACCCATAAATCCAGAAACCCTTTGGGTTTAGGGTTCGGGGGAGCCGCGGGGGGGGGGGGGGGGTGGGGTTCGGGGGTGTTGAGGATAGAGGGATGGGATGAACTTCATCACCCTAGGCCTCTGTACCCTAAACTCTCCACCGAGGAGCATTTTCGCTGGGCTGTCCAAGGTGAACTGTGTGTCCTTGGCGTGCACTCACTTGTCATGGTATTTTAAAACCTTACATGGGGGTACGCAACTTTGCCTCCTATTGTTTCAGGTTCAGGGGTAATGGAGTAGGGCCTTTGCATATGGGCCCTTAGCTTTGGAGACCTAAGATGCCCCCCGTATGTGCACGACTTTAAGAGGTCCACACTGCAGAGCTCTCTAACAAAGGTCAAGGACCACAGTCAAAAGACCACACCTAAGCCCTAAACCCCAAATCGCCCTGTAGGTGACCGCCCCGCCGGATTACTATGGGTCTTGTAGTTTAAGCGTAAGGGATAGTACAGGACCCTGAAAAATGCATCGGCTCCTTATCATCCCTGTATGCCTGTATTCTAAACTACCCAGGGTACGCCACGCCCCTACACCCTAAAGCCCACAGGATTAACTAGACCCAAGAGTATCCTAGGAATAACAGGGTGCCATTTTTTGGGTTACATGGGGTTGTAAGGTAACAAGGGCCTGCTCTGTCTCTTCGTGGTAGTACATGGTGGGTTCTTTACCTGCTCGCATCCTCCCAGACATCCTTATCCCAACATTTCGGGGTCGAGGGCTTGAGAGGTTTTAGGGGTTTAGGATGTTAAGGGATTTCTTTGGGGTCAGGGCTTGCTGCGACCCCTACAGTAATTTCCAGAAAGCTGGAACATGGTTTAAGGATGATTCGAGCTGGGATTACCTTTAGTATGCCTTTTGGGGTAAGGGGATGAGGATGTTCCAACTTTATGGAGTGTCCAGAGCCCCAAAGCCCCAGCATTTTTCGGTCTCAGCGGCCGGAACCCACCAGTACAGCAGTCCTGGCTGGGCGTGAGCAGTGGGTTGAGTGTTCATGGCTGAGGGAGTCAGAAGCCCAAACCCTGGTGGTGTTTTAGGTTTAGGTCCACGTCATAATGACCTCAAGTTTCACGCTTGAAAGAGCTTGACCCTGACCCGAAAGATATGGAACTTTGGGTTACAACCTTGCTCCCCCTCAAACTTGAAGAGCGCTGGAGTTACGGACTGTGATGGTAGCACTTTCGCAGAAGATCGTCCAGATCCTTTTAAACAGTTGACACAGACTGAACACATCTTCCCGAAGGGTGACGCAGTTTCAAATTATGTGGGCAACAATCACAGATGACTGAAAACAGCCACAGAAACTTTTTGGTCCGGACTGAGCGCCGTGCCGGCAAGCCTTAGAATTTTGACAAACTAACTTTGCTACGCTTTAGCCTTCTGATGCTTCAGATGCTTCTATAAGCCCTAAGCCCTAAACCCTAGACCCTAAACCCCAGACCCCAAACCCTAAACCCTAAACTACAGCAAATCCGAGACCAAAAGGGCCCTGAAGCCAGGAGTCCCTTAACAGATGCAGCGCCCTGGCCCTCAAGAAAAGCCGTGGGAGCCCCGAGCCCCCGATTGCTCTACACTCTGAACCCCTTCAGAACCCTCAACCCTGAAGCCCCCCTAAACCCTAAACCCTAAACCCTAAACCCTAAACCCTAAACCCTAAACCCTAAACCCTAAACCCTAAACCCTAAACCCTAAACCCCCCCTCTTATCCCCCCCAGCCCTCTAGTAGCTGGGCAGTCCTTGTGTGGCCTTGTTGAGGGACTTGTATGCCTGGGCAAAAGCAGAAAATGAGGAAACGAGGCTATGAGGAGCTAAGCCCTAAACCCCAAACCCTTAAACCCTTAAACCCTTAAACCCTTAAACCCTTAAACCCTTAAACCCTTAAACCCTTCAACCCTTAAACCCTAAACTTCGGACAGGAAGAAACGAGGAGCTAGGATGGCCCCTGAAACCCTCTGAAAATGTTCCTGAATATGATCATCTTAAACACAATAAGGGAGAATCTATGAGGTGCTTTAGGGGTTTTAGGGTTTGTGTCATTTGGTGAGTACCCTGTGCCAAAACAGGCCAACCTTTCAAGTGTGGGGTAGGATTAGGGATACACCAACGGGTTAAAGGTTACCTGCTCAGCTTTTTACGTTCCCTTAAAATCTCCTCAGAAAGCACCATGGGTGCCCCCATGAGATGGGTGCCTAGGGTTTCGGGTACGAAGCACGCTGAACCCTAAATCCCAGAAAGAAGGGTTGTAAGGGAACTCCCCTTTCAACCCTCAACCCCCCTGCTTGGAGGTTCCTGGTACTTACTAACCAAAGAGTACTTGCACTTGAAAACCCAACTTGTAACCACATTGGGGTCAGTCAGGGGTTTAGACGGGGGTTAGAATGAACCTCCAAATAGACACTGCGGAGGTTCTAGCTTTCAGAATCGCACCTGGTGGGGCTTTGGGTTCGTTTGGCTGGGAGTCTCGCATTCGGGCTTGGGGTTTCAGAGCCCTTAAGCTGTACGGGATTAGGGTCCAGGGTATACATTCTAGACCAACAAGAAATCCAAAGCCCCAAAAACTTAAGCTGTTCGGGGTTTCTGCTAGTAGGTGGGTGAGCCTTGCCATCTTCAGAGAAACGCGTCCTGCGATTGTCCTGAGCCCCCTTTTTTCTGCTGCATCGCACGCGGTCGATACTCACAAAGAGATGTTCAACCTAGTAAAAAGCCACACGCTCCTTGCCAACGGCCCTTCTTCAGAACTGGTCTGGCACGGGCGAAGGCCCCACTGCAACAAATGGGCAGCGGGCGCTTGAGACAATATCTTTGATGGCTTATTTAGGAACTAACTTAGAAATGGCCAATTTTCAACTCGTGGTTCTGATGTACTTGTTTTAAGCACTTAGTTGGGTTATGAAACCTGTTTCTCAGGTTATACTTCCCTGAACTAAAGTTAATATGTTTGAGCTGGTGTGTTGAGTTGAGAGGCCTCACACAACGATAACCCAGACCTCCAGCGTCTCAGTGAAAACGCAGTCAGACATCGGGCTGGCGGAAGGAAGAGCCATTCCAGCACCCACTTTCACCTTGATGCTCTTCGTGCCGATCGAGCTGTACACCGGGGCTTCCGAAATGACGGTAACCTGTTTAGGGTTTGGGGTTTAGGGTTTAGGGAGGTGTGGCAGGAAACAGCAGGAAACAGATACCGAGCTGCTGGGACTGGTGAATACATCCTGGTCGGCACACTGAGAGGACTTTTTGAGAGTAGATTTTCGCTGAGTCTAAGGTTGCAAGCATGGGGCCCCTAGTAGGGGCCCCCTTTTGGGAGAGTATTGGGAAGCCTAGGAGGCATCATTATGCAGATGCATACAAAAATCAACTTTTGGGTACATGTAGGATTACATACATACATACATACATACATACATACATACATACATACATACATACATACATACATACATACATACATACATACATACATACATACATACATACATACATACACACTCACACACACACATCTGTTCCATGTACATTTACATGTACACATACATACATACATACATACATATATATATATATATATGTTTATTTATTTGTTTATATGTATGTCAAGGTACGTAAGGACCCAACGTTAGGGGCCCATGTTAGGGGGCCATACTTAAACCCTAAGCCCAGTAACCATGTCAAAATAAAGGGCACTGATCTTTGGGTACCACTGGGCCATCCGAAACCCTAAACCCTAAACCCTAAGCCCCCGAAGCCCTAAACCCTAGAGGAGAGGCGGACTGCAGCTGCAGCCCAAGCGGCAGCTTGGTAGCCCAGGCTCTTCACCTAGGCTGGGCCCCCCTGAAGAAGGGTTTAGGGTTTAGGGTTTAGGGTTCACCTTGACGATTCAGGATTTACTGTTCAGGGTGTAGGGTTCAGAACCAGGCGAACCTATAAGCCCACCTAAACATTCTAAACCCAACAAACCCCCGAAACACCCCCAAACCCCCTAAACCCTTGAACGCCCCTGAACCCCCTAAACCCCCTAAAAACCCTAAACCCGAAACTCCCCGAAACCTTCCAGAACCCCCAGAAGCCAGTCGCTGCTTCCGCGACGGAATCCGCCGTCCAAGCCGGGTCCGATGCAAAGCGCCGGGAGGAGAGCACCTCCAACACCTTCTCTCCCAGACAGGAAGAGGATCCAAACAGTAGATCCCCTTGGGTTTAGGGTTTAGGGTGTAGGGTTTAGGGTTTAGGGTCTACTACTACTACTACTACTACTACTACTACTACTACTACTACTACTACTACTACTACTACTACTACTACTACTACTACTACTACTACTACTACGATCCCAAAAGTAGATTCCCTTAAGGGTTTAGGGTTCAGGGTTCAGGGTTTCGATCCTCTTTCAAGGGTTCCTGAAAAGTGCCCAATGGTAGAAAAGGCTGGTACCTCCCAGACCTCGGGGTTCAGGGTTCGGGATGGTCCCAGTAATCCAAGATTGGAGGGTTTAGGATTCGGGGTTTTAGGTGGCCAAGTCACCCGAAAAAACCACCAACGAAGGGTGGGGAGACGGGCCTTACTTTACAGGGTTCTTAAGGGAGGGGGGTTCATGGGGGTAAGTGCCAAGGGAACCTTAGGGAAGCTTAGGGAGCCTTAGGGCGTGTGGGGAGCAGTCGGAAATTTTGAGTTACATACCCCCTTTCAAACCTTGAACCCTACACCCTACACCCTAAACCCTAAACCCTAAACCCTAAACCCTAAACCCTAAACCCTAAACCCTAAACCCTCCCTTAAGAACTCCCTTAAGAGCCCCTTAAAATACCGGGCCTTGCCTTGCTCGACTCTTCCTTGCTCATCGTGCCAGGATCGGAGACCAACTCTGCGATGCCCAGAGACATCCCTAGAGCCCTCGAGCCCTGAAGGCCCTAAGAATCAAGGGACTCGATCCTCGGACCCGTAAACCCTAAACCCTAAACCCTAAACCCTAAACCCTAAACCCTAAACCTCGGATCCCTTTCTTGGGTTTGGGGAAGTTCCTCAAAGATCCTCTTTAAGGGAATATAGAGGCCCATGTTCGGCGTATGTTAAGGGAACCTCTTAGGGGTACATGCTTAGGGGCCCTTAGGGTTTAGGGTTAAACCCTAAACCCTAAGTTCTTAAGCCTGGGCGTTGCCTTGAGCCAGAGCAGGGCGCAAGGACGACGGTGACTTAAGATAGCCATGGTGTTTTCTATTGTTTTCTTTCTCTCGCTCTGTCCCTGTGGAATTCCATTCGTAGTTCATAGGTCTCTCAGATTTCCTCCCAAGAATCTTAGACTTCACATAGGGCCTGGTTTTAAGGTGCCCCTTTTGTGGGCATTTTATTAATCCCTATTAAGGACTGTTTGTAAGGGGCACATCCCCAGCATAATGCGTTTAGGGATTTCGGGGTTTAGAAGGGTTAAGGAGCTTTGGCGAGGTGCTTTGAATATCCAACTCTGCTGACGAACATACACACACACACACACACCAAACCCTAAACCCCCTCTCTCTCCTACAACTGCGGGTCAAGGCAAAATGGGATTCCCCATTTTGGACACTTGACGCTTCACCCGTTAAGCAGGAAGTGTGGGTGCAGAACGCCCATCCAAGACACGGCTACCACCCTAAACCCAAAACCCTCTGAACCCTCTAAACCCTCTAAACCCTTAACCCTAAACCCTCAACCCTCAACGCTCTACACCCTGCCGGATCGAAACGCAGTCTTCAGGTCCGAAGCTTCCAGGTAGGGTGCTGTAAGGCACCGAGAAGCTTACTGTTGGTTAGTAGGGAATGAAGGAATGACGTACCCTAGATCCCCCTGTATATACCCTTTCTTTAAGGGATTATATATGGTACCTCATCCTCTCATTCCAGTAAGCATAGCACAAGCGGTTTGAGGGCTTAGAGGTTATCGATGGGCGATGAGAGGGGTAGACAAGGGATGCCACCGAATCGAACGCGAGCCAGACTAGATGAAACCCACAGACTTCAGGGTACATTTCATTGCCTCTGACTGCTACACCCTTAAACCCTGAATCCCTCACTTTTCCCCTTAACCTTTGCGGCTTCAGGGGCTTGAATCGCCTTTATACTCCCCTCGCCCTCCCCAAGGCTAAGTGTCACATACTCAGAACACTGAAAGACAGAATTCTTCGCCAAGTTGCATCCGGATTGGCCTTTGCAGTCGCGATGGCAACGGGCATGTTGTGAAAGAACGCCTGCCTGGTGCCCACTTGGAAGCTCTTTTGACTTAGCAAGCCTACTTAGTATCCGCTACACACCCGGTTATAGCCCCCATAACCCGACGTACAACCTGACTTACTGAGTCAAAGAGCTTCCAAGCATGCAAGGCGATATTTAGGGTTCAGGTCGCCATGGGGCATTCTAGGTGGTTGCATCATCTTGGTTTCTACAAGCTCCATTCTCAGAGATCCGCATGCACCTTGTGTGTGCACTGGCAGAGCCAACTCCTACTTCTAAGGGCGGCGCGAACCTAGAAACAAACTTGGGTTCCAAGAGTGGAAATTACAAGCAACCCACGCAATGGGGCACAGCCTCTCTCAGGGTGACATGTCTAGGCAAGGCCGGAAAGGGACCAACCAGCAGGCGGCAAGGAAAGGCAGCAAGGGAGGGGGAACGGCCAATCCGAGCACACAGCGGTTGCGAGGAACACCCGCCGAGGAAGGCTGAAGCAACAAGGGTGACAATTAAGGCCCAAGGAAGGGAGCATCCTACACGGTGTAGGATTTTAAGCCCGACATACTATCTCCGATACCGAAACCAAAACTATATGTGTGTATATGTTTATCTCTCTCTCTATATATATGTATATATTTAAATCTATATCTTTCAATACACATAACTGCACACGCACACACACAAACACGTGGTTTCCTGATTTTATTATAAGTCATTTCACTCACTAGATTTCTATCATCATGAGTGTGCTCGTTTCACTCTCACGAAATTCACTCAATCATAACCTCGTGACCGCCATGAACAGGCTGAGAGAAAGACTCCTTGGCAAATTTCCTGTTAGTCCCTCGTGAAGGCGGTAAGATTCAAGAGTCTTTTACTTGGCTGCACTCAGGAGGGTAGCTAAAAAATAAACTTTTAGCTGCCTTATTAAGAAACCCAAAAGGGTAAGGATCTAAAGTTACAGTAAAGTACCACAAAGTTTAACAGGGTCTCGAGGTGATGTGCGCTACGGTTGGACAAAATACGCCCTCGTGATCACGAAGACCAAGATAGGAGAGTTAGGGTCTCAAGGTGTGACAGGGAGAGAGCGGCTAACCATCGTTCTGTTCATGAATTCACTTGTCTTGTCGTCTGTTCCCCCGTGATGGCTGGTACTTTTCGGCCCTTTATTAATATCATATTTGGGCTTGTAAAATACAAGCGATGCGTGTGATTTTATTATTCGCCCAACAATAATATTATAAAGGGAGCACGCACGGACACCATGCAAAGCAAAACTCCTCCAAAAGGACCAATTTTAATAGTATTCATGCGCCTGCGTGAACTTACCGCAGTAATAGTATTAATATTGACAGGAAAGCGCAAACAGAATGCTAGGAAAGGTATGAAGGAATTCGCACTTGAGACAGAGGTTATCAAGTCGTGCTCCTTCCGTACACCCTCAATCTCATGACACCTTAACTCCTTAGGCTTTCCTGTGAAGAGAACTCCCTCACTTTTGGGTTGTAGCCACGTTTATCTGGAGATAGCCCTACTTCCAACCGCAGCTGGGTTCGCCTTCTTTGAGGGTGTCGGGATTTCGGGTTTCGGGGTCCTTGTATGATTAAAGGCATGTTCTTGAACTACTGGGGTGCGGGATACGTTCTAAGAACTCCACGCTGAGGCACTGTGTCATCTGGATCATGCCCCACCCGACCTGAGATCTTCACATGTGGCTATAGGGGTAGTTTCCTAAACCTTAGCCCTGAGACGGGTCTGAAAAGTAGATCCCCCCTTGAGTTTGCTTATTTCCAATAAAAATTAGTGGCACTACAATCTGCAAACCCTGACTAGCCCCTCAGGGGTTAAAGAAGTATATAGGGGCCTTACAAATTAGAATAGCGTGTTGGGGGTTAATATAGTATACTTTTACAGGGATCAGAAAGACCACAAGGAAAGACTATTGGAAATTATTCAGACCCCTATATTATACCTAAACCTTTCTACGTTCAGGGCTCTCCAGGGCGTCTGTTATAGGGTCCTTAAGGGAGTGGGGTTCAAGGGGGGTATGTAACGCAAGGTTCCCCTAATACTCCCCACTACTCCCTAAGGCTCCCGAAGCTTCCCTAAGGCTTCTTGGGTACCTACCCCCCATGAACCCCCCTCCCTCAAGAACCCCCTTAGTCTGGTCATAGTTCAAAAAGCTCCGAATTGCGCCCAAAATCCTTCAAACCCGAAACCCTCAATGCCCCCAGTAGAACCCCTAAACCCTAAACCCTTAGCCCTAAGCCCTGAGCACTACTTGGAGGATCGGGGCCCTTAGTAAGTAGGGTTATAAGTACCTTAAGTGGGCTTGTAAGTAATCATAAGCACAGTTGCTCTACTTATAACTCCATTAACTACCCTCCCCCCCGCCCGGTCCTTTAAGTAAACCCTACTTGGAGGTATAACTCAATTACAACCCACTTACAAGCCCTTTAAGTGCACGAATATGGCTATAATTGGGTGATACAGTTATACTTGAAGTTATTACGTACCACGAACCTCCAAGTAAGTCTTGAGTTGAAGGCCGTGGTGCGGTGCCGGTGATCAGCACAGGACAATTGTCTGGATCCGCCCGGCAAGCAGGGGTCAACCACCATTTGCCCTGGTCAGGAAGGGGTTTCTAAGGGGCTTCAGATGTCTGGTCCCTCAAATGGGGACCCCTTACTCCAAAACCCTTTAATTAAGGAATATACCTTAGATGAGAATAGGAACCCGGATATGATTTAAGGTATATTCCTTAATTAAGGGGTTTTGGAGTCTCTTGGTGCCCCTGACCCTTAAAGAACTTACTAAACCCAAGATTAAGGTGCTTAGGGGGCTTAGGGGACTAAGTAAGGTGTACTGCTTTGCTGAACGGGCCGTCGGCACCCGAAGAGATGATTTTCTGCTTTCTTCGCTTGGAGTTATGAGTGTGGCTGCCTTGGAACAACCTCCAGCAACAGGAACCCAGAAAACCCTAAAACCCAAACCCAAAACATTCGTTTCAAGGCTTAGGATTAGTTTAGCTCCCACCCTGAACCACACACCGCGTGCCAGTTGGGGTTTAGGGTTCACGGTTTAGGGTTCAGGGGGTCTTTGAGTCAGAAGCCCGGTCTTTTGCAGGCCACCAACCCACAGAAATGATGCACATGAGGACCACCCTCACCAAGACTGTTGCAGTTCGAGTACGACCTGAAAGGCAAACTGCAGCAAGTACATCCGGAAGCTTCTGACCTGAACCCTAAACCAAACCCTAAACCCTAAACCCTAAACCCTAAACCCTAAACACTAAACCCTAAACCCTAAACCCTGAACCCCGAACCTCGAACCCTGAGTGACTTTCTGGAGCCCCCTGGGCTGCCCTAAGGCGGGGTGTTTTTTTAGGTTATCAAGGGCTTTCAGGGGCTTACAAAAGGGGCTCATCAAGGGTTTCATACGGGCTTTTTGTGGATGTATCGGGATTTTTTTTTTTAAGCGAGGGTCGTTGTAGCACTTCAGGATATTCTTTCCATCCGCATCTGTCTCCACGCCGCCAGTGTCACCCGTGGCTGTTAAGTAGATGTCGGCAATTCCTGGGTTTAGGGTGGGGCTGGGGGGTCACCTACAACTGAAGCTATGAACCCACTTAAAACTCCCCGAAGTACTGGGAAATAAAAGGGTACCCTGGTGTGGCGGGGGGGGGGGGGGGGGGGGCCTTTCATAATTAGAAGGGGGATGGCGTGTGCTCCAGAGCATTGATCATGGGTTTCCCACTACCCCCCTAAGGTTCCCCCAAACCCTAAATAGCCTCAATCTAGGGGGGATAGTGTAGTGGGGGGTAGTACGGGAACCCATGACTTGAAGGCTACAGCATGAGGAGCCCGTGATCGAGCTTTGCGACTAAACAGTCCCAGAATGGCCTCCCCCCCCCCCCCCCCCGGGCGCTTCTGGTGACTCCCAGACGCGAGGAGTCACATTCTAGGCATAAACAACGCTGTAATGTAGTAGTCTTTAAATGTGCGGACGAATCAATATATGTGTACATGGATGTTCGGAAGGGTCCGTGTGCCCATACGGCACACACTCAGGCCCCAAGTACATTCACTAGGCAGACTGGAACCTGCCAAGACGCGCCTAGTGCCGGACAACCGTTTTCCCGAACGCTCCGCAGAGGGTTCCCGTTTTAAAGTTGGGTTGGGTGGTTACCAAACGTTGTTGCGTTGTGTCCGTAAAGTGTCCGCAAGCGTACGCAAAGCGTTCGCAAAGCGTTCGCAAAGCGTCCGCAAGCGTTCGCGAGTGGCGTAAGCGTACCGTTAAGGGGGAACTGCACAGGACGCGCACCGATGCGGCGTTCCGTAGCGTTCCGAATCCGTCAAGCTAAGGGGGAAATCCACAGGACGTGGCGTTCCGTAGCGTTCCGAATCCGTCAAGCTAAGGGGGAACTCCACAGGACCCGCGCCGACGTGGCGTTCCGAGGTGTTCCGAATCCGTCAAGCTAAGGGGGAACTCCACAGGACGTGGCGTTCCGTAACGTTCCGAATCCGTCGGGAACTCCACAGGACGCGCGCCGACGTGGCGTTCCGTGGCGTTCCGAATCCGTCTCCACACCCAGAGACTCCAAAAGTCTTTAAATTTAAGAAAGACCCTTAATTAAAAAAAAACCCGCTGAAATCAGCCCTTAAACAAAGGATATTAGCTTAATTAAAGGTTAAAGTGTAAAACCAAACCTTAATTAGAAGGTTTTTCGCCTTAATTAAGAGTTGTGCGGTTCGAAGAAGCGCTTTTGGCTTAATTAGAGGTTTTTTTGGTGCATTCTTAATTAAAGGTTTTTTGGTGTGGTACATGCAAGATGATGTCTCGTGACAGAGGCTAATAAAGCACGGTCTGAAGCCTTTTTTTGACTGAGCTGGCTCGCAAAAGTGGTGGTTTTGGATTGCTTGCTGCAAACTTCTGCAACATTGCCCTTGAAACTCCGAGCATGCTGAACTCCCCGCCCCTGCGAACAGCATGCTTCGACAATGTGTGCCCAAACGATTCGTCCCGGTACGACCACGTTCTTCGTGGGTTCGCAGGCGAGGCAGCAATTTCAAGAACGTTCTTGTTGAAGGCACCCTTCATGTCCACCTCAATGCTGGAAGCGGCACCACTGCCGAAGGCATCCATCAACGAGCCCAAGCTTCCACCATCCATGGTTCCCGTCTGACTGTGCCGAGTCGTGTCGGTGGCAGAGTCTCTCTCTGTGCTCTCCTTCTGCATCTTGTAAAAGTAGCGATGCAGGAGTTTGTTCTTGTGCGGCTGCTCTTGCCTGGTGTGCTTGAACCTTTCCTCGGACTCTCTCAGGAGGTCCTGCAAGGTGTCGGCTGCCACCTGCTCTGAAAGGTTGCTTTCGTTCAGGCCATTGAGCTCCAGGATTTTGGACCTCTGCGACCAAATCTGTGAGGGCACCAACCCACACCCAACAAAAAGAAATATTACTGCAGCCAAGCCACCGGGTCATGAAGCCTTTCACAAACTCATTCGCTTCCTCGTGTTGAACCTCCGTGTTCTTCGTCAGCTCGTTGGCCCAGTCCAAGCAGTGCATGCCACTCTGCACAAGCTTCTCCAAGATCTTGCTCTTGCCACTCACGTCTGCTGCCTTGTAGTCGCTGAGGATCTTCGCTGCTGCTGCTCTGTGCTCGGGGGTGGCTTTCTTGGCCTTGCACTGGTAGGACAGCGAGGTCAGCAGTCCCGACAGCTGGCCTCTCTCCATGCCGATCTTGCCCACTGCTTCTGTTGGCTCGGTCTTCACTGCTTGCGACTTGGGTGTGGCCGTCCCCTTGGCAGCGGCCTTGGGCTCCTTCTTCGCTGCTGTTGCAGCAAACTTGCCCTTGGAGGTCGCAGGCTTAGCCGTCTTAGCCACTGCAAGCAAGCGAGTTCTTCTAAAGTGGAGCACGAGGGAACCGGTACCTTTGAGCACTCTGGGCACTGATGGGCATTGTCGGCCAGAGTATGTCTGGGCTTTCAAGGAGTGGCCTCCTTGTGTCGCAGGAGGCCACTCCTACACCCCCATACTGAGGAAAAAAAGAAAGAAAGAGAAAGAGCACCAGACACAGAGAGAGAAAGTTTGTATACATGTTTCCACGTATATATCTATACAGTTGTACACGTACATATATATATATACATATATATATATATATACAGATATACAGATATGTATGCATACACATGTATATTTCTGTGTATGTCTATTTTGGGTTATTTATCGATTTATATTTACATATATGCTATCTGCAAATATATAGATATGTATATATATATATACATCAATATATATACACATATATATATGTATTTATGTATACACATATGATATATGATATATATATATATATATATATATGCATACATAAACACACCGGGGGGGGGGTGTAGGGTGTCGGGTTTAGGGTCCTAGGGTCCTGAACCTTAAACCCCAGACCCTAAACCTTAAACCTTAAAGCTTAAACACCAGACCCCTAAACCTTAAACCTTAAACCCTAAACCCTAAACCCTAAATCTTAAACCCCTAACCCTAAACCCTAAACCTTAAACCTTAAACCTTAAACCCGACACCCTAAACTCCAAACCCTGAACCCTAAATCCTAAGCCCTAAACTCTGAACCCTAAACCCTGACCCTAAACCCGAAACCCTAGACCCTAAGCACTAACCCCTAAACCCGAAACCCTGAGCCCAAACCCTTCAACCCAAACCCTGAACCTTAAACCCCAGACCCTAAACCTTAAACCTTAAAGCTTAAACACCAGACCCCTAAATCTTAAACCCCTAACCCTAAACCCTAAACCTTAAACCTTAAACCCGACACCCTAAACTCCAAACCCTGAACCCTAAATCCTAAGCCCTAAACTCTGAACCCTAAACCCTGACCCTAAACCCGAATCTAGACCCTAAGCACTATTCCTAAACCCGAAACCCTGAGCCCAAACCCTTCAACCCAAACCCTGGACCCTAAAGCCTAAGCATAAAACCCCAAACCCTGAAGTCTAAACCCTAAGGCCTAAACCCTTAACCCCGAACCCTAAACCGTCAACCCTAACCCCTAAGGCCTAAACCCGGCAACAGGAACCCGAGACCCCAAACCCTGAGGCCTCAAGCCTTAACCCTAAACCCTAAACCCTAGACCCTAGGGTCTACCCTAAAGACTAAACCCTAAACCATAAGGCCCATACCCGAAAGCCTGAAGAGTGCCACTGTCGACGAAACCCGTTCAAAAAACGTTAAAATTTTTAACTTTTTTTAACATAATTTTTAACAACCTTTTCCTTTAGTTTCCCTTCTAAATCAATGTTAAAAATTGTTAAAAAAACGTTAAAAATTTTAACGTTTTTTGAACGGGTTCCCTCGGCAGTGGCACTCGAACGAAATCCAGACACACTATTCTTTTTGCGCGCTCCACCTCGGTGCATGCTGCCTGATCGATCAGCTCCGGAAGATGCTGCTAAGCCTGGATCACACGTGAAATGTCACGAACTGACACAAGCTGCAGAAGTCTTGACACAATCTTTGTACTTGCTTGGCTTGCATGACAAGCAGCTCTCAACTGGTGCACCGACGAGGCTCAATCTGTCTTCTGCTTCCTCCAAAAACAAGACACGGACAAACCCTAAACCCTAAACCCTAAACCCTAAACCCTAACCCCTAAACCCTCAACCCTCAACCCTCAACCCTAAACCCTAAACCCCAAACCCTAAACCCTAAACCCTAAACCCTGAACCCCAAACCCTAAACCCTAAACCCTAAACCCTAAGTTTATGCAATGCACTGCAGAGCATGGCTTCCACTGTAGTCCTGGGATCATGGGCCTCGGCTTGGTCACCATGGCCTGCCAAAACAAACAAAAAAGGAGTGCTCCTCCTCAATAGGAGAAGCCCTCCTGCAACTGAATTCAAAAGCATAAGTAGTGCAGCTGGGCCTGCTGCCTCCTCGGGAGCTGGTGGACCACTGGCCTGACCGAGAGGCTGCATGGATAACAAACCCGAAACAAAATCATCCCCTTCACAAAAACAAATTGCCTCGGGACCCTCATCATCCACGGCAACCGGCTGGCTGTCCCCAAGCCCTGCCGGGGAGTGGCTTGCTTGTTTGGCAGCGCACAAGCAACAGGACCTCAACTATTGCTGCCCAAGGAGCATTCCGAGGCTGGCTTCGTCTTGGCAATCTTACTGGGGGGACCGGTCTCCTCATGAGCAGACAAGGGCCAAGGGCAAAAGCTTCGAACGAACTAAGAAGGAGGCCCTCCTCGACAGGAGAGCCTCCTGTGCGAACAATTCTGCATGTATCCTCGTCCGGCTCGCCATCCACTTTGGTCCAGCTCTGATAGCTCCGCATGGAGGCTGGCGACCCGTCCCTCCTCTTCTCTGCTGCTTCGCAGCTCCTGCCCCTCTTCTCTGGAGGTGCCTCGTGTGAGAGAGAGCACACAAAGCACATGCATGTTGCAGACACAAGAACAGTGTAGCCACACAGTGCAGCCCAGTAGCCGGTGGAGGGTTCTTCGGGATAACCAGGGGCCTGGCCTTTGGCTTCGGGTGCTGCTGGGCCTTGGCTTCGCGGGAACAAAGAAAACACAAGCAACACAGGAAACTCTGAAAGTCTTTCTGCCGGAAAGGCACCGCTTCGGCTTGCTCTTGGCCCTCTTGGCCTGGATCTTCTTCCTCTTCATCACTCGGTGGCTGAAACTCCGGCTCGCCGGCATCCTTCCACCCCTTGACCTTGGCCCACCACACCTTTCGCTGCTTGCCCCTGTTCTTCTTCTTCTTCTTCGCCAAGGTGGGCTCAATGTAGTTGGCAAAGTCCTTCAGGTCCCACCGGCCTCCACTGCCCTTGCTGTAGGGATCCCAGAGGTTCTCTCGGTTGGCCGAGTAGATGTAGAGCTCACCTTAGCGAGGAGACCCTCCTATACAGGAGAACCTCCCAAAAACTGCAAGGCTCAACTTGAAGGAGACCCTCCTAGAGTGAAGGAGAGCCTCCTGAAATCTGGATGCTGACATGTTGCACTTTGTGTTTAGGCAGCCACCCTCCCGCACATAGGACCAGTTGTGCTTGCATTTCTTGCACTTTCTCACATCGATGCCGGACATGTCATTGGGGTCCTCGTCCCACGGGTCGTCGTCCTTCTTCCACCACTGGGAGCCTTCACCCTTCTTGTCGCGGCCACCATCCTTCCAGCTGGAGCCCCACCCCTCAGCGACAGGACTGCAGAGAACCCTGGGCAACAATCTGAGCACACAAAATGCAGCCAAAAATACTGCAGCCAAGCGACACCAGAACCAGAACCTGACTGATGATGCCAAGACATCCCTGCTTGTGGCAGACAGGGGTCTGGAGCTGCACTGAAGGCTTTAGCTTGGGCCGAGAAGCTGGCTGGCAGGCAAAGAAGCTCAAACAACAAGTCTCACATGCACTGCACCTCACAGCATCTCCTCCTACTCTGCATGCACTGCACACTCTCATGAGTCACTCCAGCAAGCAGATCTGCCACAGAACCTCTTAAATGAAAACATGTTAAGCAAACGGAAAACAAATCTGAAATTTCGTATCTACCTAAAAGTATTTGCCAATGCTCCACACAAATCAATCTGCCAAGATGCAGCTGAGCTCGAGCCTTTAAAATTGTGCAGGCAGAACAGGACGGCATGTAGACCTATTGTTCTTTTCTACAGATATGTACACACACATCTCCTTGGATCTGCTCCATGCATCGATCTGGATCGATCATTCACTTGCATGCCAGACGGTGTCTTTATGAAACATATTGGGAAAGAAAAGCCCTTATTTAACACGTGTGAGAAAACCCTTTAATTAAGCAAATAGCCCTTAAATTAGATTTACGCATAATCCCTTAACCATGATTTAAAGACTTTTGGAGTCTCTGGGCAGGACGTGGCATTCCGTAGCGTTCCGTAGCGTTCCGAATCCGTCAAGCTAAGGGGGAACTCCACAGGGCGCGCTTCCACGTGGCGTTCCGCGGCGTTCCGAATGCATCAAGCTAAGGGGAACTCCACAGGACTCGCCCGTGGCGTTCCACGTGGCGTTCCGCGGGGTTCGGGGCGTTCCACGTGGCGGTGGTCCCGTGTTGGTGGTCCCGTGGTGGTGGTGGTGGTGCCGTGGTGGTGGTCCCGTGGTGGTGGTGGTCCCGTGGTGGTGTGGTCTCGTGGTGGTGGTCCCGTGGTGGTGGTCCCATGGTCGTGGTCCCCGTGGTGGTGCTTTGGTGTGGTCCCGTGGTGGTGGTCCCATGGTGGTGGTCCCGTGGTGGTGGTCCCGTGGGTGGTGGTCCCGTCGTGGTCCGTGGTGGTGGTTCCAGGCGGTGGTCCGTGGTGGTGGTTCCGTGGTGTGGTCTCGTGGTGGTGGTCCCGTGGTGGTGGTCTCATGGTGGTGGTCCTGTGGTTGTGGTCCCGTGGTGGTGGTCGTGGTGGTGGTCCCAGGTCGTGGTCCGTGGTGGTGGTCCCGTGGTGGTGGTTCCGTGGTGTGGTCCCGTGGTGGTGGTCCCGTGGTGGTCGTCCGTGGTGGTGGTCCCGTGAAGGTGGTCCCGTGAAGGTGGTCCGTGGTGGTGGTCCGTGGTGGTGGTCCGTGGTGCTAGTCCGTCCGCCCGCCGCCGACGTTTCGTTTATATTGCGTTATATTTACGTTATAGGCGACTGCTTTCTGCATTCGGGTTCGTGGATCCTATCAGGTTTTACACAACGTTTTTGCTGTACTTTAATGTCGTTGAACCACCCTCAAACCCTAGATACAACCCCAAGTTAAACAATGTCCAGACCTCAGTACCTGCAGACTAGACTTTATGTTAGGGTATTCTACGAACAACTTAACTCAAGGCAATTCTTCCCTAACCCGAAGACCGAAGAAAAAAAGACAGCAACAAGACGCAAAAGGTTAAGATAAGCTCCTGCGATGTGGGCTGTACGATAATCAGGGACCTCTACTATAGACCCCCCCCCCTCCCCAAATAGTAGGATCCCCTTATATTAAAAAGAACCCCAACAAGGTATCCCGAAGACCGTAAACCCCTGTATGCCTGAACTGGGGGCGGCATGAAACGAAGTAGGAGACCAACCCAGACAAGAACAGAGATACGAAGCAACCTCCCCGAAGAAGCAGGAGAGCATGTGGGATGTCCCCCCCCCCTAACATAATCGCTATTGAGGGCTGTGAGTGCAAGGGAAGGGGGACCATCCCAAGAGATCATATTGAGAAGACAGAACCCGGAGAGGAAAAAATGAACACGAGAAAGGAAGGAAGGAAAACAAAGATGGGAGGTAGTGATGGAAAGAAAAACCTGAAGCAGACACTGCAACACCCAATTTCCTTGACCCGAGAATCCTCCCAATTACAATATCCCCCCTTCCCCGCATCAAAAAGAAAAGTATCCCTACCATCGACACCCCCCCCCCCCCCAATGAAATGATTTATGAACAGATCCCTATAAGCCGAGACGCCAGGGTAGCCAACTTGCACAGTGGTCGCCTCATCTGACTGTTAAGTCGTTTCTCTACAACAAGGAAAGAGCGCCGGCCAAACTCTATGCTAGGTTCCCTTACGTTTACGTACCTATCACAATAGGCCCCGGATGGAAGTCAGCTTTAGTTCCAGCCCTAGAACAGGGTTGGGGTTAGGGTTTCAGATATAGGCTTTAGGGTTTAGGGGGGGTATTTTGGGGTCGTATTTGGGGGTAGGGAGCGAGGTTAGGGGAAGTATGGGATGTCACCATACAAGCCCCTTCCGTGACTGAAGCTTGCGAGGTTGTCTCCAGGCCTGGGCCCAAAGCCCTAAACCGAAAAAAAGATAGGGTTTAGGGTTTAGGGTTTAGGGTTTAGGGTTTAGGGTTTAGGGTTTGGGGTTTGGGGTTTGGGGTTTGGGGTGTAGAGTGTAGGGTGGAGGGTGCTCAACTCCTCAACTCAAGCCCTTCTGAGGCCCTTACCCCCCCCCCCCCCCCCCCCCCCCCCCCCCAAGGCTAAAGCCCTAAAGTGTATGTTTCCTGAGGACTTCTCAAGTTAGGGGGGTTTAGGGGTCAATACTTAGGGTTTCGGGTTTAGGTTCCTAAGCCTTCTGCATGACCTCGGGCACGACCAGTTTTCTAAGGACAAGTAAGGGTTAAGGCTTTAAGGCTTTAAGGCTTTAAGGGTTTAAGGGTTTAAGGGTTTAAGGGTTTAAGGGTTTAAGGGTTTAAGGGTTTCGGGTTTTAGGGTTCCCGGGTGAAAGGTTTGGGGCGTAAGATGAAGTACCAAGCAACTATTATTGGGTGCTTTTCAAGAACCCTCAATGAGGGATCCGCTTTCCAGATCCTCCCCCGCGTGTCTGCAGCCCTGTCCCTGAACGCCTGCGGGCCAAATTGACCGACAAAAAGAAGTGCACCTCCGAGCAAGAGCTAGACACCCACCCCCCCCCCCCCCCCCCCCCCCCTATACCCTAACTCCTAAGCCCTAACCCAAAAAAGCCGAGCCGAATTCCTCATGACAAGGAATCCCCCAAAGGGTTTGGCGGCTTAGAGGGTGGCCTTTATGAAAAATGTGGGTGAGGTTGATTCCTAGGTTCCTGGAGAGAGCCTAAGAGCCCCTACACCAAAAACACACACACACACAGAGACACAAAAGGGTGTCACTGGGGTTCCACCCTTCAAGAGCTAGGAGTTCTGCAGACCAGCCACGCACGGGTCCACCAAGGCATCGTCGATTTGGCTCACTGTCTTGACGTAGGCAGCAGGGTTGAAAAACCTGGCGGAACTCAGGGACAGTGGGGTTTTCGGTTGTTTTGGGGGTCTGAGGGTTTAGTTTTGCTTTGGTTTAGGGTCGCTTTTGGGTTTGGGCTTTGGGGTTTAGGTTTTGATACACTTAGGCGTCAGCCGGCCCTGTTGCCGATAGCGCTGGCTGAGGCAGAGCAGCTCAGTGAATGTTACTATCGCAGTGAGATCACCACCATTACCCCCCCTCCCCTCCCCACCCCCCCCCCCTCCCCCCCTCCCCGTAAAAAGTGTCTTTGAAATTCGGGATCTGCTTTCTGGACCTTCCAGGGTTTGGGGTTTGTAAACGTTCTGGGAGGAGGGGCCTTCTCTGGGCTTCCCCAAAAATCTTCTCCCCCACTGCAAGTCCTAGCCGAGACCCTAAACCCTAAACCCTAAACCCTAAACCCTAAACCCTAAACCCTAAACCCTAAACCCGAAGTTCATGGGGGGTGTTGCGAGGCACCCTAGAGCTGCGAAGGTGCCTATGACAGCGAAGGGATGTCTCTGCGAAGATTTTGGTCTGGGTTGGGGCCGGGTGTTTTTTCATGTAGGGTTTAGGATGTAGGGTTTAAGGTTTAGGGTTTAGGGTTTAGGGTAACTAGGTTGCTTTTTAGGATACTGTATGTTCTCCTCATTTGGGCTTAGAAGGGGCCCTAAAGATCTGAAAGGATGTCAATCCTAAAACCTTTGACACGATGTTGCCCTAAGCCGCTCATAAGTACCTGAATTGGTGGTTGCAAGTACTTCGAAGTATTGCTTTTAACCTCCACTTAACTACCAAGTTATCCTACACCCTAAACCCTGAACCCCAAACCCTAAACCCTAAACCCCCTCGTGGTACGGGACCGAGGTGCGCCGCATTCCAGTTCCGATAGTAGTCCAGGCCGATGCCGGTGGCAGTCAGGGAGGCCTGTCTTGGGTTTAGGGTTTAGGGTTTAGGGTTTAGGGTTTAGGGTTTAGGGTTTAGGGTTTAGGGTTTAGGGTTTAGGGTTTAGGGTTTAGGGTTTAGGGTTTAGGGTTTAGGGGTTTGGTTTAGGGTTTAGGGTCGTTTAGTGAATGACAGTACGCGCGTGTAAAGATTATTGATGCGCGTATATGCACTAAATGAATGGGCTTATTTTGTGGGGTTCTTATTCGTGCGGCGTTACGTTCATTTTATTCATTGCAAAGCCGCATGAAAAGATCTCCCAAAAATAGTACTTTAAAGGGGCCTTTTAATGCGCACGGAAAGAACGTTCGAAATAAGGGGACCTTTAATAATATAATCCTTTCTCTCGTTCGGCGGTTGGTTTCGTTCTTACTTCGTTCAATGGATCACTCACTCCCTTCACTCCTTCGTTAATTTGCATTTCAAGTGAACGAAGTGAACGCCCCACAACAACCGTATCATCCTGGAACTTGGAGCCCTTAATCATATTGTTGTTACTGTACTTCGTTCATGCGTTCATTACGTTCACATCACTCACTCCGTTCTTTCGTTCTCTAATTCACTTATTCTCTTCGTATTAATTTCATGCGTGCGGCAATAAGAAAAGAAAAGAAAACGCCGCACAAACGAACGCACACTATTAATATTCTCACGCCCATATAATTCTTTTGTTTCAGGCGTGCAATTTGTGCGTTCATGACTTCGTTCATATGTTCACACACGGGCTTATAATAATACTATTCATGCGCCCGTGTATTCACATTATTCTCTTCGTGCTTCGTTCGTACACGATTAATATTATTACAGGCGCGAGCTTCCCATAATATTAATACTGTTCTCTCTTCACGGAATAATAAGGGAGTGAAGGAAGAACGAACACGCGCTCGTAAACTCACTTGTTTCGTACTTCTTTTAGGGTTTAGGGTTTAGGGTTTGGGGTTTGGGGTTTATGGTTTAGGGTCTTAGGGCTGTAGCGTTGCGCCCTAAACAACCTGGAGCCGGGTTCATGTTTTCTTTGGGGTTTGGGGGTTTTCAGGCTTCTTGGGGATGTACCGGCATGTAGGGTAAGGCCTAGGGCCTTGGGTATATGGCATAACGTCTAGACTTCTCAGGCAGGCTGTTTTGAAACTCAGGGGCTTGTTACTTGAAGCGTCGGGGTACTTAATTACCAACTCTAACTGTACTTATAATCCACTTCTCAGTCCCTTAATTATCCTAATATGGTTATAATTGGGTTGTAAGTGCAATTACTACTTGGCTAGTAATTAAGTACCGTGAACCTCCAAGTAGGCCTTGGACTAGCCTGTCAGTTTGGGCATCTTCTTTCGTGTTTCGAGTTCAAGGGACTCTCGCGGTGTAGCATGTACTTAGCTTTTTCAGTGACCCAGGAGGAAAATCGGCTACATACCTAATGTGGAGAACCCAGAACCCCACAAAGCTAAAGCATATTACTGCTGAAAAGCCTAGTTTAGGATTCGTCTTTTGTTCAAAAAAACAGGAGGCTTGTTGCAACACAGGGGGATTTCGGGTAGGCTCTTTTTCGACGTCTCTGCAAAGGGTCGCTTTAAACAAGAGCTTCGTAGCATTGAGGGGTGTGAGCTTCTACGGTTTCCCCCTTCAGATCCCTGACCATCCCTCTAACTCAGAACCCCCCCCTGCGCTGAAACCCCAAAAGTTAGTTCAGCTATTGTCAAACCCTCCCTAAACCCAAAGCCCTTAACCGTAAACTAAGACATCATGGAAGCTAAGAAAGCAAAACCCACATACCCTAACACAACCCTACGACTCTAAACCCTAGCAACCCTAAGCCCGCTTACAGACCAAAGCCTGCACACGAGAGCCTCCAGGAAGAGCCGTAGGTACCCTGGTACTTCTTTTTGAAAAGTCTAAGGGGGCACTTCTTAAATCCTCCAAAGCACTAAACGTAAACCTCAACCCCCTACGCCCCGACCTAAACCCTAAACCCTAAACCCTAAACCCTAAGCCCTAAACCCTAAACCCTAAACCCTACACCCTAAACCCTAAACCCTAAACCCAGCATGCTGAAACCTTAGGTGGACCTCCAAGGATCCACCCATGATGAACATTCCATCGTAACCGGAGTAGCCTTGGCGTCGCTGGGAGCTGCTTTCGGGTGTGGGTTTAGGGTTTAGGGTTTAGGGTTTAGGGTTCAGGGTTTAGGGTTTAGGGTTGAGGGTTGAGGGTTGAGGGTTTAGGGTTGAGGGTTGAGGGTTGGAGTCTAAACCCTAGAGGCCCGAAGGCCTACATCCTAAACCGGCCCTTCGATCGACTCTGCCTGGAATCCCGCACGTGTCCAACCCCCTAAGCCCTAAAGCCTAAACCCTAAACCCCAAACCCTAAACCCTACACCCTAACTCATAGGAGCCTTTGGTGGTTAGGGCTCCGGACTCCCCAACGGCTCCCGATGTCTTGGGGAAGTTTGGGGGTTCCCTTTTAAGGAATTCTGGTCTGTTGGGGATGTCTATGAACCCTAAGCCCTTTATCTCGACTTCGATGGCAAAGTTCGAAGCCCCGGTCCAAAAGCGCTGCTTCGCGATTGTTTTGGTGCCTTAGGTTACCTACATTTAGCTATTTCTGGGGATTTTTTGTGCCTCAGGTTACCTAGATTTAGCTATTTCTGGGGACTTGAAGACCTGGCCAACTTCGTACAAACTGCTTGGCCATGCTGGATTGAGCTGCGTGCGGCCAGGGATTCTGGTGGTGGGGAAGGAGGTGGGAGAAGCGGGGGTTTTGGTGGGCGGGTTTAGCGGGTGAAGCGAGGTGAAGCCTAGTGGGCGGGGGATGCTTGGGTGCGGGGTAAGCGGGGGGTTGGGCGGGGCGGGGTGTCATACCCTAAGCCCGAAGCTCCCTTCTCTAGGTCTAATCGGAACGAATACCTTCAAGTGAACTCTGGTAGAGCTCACAAAAGCCCTAAACGCTAGACCTCTTGATCTTAAGCATCAAGGCTCGAAGGCCCCTCGTAGCCTCCCTAAGGATCCCACCGATACTTCCCAGGTCAAAAGCCGCTCGAAGTCCAAAGTCCTTCCTTCGCACGGCTTCGGTTTGAGGTTTAGGGCGGTTCAGGGGTTTAGGGTCCAGGGCTCTCCTCTGGGTCTCTGAAAACTCTCAACCCAAACCGCAAACCCCAAACCCCAACCCCCAACCCCCAAACCCCAAACCCTAAACCCTAAACCTAAACCCTAAACCCGAAACCCTAAGCCCGAAACCCTAAACCCTAAACCTATAAGTTCCGTGCTGCAGGCGCCCCTGCAAACACGCATGCCGAAACGAAGGCTCCCGAACCTTTTTTGGGGGTCCCTTGTTTTAGGGTTCGGGTTTAGGGTTTAGGGTACGGGGGCAACCGAAGGAGGACAGGGAACAAAACAGTCAACCCCAACAGAAGCCCTTGATCCCCTGGACCGACCAACACCAAACCCAGAAAGACACTTTTCCTCAGGGCGCATTGCCCAAGTTCTTGAGCCAAAAAAGATTTCCGGGTACGTTGACCCTTTCAACTCCCAACTCCAACTCCTTTCTACAATACCAGCTGCAGCTCCGCACTCCCCCTGTCCTAGGATTTCCTAGGACACATTGGAGGTGCAGATCTTTGGCCAAAAACCGCCATTTAGGCAGCAGCCAGCTGCTTGAAATGCACATTATGGTTTTACGTCATCCAGGACGAACCTTCAGCTCATTGGCCGAACCCCTTACCGTTGAGGATTTCTTCACCTCGCACTTGAAAAATTCATGTTCCAGCGGCCCGTTCCTCACCAAGGAACTCGGCATTCACCACCCAGCCATCCTTGAGGCAATGCTTACAAAGCGTCTTAGCCCTGGGCTGTGAATATCGCAGAACATCACAGTCACTGCTTGCGTGCATACAGTTCCCACCCACTGTTGTATACAAAGTGGCACTCGCAGGAATAACCACCACTTTCTTAACCCACAGCCTTTTATACAGCTGCCGAAAGAGGCACCATGCCAACTCCCAGAGTATAATTGCTGCCACCAAATACGCAACAAGGTCTGAATTGTTGATGACCATTTCAATACCTTGAGCCAGAACCATCACCGTAGATGTGTTGGCGACCTTGCACACCCCTTCTTCTGAGCAAAAGAAACCAGCAGTTGACACTTCTTCGCCACCAGTTGCCATCCCTTGCAAAGATGCAGCCACCATCATGACCGCCATTGCAAACGAGGCTTTTTTCAAGTCAGTTCCTTGAACCAACAGTCTGAGACCCCAAAGTGCCTTTTGCTTTGCGTACACCTGTCCACTCATCAACTTGGTCAACAGGTCAGCGATCATATACTCACCGCGTAGATGCGCTATCACCATATAACCACGGTCTACCAGAGACCTGACACCGGCTGCTCGAATTCTCAGGTGTCTTGTCCTCCAGCTTCCAGCAGGATATTGAATGATCGAGCACGTTGAAACCGAATCTGTCTATAGCACTTTTTGCAGTGATTCTTCACCTGTTCCAACCAAAGCGGCAATTATAGGGGTGCACGACTGAATCATCGTTGCTCCCTCTATGGACGCATGTAATTCAGCTTCAGCCGTACTTAAAGCCACCGTTGATTGTCTTTGTGTTGCCCACATCACTGGACAATCACCCCACACCACCACTGCTCCTGAGTGGCTCTTTTCATTTTCACCTGCCGCAAAGCTGGCATCCGCGTAGGACTCCACCACCTTAACGCCTCGTCCATAACGCAACACCTCATTTCTTTCTTTTTCGCATGTTGCGATTGCTCCGAACGTCAGGCCTAACGTTGGAGTTGCAGCAAGGTATCGGAAAACCTCCTCAGCCTTTTTAACCACAAATCGCGGCCTTCGGGATGTCCACAAAGACAACTGGCTCGTGCAGAACGCCAAATCAGGTCGAGTTTTAATTGCCACCCAGAGGAACTCCCCTACGGCACCTTGAGCCGCTCGCAAGGAAGGAATATCTACCTCCTCTTCTTCACCTGGAGTTTCTTTCACCATTGGCAGGTTACTCCCTTTTCCAGTTTCATCGATCTGATACCCTCTTCGGTTCAGCAAATCTCTCACAAAGTCCTCCTGGTTGAGAAAGAAGCTGCCATTTCGATACCAGATTTGGACACCCAAAAACTTCAGGAATCCATCACCGCAGCCTGGACCACAGAACTCGGGTTCAGAAGTTTTCCACTCCTTCCTGATCTGTTCCAAGGCTTCCCGGAGCACTGTCATAGTCCCAGCCATCAAAAAATCATCCACGTAAAGACCCATTGTCCCTACCAACTTGCTTGCACCTTCCGGCTTTTCTTGTGCCATAATAAGGAACAGACTTGGGTCCGCATTGGACCTCTGAAAGCTCATTGCTTGTCCATCCTTTGACACCCAAGACATACCTTGAAGACGTTGGTCTCGCCACTCCACCCATGCTGCAGGACTTTCGGCCAAACCGTACAAGGCCTTCCTCACAATCCACCGCTCCTCCTTTGCGCAAAGACCCAATTTCACCGCCGCCCTTGGGGGCTGCACCACCACCAAACGCCCTTCCTCTTTGCGCCCTATTCATCGGCGCCGTCAGAAAAGCTTTGGAAATGTCTAAACCAGCGATGATCCACACCATATATGCTGCGTGCCTCACTTGACACCTGAATGTAGTTGAATCCAAACCAGGAGCGTACAGCGAGTGACGACTGAGGGACCTCGGCCCTTCATACTCTGTAGCTGCTGTTGACGAAATAAAGTTCCCACATGCACAGATACGGGCACGTCGCCTCCGTGTCCCTTGCTTCCGGGTAAACACCACCAGACTGGGAACGTACTCAATCACCGGTGCATTAGGCTCTTCCGCCAATTTGTCCAGCTTTTCTTGAGTTGTTGGTTCCACCACCTCCAACTCTTTCACCAAAGACGTCACCTCGTCCGACAATGATTCCCTCCACTTTTCCAGCTCTTGCATGGCTTCTTGTGTAGGGATTGTTTTTGTTTGCAGGAACTCAACCTCCTCTGCTGCCTCAAGCGCGGTATTTTCTTGTACCATTTGCTGAACTTGAGCTGCTTTGACCAAAAACTTCGAGAGCTGTTCCTCAGCCCTTTTTGCTTTAACCAGCCATTCTCTAGTCTCTGATCCTTTTTCCTCATTCGACTCATTGGCCGATCCATGGAACTCGTCCAAAATGCAACATTCCTGTTCAGCAATTAGGCGTCGAATACTCAAATGCTCCTCTAGAGCCCATTGATGCGCTTCGAACACAGCGTAGTCGACTTCCTCTGCAAGGTCGTCCAGCGAGGTCTCTTTCAACGTCATTTTTAACCACTTCCTTTTTTCACCTTCTTCAGCTTGTGGTTCCGGAAGAGGAAACTTGCATTGGAGAAGATAGCACCTATCCTTGTAGCTCAAACGCTCCATAAAAACAGGTGTGTACCCTGTCAAGGATACCCTGTTCCCTTTCCAAGGCATAGGACCATGCAGTTTTCTCGGAAAGAACGACATGAAGTTCCAGTGGATATCGACCAATTTTCCAGGTAAGACTTTCTTCCCATAGGATTGCTCCACCACTTCAGCTCCTTCCTCTAAAACCTTTTCATCCTCAACCCACAGCTGACCATCTTTATAGTCACCAAAGCCACACACATAATTGCAGCAATGCTTTTCATTGTGACTATCCCTATGCAATGACACCGGAGCATTGCACGAGATCTGGAGAGCAGAAAATTTGGCTTCAGGATTGTGGTGCCTCACGAATGATGCCAAATAACGACATAGCCATGGCCTTCGATGAGTCTCTTTTGTAATACCACACACTCCGCCATGAGTATAGTGGCCCAACACCAGAGCTCGCGTACTTGTGCACCAATTGTTGATACCACCTCTTCGATTCACCCTCTTTGGGTATACAATCCCTTCCAAAAGCTCCTCACAGTCCACGTAATCATACATAGACCTTTCATACATTGACTTGGCTTTTTGCTCTTCTTTTTCCAACTGTGTTCCATCCTCAGCAGTCTCACTTTTGCAGACCAAATAAGCATTTTCATGAGGAGAACAGCAAGTCGGCCAATACTCATCACCAGGAACATTGTCCTCAACATCTGCATTTTCTTCCAGCTCCCCCAGACCCTGCATGTCATCCTCGAAAATTTCCAAGGGCGGACTCTCCCCCCGCTTGCGGAGCAAGCGCAAGGAGCCCACGTGACCACGCAGTGAAGAGGCCGGGCTTTTCGCCACCAACCGATGGCGAACTGGAGGATCGCGAGGTGGAGGCAAAGGAGGACCTTCCTCATCAGCGAACCGAAGCGCCGGTTTTTTCCCCTTGAGACGATGCTCTGGAGGAGAAGGCTCCTGTTCTTCTACCACCCCTTCCAGCTCCAATTCAGGCGGTTCCTTTATATTAGAAAAAATCGTAGTGCAGGGAAACAACACCAGTTCATCCGGATCTTTTGCAGTCCCTTGAGCTTCCACCCAATAACCACCAGGTAGGTCATCGCATGGACCCAAAAGAAGCGCGGGCTGCGTACGATCGACCCATTGCCGACCTTTCTTTGTTCCATCCGGACCCAGCAACTCCCACGGACGACGTTTGACTTGAATCTGAGCACCAAAGGGAAGCAATGCTTTAGGATTTAACCCCAACTCCCTTTCAGCTTTCTGCCACCGTAACATTGACCAATGGCGAGCAGCCAGTGCCCAGTACGCCGGCCCGAGTCGCGCCTCCTTTAAGAGCGACCTGACACCACGTTTGAATAAACCCACACATGCTTCAGCGCGCCCATTTGTTTGCGGGACTCCAGGATCACCAGTGGTCCTATATATCAGACGAGTTTCACAAAAGGACCGGAAGCGCGCATTGACAAACTCCCCCGCTCGATCTGAGTGGATTCTCAACACCGGATACCCATGTCTCTGCAAGCGCACCATCATTCTTTGAACTGCCGACAGAACAGTTGTTTGCTGCTTGTCCACAATCGGCTCCACCATAACGAAGTTGATCATACGGACAGGTTGGGTCAAGTGGTCCTTCAGTTCCTTCCAGGATTTTCAGAAGCTTAGATTTTCAACACCTCTGCCTCCAGAACTGGCGCAGGTTCCACCGGCGCAGAGTCTTCCTCCTCGAAGTTAGCGACTGCATCGCCTAACCATTCTCCGACACCAGCACCTTCATCTGCCACCTGATCTTCCACCTCATCCGCATCTTCCTCCTTTTCCGGAGGGCGACCCACATTGGGATCCAACATTGGAAACTGATACACACCAATAACAGCGTGTCGTGGCTTCTGCTGGTGAGCATCCTTTGAACACTTGTATGGACCCGCTAAGTCCAATGATAAAGTGTAAGCATCCCCATGCTTCCGCCTCAAATGGCGACGCTCTTTTCCAGCGGCAGACACACAGATTTGACAATCACGTCTGAAAGGAATATGCCCCCTGGGGCAATGGTCACGGAAAGCTCGCTCCTCAGCTGTCAACCTCCGTAACGTCCCTTCTCGTTTTTCCTTTTTTAACACCATAGCTTCCCGTTCAGCGTCGCTCTCATGCAACCATTGTGCCAACCTGTGACGTATTCTTTTAACCAATCCAAACGCCCATCGCGCCCATATGGAGGATTGTCCAATACGCTCTTCCAGGGTAGAAGCGAATGTTGCTGACCACGGAACAACCACACGAACCTGTTCCAACGATTCCCATAGTTCCATATCAGACACCAGGAAAGTCGTAGGTTTCACCAGAGCATGTCCCAACGCTCCTTGATCAAAATGTGCAGCGTGCATTCCATAACGCTCACAAAAGCTTTTCACCTCTGGCCAACTCCAGAAGGTAGGACTTGAGAACCCTTCCTGAGAACCATCCACCAGATCCTCAGCACTCAAGACCGTTTTGCCGTTCTGAGAGAAATCTTTCCCTATGAGTTCAGGGTCCCCAGGGCTTTCCATGCCAAAGAAGACAGAACTCCCATTAATGACTTCAGCAGTTCCACACCTTGAATGCACCGCCACGTCATATAGGAAAAGCATCTTCAGAAGTAAAACACCATCCTTTTGAGCTACTTCTTGATGTGGCCAAGGAAGACTTTTTAACCCCAAACGTTCAGGCCCACAGCGTCGGCGTAATACAGGTGGACCACCGTCTTCACCTCTCAACCTTGACACTGTCCTGCATGGAGGTCCTCCAACCACAGCAACCACCTTTCCTTCAGCCGCCAGATGCAGAAGATACTTCCAGACGCTCGAATTATGTAGGTCACCGCCTTTTGTCAAATCCAGCTCCAGTACCTCCACATCCCGACTGGGAAAATGCCATTTTTGTTTCCCCGAAAATAGGTGTACCACCACCCTTTTTACTCGTGCCAGCCGTCTCCTTTTATGACGGTTGAAAGGCAACGCCGCAATATCTCCACGTGGCAACAGCTCCATCAGCATATTTTCTGGTATATCCCCATAATACCACCGAAGAAATCTCCAGCATGCCTGGACGAACTCCTCCTCATTCGCTGACGCTGTCCGCGCTGCGCTTTGCAACGACGTTTTTACAGCCACCTCGTTGTCCGTATTCGGACACCCTTGAACCATACGTGCCACCTTCAAAGCTTGCTTTGGTGAGCACCAATCCATTTCATCAATGATCTGAAGCGCCACCTCCTTTTCCAAACAAGGGCACCCATTCAGATCACGAACGCGAAGTTCCCCCAGAACAGGATGTGAGGCTGTGCACTTGCCACCACGCCACTGAACTCTGAGACCAACCAAGGCGCTCGCTTTGCCAATTGGCACTAGTGGATCTACCATTTCAGGAGTTACCAGGGTCCCACCTGGGGTAATACACATCTCCCGAGATCCAACAGCTAAAGACACCAACACCTTTTGCTGCGGAAGCTGTTCTCCAGGACGAAGTGATCTGAGAGGATGTGATGCTCCCGAGTCCAACATGCCCATTCCCGAACACTCATTGGTGTCAGAAACCCTGGCCACATGTAGAACGCATACTCCTCGGCCTTCTCCCTGCTTCGGCAACAACGTGGCATCCGACGAACCGACTCCACAGTCCGCCCTTCCATTCCTCCATTGAGAATGGGACCAAGACGCACGCTGCCTTTCAGCATGCAAAACCATTTTTTCAGCTGTTTTGTAATCCATAACCAAACAGCCATGTTCAAACCACAAGAGCTGGTCCAGCGAAGATTTTGCACCCACGTGACACATCCCATTGATCACAGTGAGGTTCGCCCCAAACTCCAAAATCAACCAGAGAGGGATAATCAGGGGCCCATTGTCTTCCCTAATCAACGTCCCTTTCTCTGTAATCCTCATTGTCACACCACCAAGCGCGCTTTGCACCATAACAGTAGTGTCTGGTAAACATTCCCATGGAAAAAGCGTCCGCACAAGATGCGTAGCAGCTGTATCCACCAACGCCACTCTCCCTTCCTGCTGAAGCAGCCCAGAGCCACATAACATTCGAACACTGGGATCCCCGCTTGATGCCGACTGTTCTGATGACAGCTTCATAGATTTCAGCACTTCTAACGCTTCAACAAGGACCTGATTGGCCGTTGATGGCGATGAGGGACTTGCAGAACCTTTATCCAATCCCGCATTAGCCGTCTCATCTCCCCCTTCAGCTACCTCTGCCTTTTTGGCATTTCCCCATTTCGCACCTTTGCCGCCCTTTCCCCCTTTGGGAGAATTCCCTTTAGATCTACTTCTCTCAGGATTTGAGTCCACATTGGAACTTGCACCGTCCTTATATGGACATTGCGGCTGCAGATGGCCAACGGCCCCACACTCAAAACATCTTCCTCGCTCAAGGGAGTCTTTGTCATGGCGAAATTTGCAGCGGGATCCGAACTTGCAGCCTGCATCTGTCTTCCCATATATCCAACAGGAAGGACGTTCACCATCTCCGCTGTACCTTTTTCCTTTCCCTTTGCCTTTGTCACCCTCCTCTGTCTCGTCACCAGTTCCCTTTTGGGCCTTGTTTAACCTTGCCCTTTTCTTGGCGTCCGAGTCCTGCTTCACCTCTTGTTCACCAGCACTATGCAATAGCAGTTCAAACTCTGCCTGTAACATTTCAGCTAGTTTTGTCGCAGTTTCAGAGGTCGGCGAGTAGTCCACCCCCAATTTCTCCCGAAAGGATGCCACTCTGAAATGAACCGTAGGGTGTTTCGCCAGCAACGCGGATGATAAACCATCCAATCCCTTGATAAGCAAGGTAGCGTCCGGCTCGGCCGCTCTCAACTCCCTTAATCGGGAACGCCATTGCGCCCATTGACGCACTCCCTTTATGGCCTCTGAGATCGAGGTTGCTGGAGATGGTTGCACCAAGAAGTTCAACATTGTGCTGCGCTCATTTGCTCCACCTGGTTGGTAGACCGTCAGCAATTTGTAAAATATCATCACTGACCCCAACATTCGAGTGGAAACGATCTCGGTCTTCAATCTCTCCGGAATCGCCTGTAGCAGCAAAGACACCGCTCTCTGCTCCAACAAAACATGCACAGTTTGAACCACCTTGAGCCCTTCCAGCTCAGCCTTGATGCCCAACCTTTCCAGCGGAGAAACACTCAACCATTTGGCATACGCTTGATATGCCTTTGAGTAGACGCATTGCCACCACACTCTTCCTGTATCTGTCAGCGAAGACAACATTGGTTCGATCATTGCGATCCAATCACCCAGTGCCGTCGGATTGCTTGGTGTGTAGTCTGCCAAAGTTGGAAGGCTCATCACATGCTTCCCAAGAGCCTCCGGACGTTCGGTTCCAGAACTATCACCAATGATTGGCATACCACGTGGCACCACTGCTCCAGGAGGTAAACTGACCCTACCACCAGGCCCTTGAGGTAGTCCATGTCCTATACCAGGCGTAACAGCTGTGAGCGGAACCTTTTCTAATTCCAACTTCCCAGCGACCATTTTCCACCGATACGGAACATCATCCACCATTGTATATCCACCCGATCCTGCTGAGTTCTCTTGCGTCGCAGTTTCCCGAGCTGAAACAAAACCGGGCTGGTTCCCCACAGGTGCGGCAGAACCATCAGCACCTGACGGCACGGAAGTAATCGGAACATGTGTTAAACCAGGTGGTCCACTTGCATATCCACCACTTGCAGGACCTCCCGTGGGGTAATTCAATGGAGGCAATCTGGAGGGTTTCTTCCCTTCAGCTACATGCATCATTGGCACTTCTTTTTCATCCTCCACTTGAACATCCCCCTTCCTGGACCCAGGCAAGGATTGAAGATCACAACCCTTTGGCAGGTCGTAGCCCTCAATAGGCAGCCATGTCCCATCCGGCAACACAGTCCAAAAACCACCCATACCATCCGTGTAGAAAACTTGTCCTGGCAGGTACTGCTTCTCTGGAGTCATTCCTAGAGGATATGCAGTGTTTGCGTCCACCACTCCAGTGCTCCGTGCTCTTGAAGCTGACCCAGATGCAGCAGAGGTATAGCTTTTCTCCTCCACCCGATGCAACCTGTTCCCCAGCTCCTTTGTTTGCACAAGCAACTCTTTCAGCGCACGCTTTACCACCGCCATATCTTCAGTTTGTTCTTCACCACTAACATCAGGAATGAGCTCTTCGTCGGCTTGCACTCCACCAATAGTGCCTCGTTCCATCTGGCCCATTAAGCCTGACGATGGTCTCTCAACAGGTGCAGGTTCCTGACCCAAGAGATCTTGCAGCGATGGCGGCCTCCTCGTACCTTCACCACTTCTATCCCCTCCGCTCGCAGGAAGACTTGCCGGCCTTGATTGCCTCAGTCTCATTTCGTCTTGAGCCCGCTCGCTCCAGAAAGGATTTGCTGCTGGAACCGGAACCACTTCGTTTTCCACCTGAGGCGTTGGTTGTATCATTGCAACCTCCCTACCATCTGTCAGCGCTTGTACCATTTGTTGTCGTTCTTCACCCCCATCACCACGATTTCCTTCGGCTTCATTGGCCGTGGGCGACAGTCCAGGTTCAGAGCGACGCCGCATCATGTCCATGGCGTTAAACAAACGAAAAATCTTTACCAATTCCGCAGGAAGCCTAATTTGGGCTCATAACCTACGGGGGCAACCGAAGGAGGACAGGGAACAAAACAGTCAACCCCAACAGAAGCCCTTGATCCCCTGGACCGACCAACACCAAACCCAGAAAGACACTTTTCCTCAGGGCGCATTGCCCAAGTTCTTGAGCCAAAAAAGATTTCCGGGTACGTTGACCCTTTCAACTCCCAACTCCAACTCCTTTCTACAATACCAGCTGCAGCTCCGCATAGGGTTTAGGGTTTAGGGTTTAGGGTTTAGGGTTTAGGGCTTAGGGCTTAGGGTTTAGGGTATAGGGTATAGGGTTTAGGGACTCTATTCGATTCGGGGTATCAAAGGGGTAGCCCTATTTTTGGGAAATGCCCTGATATCTGGGGGTTGCAGCCGCATGTAGGGGCTAGGGTTACGAAAAAACAGCGCCTCTTTCACACACCCAAGGCCCCCCCCCCCCCCCCCCTTAGCTCCTGCTTCTGAGGCCGGTGTGGGAACATGCCAACAAACGAAGCCCTAAACCCTAAACCCTAAACCCTAAACCCTAAACCCTAAACCCTACACCCTACACCCTAAACCCTAGACCCTCCCTCCCCCACCATGCTCTGGCTCGAGCGGCGTGTATTGCGGAAGGTATGCGTAGGCCGAATGCCAGCTCTCCAAGCCTTGGCAGCACAGGGAGCGACATGGATGTAGGGTCCTTGACTGAGGTTTAGGGTTTAGGGTTTAGGGTTTAGGGTTTAGGGTTTAGGGTTTAGGGTTTAGGGTTTAGGGTGTAGGGTTTAGGGTCAGGATTCAGGGTTTGATTCGTCTAAAGCCGATGAAAACATGGGGGCCTCGAATTTGGGACGCCCCACACAGGACCCAAAGACTCCAATATCCTTTAATTAAGGAATATACCTTAAATTATAATAGGATCCCTAATATTAGGGATCCTACTATAATTTAAGGTATATTCCTTAATCAAAGGATATTGGAGTCTTTGGGAAATAGCCCTTGAATCAAAACGAGGATCCCTAAACTTCAGGAATGTTCCCTAATAAAAGGACGTCGGAATGTCTGGGAAAACCCCAAAAGCTAAAACCATCAACTCATCAACTCGTGAGCCAAGAAAAATGCTGAGTCCTGAACTTTGTGCACCCGTCGATGCCTCCCCCCAACTACGGCAGCAGCTCCATTCCCTATTATTTAAGGGATCAGTGGACTTAGCAAGTGGGGTTAGAAGTAGGGCAACTATACCTACCATTACTTCTAAGCCCAAGTAAGGCACCTATAATCCTACTAAGTGCCCCGATCCTCCAAGTAGAAGCCCTAGACGACACCTCCTGCAGTAGGACAAGCTGCTGAAGTGGTAGCGGCGCGCGTGCTTGGCACACTCAACGGGGTCTGGCAGCGCATTTGGTGGGTCTAGCCCAAAGACTCCAATATCCTTTAATTAAGGAATATACCGAAAATTATAGTAGGATCCCTCATATGATTTAAGGTATATTCCTTAATTAAGGGATATTGGAGTCTCTGGGAGGGGCGGGGGCGTTAAGTTGGGATGGTTCCCCCTTTCTACTCACAGTCCGTAACAGGGATTGTATCAGGGTGTACCTTTTACCCCGACTAAGGACTGTTAGAAAAAGGAGGAAAAGGTTTAAGGGTTACGGGCTAGAGCCACATAAAAGTTTACTGTTGAACCTGATCAAGCTGAGTCAACCCCTAAAAGCACAACCACCAAAAGACACATTCAATCCCATACATAGGCCCTATACACTCGAAAAGACCCTATAGTCTCAGGGTAATTACATGGGCCCATGACACTACCCTCACATACAGAGCCTAGCGCCCAAGTACAACAAGTTAGTACGGCATCCCTGAAGGCGCAACTTGGGGGCAACTAGGACTTAGGACTGGAGATATAGGTAGGGTAAGTCCAGTCATGGTACGTATCGCTCTAGTTGCACTTACCCTAAACCCTCAAACCCCAAGTAAGGTTGCGAGGCCGTTGGCTCAACATGTCGGGAAAGCTAAAGCCAGCAACCCAAGGCAGCTCTGTTGCAGACGTTGTGCTGGTGCCACGACACCCCGAGAATCGGAGATGTTAAGTTTCGGCCCTGGGTTCAGGTACCTAGGTAAGACTCCGAACCCCAAAGCGTCAACCCTTTAGGAACCGCGGCTTGAAACCGGCTCAGCTCGAGTGCCTTCGATCACCGTATTTCGTGTGGCACCCGGCGCCGTCGAAGTCTGGGCACAGTGCGAAGTGGCATTTCTTAGTGGGTGGAGCCCTTTTTCTTCGGGACTTTGTTCGTTCTGCCTTGGATTTTTTGGTTATAAATACATACATACAGATACAACTGTTGTTTTTGTTTATTGTGTTTCTTTTGTTCATAGAGTTTTTTTTTTGGGGGGGGGGGGGAGGCTCTTGCCTCGGAGTACTCCATTCAATAAGATTCCTACTAATTTCATAGGATTCCCTTTGACTTTAGGAAGGTTTCCATATTCATCTTGAAAGGACCTCTACTCAATTTCATAACATTCCTATGAAGTTTCACTATTGGTTTCCATTCCTTTTCATTAATGGCAATCAAATTTCCAGTCTACTTCATAAGGTTCCTATTCAGTTTCATAGGATTCCCGATGATTTCCATGCATTTTAATTGATTTAGAAAGGTTTCCATTCATTTTAGAAAGGATTTCTACTCAATTTAAGCCTCTTCTCGTTTAGGGTATTGAGGGTTCCAAGGCAGGTCAGGTGACCCAATGTTCTCGAATCGTCCCTCAACCAAGTATTTCAAATGCTTCCCTAAGGTCCCTGTCCCCTCGTGGTGATCCTGTGATTACAAAAAAGCCCTGTTCTGTTGAAGGTCCTGTCACAGCATGAGAGGGGAGCGGGCAGGGGAAAGAGCCCTAGCAAGGCAAGGGGACTGTGCCCATACTCAACGCACCACGCAACCCGAAAGACCTAAACCCTAAACCCTAAACCCTAAATCCTAAAGCCTAAGTCCTAAACCCTAAACCCCAAACCCTAAACACTAAGCCCTAAACCCATTCTTCTGTCAGGAGGCTTGGCAGCCAGCCAGCTTGAAGACGATCGGCCGACTCGTTGTGCCTTTTGCTTCCCCAGTACTTCAAGTTTCATGGGTAGGGTTTAGGGTTAGGGTTTAGCGTTTAGGGTTTGGGATTCAAGGTAGTAGGGCAATTGGTACCCGAGCTTGTCACAACCACTTATGACAGCATTTGCCCTAGTCAGAACCCCAGAAAAGAGTACCAAATTGGGGTGCTCCACGAGTACTTTCAATTTCCAGATCACCCGTTGACCATTTAGGGTTTAGGGTTTAGGGTTTAGGGTTTAGGGTTTGGGGTTTAGGGTTGCTGAGTAAGTAGCAATCTGGAGATCATCAAGTTGAAGGCAAACCCTGAACCCGGACTCTACTCGCCACCCAAAGATGACGGGTTTAGGGTTTAGGGTTTAGGGTTTAGGGTTTAGGGTTTAGGGTTTAGGGTTTAAACCCCAAAACCCTAAACCCATCTTCGTGGGTGCCTCCATCACCGACATACAACGTGGCGTTATAGCCCATCTTCTCCTGGCCCAGAGTGAGATTCAGAGTTTAACTTCGGGTTTCAGGATGCGCTTCTCTAAGCCCTGAACCCTTAGGGTTTAGGGTTTAGGGTTCAGGGAATCGACGCAGCTTCAAGTAGGCTTTGCACACAGCCTAGCAGTGAGAAGTATCTTGGAGTGCCTGTTCGGTCTAGACAGTGTACTTGGAAGCTCTTTTGACTTAGTAAGTGTACTTCGTTTCCCCTAGAAACCCGATTATCATCCCCAGAACTTGCCTTGCTAACCCTACTCTTCCTAAGTCAAAGGGCTTCCAAGTAGTACCCAGAACGCTGGGAGGATCTAGAATCTAGAGCCCGCTCAACGATACTTACAGCACAGAACTTATGTTTGATGTATAGGGTTTAGGGTTTGGGGCTTTAGAGCTAGGACAACCTTGGCCTACAGTGTCTCTTCCTCAGCCCTGAACTAAGCCCCAGACCAACACCAACATGACCCTCAACAACCCCACAGAACCTTCAGGAACCTGAAGCAATCCCAAGGACACCAAAGAATTGTGAGGGTTTCAGGTTTAGGGTTCGGGCCCCAAGCATAGATGTGTGCACTGGACAATGGAGCAGCAGTCCGGACAGTCTCCATCTAGGGCTTGTCTTTTGGGGTTTAGATGTAAAAGGAAGAGGTTTTGAAAAAATTAAACCTTAAACCCTAAACCCTAAACCCGAAACCCTAAACCCTAAACCCTAAATCCTAAACCCCGCGGTCCGTGAGGAGAATGAAGAAGATCGAGGCCGAGATCGACCCCGAGGCCCAGGCGTTCCTTAGCAGTCATGGTGCTTGAAACTTGACTCCTAGGGTTTAGGGTTTGTTTAGGGTTTAGGGTTTAGGGTTTAGGGTTTAGGGTTTAGGGTTTAGGGTTTAGGGTTTAAAAGTTTAGGGTTTAGGGTTTAGGGTTTAGGGCTGAGGGTTTGGGATAATTCCTATGAAGCCTTATGGGGTTGAGAAGTTTTTGTAGAAGCCCTGAGCCTAACAGGCGGGCAAAAGAAGAGGCGGACTTCGTTCACGCCTGCCATGCGCAACTTGGCCTTCTAGTGTCGGGGGCTTTTTGGCTTACAATGGAGCTTGTAGGGCTGTAGGGCTACAAGGAAGGGTTTAGGGTTTAGGGTTTAGGGTTTAGGGTTTAGGGTTTAGGGTTTAGGGTTTAGGGTTTAGGGTTTAGGGTTTAGGGTTTAGGGTTTAGGGTTTAGGGTTTAGGGTTTAGGGCTTGACTCAAGAGGGCCGCAGCGAAGGGGCGCAGGAGAGTCTCTTCGTTCTTCCGTGTCCCTGAGCCCTGAAACCCTAAACCCTAAACCCTAAACCCTAAACCCTAAACCCTAAACCCTAAACCCTCTTAGGCCTACCCCACCCCCTTCAAAACCACGCAATCTGCAATCCGAAACTTTGTGATTCTGAGCCAGAGAGCGACTGGCCAAAGCTAAACCTAAAAGCCAAAACCGGGCTGCCCAAACAGAAGCCCAGATAAGCCCTAATGTGCGAGATGTTGGCTTGTTGGCCTCATTGTGTGTGGGTCTTGGGCCTTGGTTCTAGTTTTGGGATGTTCCCCCTTATCCTAGCAGTCCTGGGGACTTTAGTCGGGGGTCCTGTAATCCCTATTAAAGACTGTTAGTGCAAGAACATCCCACGCTTGGGGCCTTGAGGGTTTCAGGGTTGCAGGTCGCAGGCGGAAAGGGCCTTGGCGCAGCCGCTCCTGAATGACGCGTCCGAGAACCTACTTGGAGCTTCATGGTACCTAATAACCCAATCATGACTGTACTTATAACCCAATGATACCCATATTAGGGCACTTAAGAGGCTTATAAGTGGGTGAGAAGTGCAGTTATGATTGGGATAGAAGTACCATGAGTTTCCAAGTATGCCTTCACACCCACAACTTAGTACCTCGTACTGCTATGGAGTGGGTCTAGGGGAACCCAACGCCCTACGCCCTCAAAGAAAGTAGCTAGAGGCCCCCTGGGCCTCACATTGCTCTCAGGCTGGCCATCGTCTCCTCACTAAGAAACACCGAAATTTTACCCCCTGAAGGTGTTTAGGTTTAGGGCTTGCGTTTCATGGCTTGCGATGTGGGCCCAGCTGCTCCCAAATACCGATCGGCATGGATTCGCCATCCTCGCGCTTGATTCAAAAGCAGGGTTCGCTTCTTGCCTTAGGGTTTAGGGTTTAGGGTTTCGGGTTTCGGGTTTAGGGATGGAAGCCTACTTGCCCTATACCCTATACACTGTACATGCTATGCCCTAAACTTTGTGTATTCTCCGGGTTCAGGTAGCAAAAGTCAATTTCATGGAAATGTCAGAGAAATCACCCCAAAGTCGCCATGTTGTGAAAAGCTATGTCGATCACAAGGGAAGTGGAAGGGTTGTGTGTGTGTGTGTGGGAATGGCGAGCGCTACGTATGGGGGGAAGGGATTACTTTGCTAGCTTGTTACATCCAGCTTCTGGGGGCACCAGCCAAGCACCAGCAGGGAAGATGTCCGTAAACATGAACACACCCCCCTCCCCCCCCGGCCCCGTGGTTATTAAGTACCCATCCCGAAACCCTAAACCCTAAACCATGAACCTCCAAGCAAGCCCCTCTACTGCACCACATCGGAGCACTGACCGCGTCAGAGCAAGAGCTGGCTTCTTTAACCCTACTTGGAGGTTCGTGGCACTTAATAATCAAATATAACTGTACTTAAAACCCACATATGAGCCCTTCAAGTGCCCGATTATGGCTATGACTATATCTACAGTTAGAATTGGGGTATTACATACCATGAGCCGCCGAGTATTCCCCAATCCCACATCCTACTTCTGCGAGACGCAAGGGGTTCAAGCCCGTAAGTTCATCACCACGTATGACCAGGTTTAGGGTCTAGGGTCTAGAGCTATGCTACTTCTAGCCCCCGTGCGAAAGCACCATAGACCTCCAAGTTTGGGGTTACCTAAACCCTAATCCCTAGTTGCTAATCCTAATCCAAAAAAAAAACCCAATTCCTCAACCCTAAACTCATTCGGGTTCGGGCTTTGTAGGGTTAGGCTTCAAGCCTAGATATCAGACTGGGACGAAAATCAGCACCTAAACCCCAGACCGAGGAAGGGTTTAGGGATACGGTTTAGGGTTTAGGGTTTCGGGTTTAGGGTATCCTAGGAGGAACAAGGGTGCCCGTTTTTGCTTCAAGGGGTTTATATGGGAACCTAAACCCCCTCCAAAAAAGGGAAACCAACCCTACCCCTGAACCCTGAACCTTAAAGCCGTATTGAGCCATGGCACGAAATCGATGTTCTTCCAGAGGGATTCCGGAATGGCATCCGGAAAGCCTGAGGTACAGGGATTAGAAACTGAGCGGTTGGATTCAGTGCTTAGCATGCCTAATTTTCAGGGCTTTAGGATTTAGGGTTTAGGGCAAAAGGTACCCACGATCATGGCCTCGACACCACGGCATTTCGGCTCTACATTTCCCCTCGTGTCGTACGATGAAGGGCGGGGTCGAAACGTCGAAACGTCCAAACGTCGAAACCCTAAACCCTAAACCCTAAACCCTAAGGCCTAAACCCTAAACCCTAGCTCTGGGAGTCGCTGCTGTTCGTCCGACAGCGGGCTTCTAGGGTTTCGGGTTTCGGGTTTCGGGTTTACTCCTAGCAGGGCCTCACAAAAGCTTCTGGTAGCCTCCAGAAGCCTTGAAACCTGCGTGGGGCTTCCCAGGAGCATCCTCCAAAAGCTTCGAAACCTTCGCTTCATCCAGAAGCTTCCAAAGCCCAAGTTCTAATGAAGGGCCACCCCCCAAGACCTTTTCACAGCGTCTTCGTCAAGGGAAAGTCGTATCGGGACGCTGGCCCTGTCGAGGGGCAGCGCTACCCCTTCGGTAACCCAAATTGCTTTGCGTCGATGGTTTCCCGTGCTGGCAAATGAGGATCGCAGACGTGGGATGCCAAACGCGCTCAGATAAGCACGTCGCAACGCTAAGCACGTCGGGACGCTGGCCCGGTCGAGGGGCAGCATACCCCTACGGTAACCAAACCAATCTGTGAGACCATGCCAGTGCCTTCCTTGACGGCAGATGCGGATGCCAACGCCTTCGAACAAGCAGGGCAAACCCCCCCGACCTTTCACAGCCTAGTTTTGGTCAAGGGAAGGCAAAAAACATTAGGGCAGCGTCTGCTAGAACTTCACCTCTTGTAGCCCTGCCCCCGCGAGACTCAGATCGGGACGGTGCCGAAACAGCGTGCGCAGGGGCACAGCATGCCCCCGCTGGAAAAAGCAAAAACCAGACTTTAGGAACTAAACCCTAAAAATAGATATGCCGGGTGGCCTGGGGTGGGCTTACCACCACGCGATGTTGCGAGCGACTCGGGCAGAGGGGCCGGCTAGCAAAAATTAGGTGAGGCCCCGGAGCCCAGCGAGCAATCCAGAACGTAACACACCCAACCCTAAACCCTAAACCCTAAACCCTGGGACTTCGCGGCCGAGGAGCAGGTTTCTGCGAGATGCAGGGACTGAGCGCCAAGCCTGAGATGGGCCACGGCCCCGTTGCGGTTTAGGGTTTAGGTTTAGGGTTTTAGGTTTTCAGGGTTTCAAGGGTCAAGGAAGGGTTTGGGGGTTTAGGGCTTCACATGGGTTTAAAACAGGGCTTGAAAAGGTTGTAGAAGGGTTAGAGAAGGGTTTTGAAGGGTTAGGGGCTATGGGATGTAGAGTTAGGGTCTAGGGTTTAGAACTTGACCAACGCTACTGCCTTCGAACTCCCCCGGTTACAGTATCCTTCGTTCTATTCATGATTCGATCGCAAGCCTCAGTAATGTTGCCCCCCACGTCCCGAAAGTTGAACAGCCCCACTATGGCATATCATCGACCCTCAACCCTAAGCCCTTCAAAATCTTAAGGCCTTGAAACCCTAAGCCCAGGAAACCCTAAACCCTATGCCCTTCAACCTTTTTAGCCCTTTTTCAACACTTTAGCACCCCTGTAAAACCGTTTAAAACCCTTTTCAAACC